>JAQSUU010000496.1:41630000-42200000 GCA_038087645.1 Saccharum hybrid cultivar R570 | reverse complement strand
ATCTGATTAGTCAAGATTGTAGGTCAGACTTACGCGCATATACTGCTCCAATGTGTGATACTTCCTACACGCCTCAGATCTTGATATAGAAACTTTAAGAACCTTTCTGTGATAACTAGTGATAGACCAAATTCGTGCTTCATAGATAGCTTGTGGGATGAGATTTTTTATCACATTGCGAACCACTCTTTTAGCTTCTACCTCTGTTCCATTTGCCCATTTGAAATATTGTTGGACCAAATGCATAAAGAATACTTTAACATGTATATATTAGAAAGATGACAAATGAGAAAAGATATAATTTGTAATTTTATATTGCGCACCCAGAACTTTTCCTCCACCTGCTGGAGGGCACTGATTGGCTGCCCTCCAGAACTTGCTGATTCTGGCACAACATTGTAGTGTCTCCAGTTACATGCTGGAACTTCTTTTCCTTTGTACTTGACAATCCCTGGGTAGTAGCTTCTAATCAATAAACCTAGTATGCCATTAGGAACTCTGGAGTTGTCACTAAAGTCCTCACGCCATTGCCTGCAGATAATATATTAAAGGAACAGAATCAGGACATAATCATGTCATTGTGAACTTACTGATTTGGACCGAAGGTACTACCATAACACTATTAGAAGGTACGTACAAAAGTGAAACATATCTCCAAGTGGTGTTAAGACAACTTTATCTTCCTCACGAGGCAATGGTGGTAGTAATGAAGGGCCCCTCTCAAACCATTCCTCGTCATCAGCTAGCTGATGAGGCACTTCTTCTATGTTACTGTTAACTAAGGCATTTTGCTAGTCTTCCGATTGCTCTAGTGGCCCTCTACACAAATTGACTCTCCTTCGAATGGAGCTAGACCCAGCACCATTCGATGATCTACTGATATGCCTCATCTACCTAAAAGCATCAAATTCATTAGTGCGAAGAACATGAATGGATTTAATACAAATTAAATGCCACACACCTCAAACTTGAACTGAGCATCAATCGTATCCATATAACACTTCAGAAGTACTCATATATCACATTATTTTTAAGGAAAGGACATATTATAAAATCTAAACCACTTAAATAAAATACACTTAGCAAATGGCACAGCCATATAGACATCAAAAGTACTCATCAAGGGTTGCCTCTCCATCAGGTAAGTCTTCAACCCAGCCATCATCCTCAATTTCTTCAACCAATGAAGCCTCTTCAACTTGTGGCAATTCTGAACTGTTCAGCAACTCCAAGTCATCAACATCTACAACATCCTCCATATCTCTTTCGAGGTTTAGTAGGATGCTATCTAATCCTTCCCCAAGGTTGACTTCAAAAGTCCCTTCAAGATCTTCTTGGAAAAAATCCATAGCGTCGGTATTTGGCACAAAGTCGTAATCTTGGTCCAAAGGGATTGGTAGCTTACCAGGTGGTTGAACCTTATACACGACCCACCACTCTTCCAGATCTGGCATAGATTTGCATGGATATGGCATGTAATAAACTTGTGTTGCCTGCTGAGCTACAACAAATGGCTCAAAACCAGGGAGGACTGATGCATGTGCAACCTCTACCAAACCATATGCTGGAGTGTATCTAACTTGACTTGGGTCAAACCAGTGGCAATTAAATAAGATTAGTTTGAGGGGTCTGCTGCCATCAAAGGTGAGTTCAATTATTTCTTTGACAATGCCATAATACTCGATCAGTTCACCGTCTTCTCCTTGCCCTATAGTCAACACTCCACTATTTATTGTGGAAACATTGGGCCTTTCCTTGTCATGTTTGTCTGTTCGGAATCGATATCCATTAACATCATAGGTATTGTACGATATGACTCGAGTGTGGCATCCTTTAGCTATTTGCTTCAAGTCATCACTAATGGACATATCCCTTACACTCTACAAAGCAAAAAAAATAACCGTTTTTTGCAAGCATTAGAATCACATAAATCTTGTAATACTGTATGTAAAGCTATGAGAAAATTACTAGGCTGTAGAACCAAGATATAAAATTAGGCCGGCCCCTTCTCACGCCATTTCTCATCATTTTCTCTTTCTGTTTCCTACTTGGTGGGATATGCCTAGTCCATTCCTCTTTAAAAAATTTCCTATATGTAGAGTAAGGGAATATCACAGGTCATGAATCAGATCACAATCTTTTGCTGACATAAATGTTAAAAAAAATGTTAACATACTCCAAGTATTCATCCACTTCATTTAGGTTTGTTAGGACATATAACATTGCAGTAATCCACTCTTCATCTATTAAATGGCGAGGGACTCCATGGCTGGTTGTGTCACCACTTCTTGAGAACAAGCTAAGTTGGCAGTCATCTAACTGAGTATCAACATTGTAACGAGGAATTGGATTGTGAACTGTGTTCACATGGTCAGGGAAGTATATTGAGGGGAAACTTGAAATCTCTTCAAGTACACAAGCCTCAGCTATGCATGCTTCAACATGAGATCGGTTTTTAACTTTGGTCTTAAGTCTTTTTTGACACCTCTCAAGTGGATATGACCAGCGGTATTGCACAGGACCTGCCATTCTTGCTTCATAGGGGAGGTGAAGGATTAGATGCTGCATTGGAACAAAAAATCCTAGAGGAAAAATCTGCTCTAACTTGCAAATTAGTATGACCACATCACGTTCCATGTTTTCCATTTCATTAGGATTAATCTCTTTGGCACATAATTTTCGAAAAAAGAAGCTTAACTCTGCTAGCACACTCCAAACATGATCTGGAAAGTATCCACAGAACATGACTGGAAAAAGGCGTTCCATCATTATGTGGTAATCATGGCTCTTCACCCCTCTAATGCGTAAGGTTGTCAAATTGACTGCTCGCCTTAGGTTTGATGCGTACCCATCAGGAAATTTTAGTGTCTGAAACCACTCTAGAATCTCCTTTCTCTGAGGTCTGGTCAAACAAAAATCTGCTCGTGGCTTGGACCAATGTCCAGAACCATGCTTTTGCACCATGTTTAGAGATGTTCTATTGCAAAGAGTTGCTTGATCAAGTCGAGCTTTGACATTATCTTTTGTCTTATCTGGAATGTCAAAGCAAGTGTTAAAAATGGCCTCTGCAACATTTTTTTCAGTGTGCATGACATCTATGTTGTGAGGAACGAGTAGTTTTTGAAAATATGGAAGCTTCCACAGGCCTGGAATGTGAGTCCAGTTGTGCTCCACACCATATTTATCAAACCCATCCCTATCTTCAAGAGGGATAAGAGCATCTAATTGTGCGCGGACCTCTTCATCGGTTAACTGTTGGGGTGCTACAGACATAACTTCAACATTTGCACTGAATGAATTTTTGTCTCTGCGGAAGCTATGGTCTATTGGAAGAAACTGTCGATGGCAATCAAAGAAAGAGTATTTGCCACCATACTTCAGCCACGACCCTTTTAGTGCAGCTTTGCAGGTTGGGCATGGCATCTTTCCATGCACACACCATCCGCTGAATATACCATAGGCTAAAAGGTCATGAATAGAATATAGGTAGGAAACTCGCATTTTGAAGTTCCGCCTTGTTGCTCGATCATATGTCATTACACCATGCTCCCATGCATTTAACAGCTCATCAACCACAGGTTCCATAAACACACTCATATGTTTCCCAGGGTATCCAGGGATTATCAAAGTGGGAAACATGTATTGTTGCTGCATGCAAACCCCAGGAGGAAGATTGAGAGGGATGATAAACACGGGCCAGCAAGTGTATGGTGCAGCAAGAATGCCGAATGGATTGAACCCATCTGTGGCTATAGCAACTCTAACATTCCGTGCATCTTCAGCAAAAAATGGGAAGTCGCTATCAAATTGCTTCCATGCTTTACCATCAGAAGGGTGAATCATGTTGTTTGGGTCGTACCTATGGCCATACTTGTGCCAAGTCATGTATTTTGCTTGATTCTCAGACATGTAAAGGCGTTGCAGACGTGGGATGAATGGTAAGTACCGGAGGACCTTCTTTGCAACAGGAAGCTGCTTCAATTGGCCATCACTAGACTGAACCTCAACATACCTACACTCCCCACACTTATCACAGTGATCCTTGCCTATATTTTCCTTCCTGAAGAGCATGCAATTATTTGGGCATACATCTATCTTCTCATATGGCATACTTAATGCCTTAAGAAACTTCTTTGCCTCATAAAGGTTTGGTGGTAGCTTGTGACCCTGTGGTAGGAGACTGCAAAAAACACTCAAAAAGGCATCGAAAGTTGCAATGGTTACACCAAAATGGGACTTGACACTCAATAGTCGTGTGATGGCGTCTAGCTGAGAGATATCTGTATGTGCATGGAGTGGTTGAGTAGATGCAGATAACATTGTATAGAAAGCTTGTGCTGTTGGCTCTGGGATTTCATCCTCAAGAGAGACATGAGCATCACGAACATCATCTATCATGTCCTCCATCTGATAAGGTTCATGTTCAGCTCTCTCTTCAGTTCGCTGCCTCAGCACCTCATTTCGACTGGGTTCAGACTCTCCATGATACACCCATACTAAATAATCAGGCCTGAAACCATGCTTACAAAGGTGCGCAATCATTGTATTCCTCATTTGGGGCCGTGTATTTCCACAATAGTTGCATGGGCACAAGACACCATCCTCCCCTGTATCCCTACTAAATGCCCAGTCCACAAACTCAGTGGTCTTCTGCATCCATTCGTCAGTATAGTCACCCCTCTTCCTCCGTCCGGTGTACATCCAACTACGATCATGTGGCATCCTAGTAAGCCAAACATGTTCACATGAACACTGGGGGTTTGACCAAAATTTTGAAAACTTACAAAATTGTTACTGAACTTAGGTTGTTTCAGTTCATCGTACTAGAGATTCATAGCAAATTGCACAGTTAAAATTCCTTAGCTGCACGACATAATTACAGAATCAATTCGCGTTCAAATCCTAGGTCAAATTAAGAAACGCAAGCCACACAGAACTCAATAATCCAACATTCCTACCACTCCATCAGTCATAACACGACAAACTTATCGCACCACAGAAGCAAAACAAGTGCGAGATCCAGCAGATTTAAATCGAGAGAAAAAAAGAGGGGAGGATTAATCTGATCTTATGAACAGCTGGGAACAGGCTCAGTCGTCTGAGAGGTCCCGTGCGGCGGCGGGCAGTACAACAAGGAAGTGCGCCGACACCCGGAGGCAGCACAGGCGGTGGGGCATCACCGGGAGGCAGCAACAGGCGGTGGGGCGGCACCGGAGGCGACACGGGCGGTGGGGCGTCACCGAGAGGCAGCACGGGCGGTGGGGCGCCACCGGAGGCGGCACGGGCGGTGGGGCAGCACCGGGAGGCAGCACGGGCGGTGGGGCGGCACCGGGAGGCAACACGGGCGGCGGCGCCGCAGAGCACGGGCAGCGGCGGTGCCAAGTTGCGAGGTGCGGAGGATTTGTTTTTTTTTTTTTTTGATTGACGGGAGGGGTCTGCGAGGTGCAGCACGGACGCGGTTGATTTTGACGGACGCGGTTGACGGAGGATGTTAACGGGAGCCATCCGAGCACATCCGCATAGGAGCCACGTTCGCCGCGCCGCTGCCGTTTGCGGGTGCCACGTTTCCGTGTGCCTATACATTCACACGGAGAAGGATTTCTTCCGAGCACATCCGTTTCTTTCCGAGTGGGCTGAAGCATCACCAGGGATATATTCCGTGTGTCTGTATTAAATACTCGGTGAAGCCCACCGTACACGGAGAAAACCACCGATCTGGTAGTGTTATGATGGCATGGATTGCTTTTAGAGTGGAATAACACCAGTGGTGTTACATTTTCAGTTTCCACTTTCCATTTCCTTTGAACAAAACAAGAAGAGGAATTCGAGCAGATCTGACGGAGTACTACGTGCTGCTCTGACTGCAGGGTCGCATGCAACAAGAAGGGCGGCATCCGGTTCACCATCCTCTCGCATTGGCTCTTGGGAAATTACCAGTAGTGTTTTAGGCCTAGTATTACGATTGGGATTCAATAACGTTGCTCTTGCAAGTTACATAGCGTTCCTTGGCTGTTTCGGCTTGGGAATTGGGTGGTGGTAAAGGCTGGCCTGCAGATTAACGGAGGCGTGGCCACGCATATTTAGGTGCGCTGCTCGAGAAGTGTGGCGCCAAAAGTAGGGGCCTAGTCCTAAATTAAAGCAGGAAGCCATGGTCAGGTACTGTTGATGTTGGGTTTCGGTTCTCTACAACGGTCATTCCCATCTCTGACCATGTCGTTGACCGGGGTCTACCAAGCCCGGATTCGATTCTTATGATGATCCCCGACAAACTCACAAGCATCGGTGTTCGACGAGAATGCTTAATTTTTGGAGCGGAGTAAGTACACCGGATTCAGCTTGCAAAAAGCCGTGGAATTTGAAAGTTTGAAATCTTAAATTCAACCCATTCTCCCGTACCAATCATTCCATATTAGATTACACCACCATGAACCACACCATTAAATTAAATCTCCCACAACTAAAAAGAACAAAAGGAAGACAATTGTTTGGTGCGGTAAATTTTTGGTGTTACCACTGTCCGCCCATGCGATCCTACGTGCTCGCCCGTTAGGAAACATTGCCATGCATCACATTGATCGCGCACCTTCCCTTCCTCATTGATTGCGGATCACAGTTATCGTGCGACAAAATCGTTCGCCTCGTCGGTCTGTTGAACCCTACGATCCCGGCATCCAACGCGCGAGTGAGAAAAGCAAAGGAGCAGGCGACAAAAGGAAAGGAATCGCCATCCTGCTCGCTCCCCTGCGAGTTGTCCGCCAGTTTCACTCCATCCACAGCGAATTGGCAATTCGACATCCACCTCACTCGCTCCCCCGTGATTCATCCGCCCAACTGTTTAGCTCCACGTGCGGCCACCGTCGTCCCCATCCACCGCCCCCGTTGTCGCCCTCGCTGGGCAAGATCTTGTGCCGTTCTCGCCGTCGCGCGGGTGCCCTTGACCTCGCGCACGCCCTCACTCCGAGTGCGGCCGCCGCCGTCCTCAATCGCTGCCCCGTCGTGGCCCTTACCCCACTAGGATCTTCACCCTGTGCTGCGTCCCGCGCGCCATCCTCTGCGTCGCGCGGGCGTTCTCCTTCAGCCACTTCCCTACCGCCACACACTGCCCGTCCGGCGCCTCCCCATCTCTTCCCCCACGCGCCTCCATCCACCAAGCCGGCAACCACCTCGCCACCTCCACTCGCCATCCACCGAGGACAAGAGCAGAGGACGCCAAATCTGACCATGCCTCGCCTACTTCTCCCTCACCGGCTCGGCGAGTGGTCCGGCTCCGACTGCTGCCATGTCTGTGGTGGCCTTCGTCCGTCCATTCGTGTGAGTACAACCTTTCTATGCTCTTGTGATTTTGCCTCCAATTGTATGAAAGTTATAACAGTATGGACCACTGCTTGTGTAATGCAATGCAGCATAGATCTTTGCAAGTTTGCATCTCCCTTACTTCCTCTGCTTGTTACATTTGTTGTTCAGTGGGCACATCTTTCTGTGTCCAAATATATATTTAACTGATGCAATCCATACCAAAGGGTACTATTTGCTTGAGATTAGGAAGTTATTGGGCTACATATGCATGGTCTGTCACTACAACTTGCAAAATATCTCTGTAGTGATTGTGCTACTACTTGCACTGCTCAATTTACACCTAATATTGCAACCCTTTCAAAATAGGTGCAGAGTTCTAATTGTCGGTGTAGTTACCTCACTTAATAGAATTTTTAACAATCTCCTTGCAGGTTGTCGATACAGTTGATTAGGGACTGAAACACTGCTGAATGTAAACCTGTTCACATAGTTCACTTATCACCTCATTTTAAATAAGTATACTAATGAACCACCATGTTGTATCATTGACAGGTGATTCGACAGTCTCAACTGTTTTGAGAAACTTGGGTGTGGGATTAGGGCATTCTCTATTGGCTTACAAAGCTACCATACATGGAATCAGCAAGGTTCAGGTTGGTTACCAAATAACTATTTCTTAGATGGATTATATTAGCTTTATGAGATATATAGATGCTTCCTGTATTAATCACCGGAAGAAACATCTACGTAGTATAAGGCTTTATGAGGTAGAACTTCCAATTGGTTCTATGTCCACCTGTTTGAATTTGTTAGTTGTAGTTTGAATTTGTTAGATGTAAAGATAAGGCATGATTTGTCCTCTCTTGGGTAACACTTTAGTCTGTGCTTTAAATGATGATTTCATAAGTTGAGTGGAACTGTAGTGCTATATCTGGGTTTCATGTGGTATGACGAATTTATATTCTGTGGAGTTGTTTTGAAATCTGCAGGTTAGATCTAGCTAAGCTAAGATAGTATGTCAATTAGTAGGTTAGATTTCAGCACAGTCATCACGTGTTGTTCACTGGTGCTTATTGCAAATGGGCAGCGCTTGTTCTTTATTTGCCTTTTATCTTACCTTAACATGGCTACAACCTACAAGCATTCTCATGTCAGCAAGGTGTACATCAATTGAAATTAACATAAGAGCTCTTTGGTTTATGATTAACTAAAGCACTTAGATGAATATAAAAGAATTCAGTAAGTATATGAATGGTTTCAGACTAGCACTTAAATTAACATAAAATCGAGTTTATTTATGTCTTTCATATCACTACACAGTATATAATTTAGTTCATTTATATGCCTTCATCTAAAACATTTTTTTAGATGAAATGAATGCCTTTTACATAACTGTGCACTCCATCTTACTATATTGCAAGTACCTGGAACATTCTATTATAGCTGTTTTGATGCCTGGCCTGTTTCTTAATTGTTACTATCTTCTTAGCTATGATTTGTCCTTCTTAACTATTACTATTTCCAGTGTTTTCAATTTTAATATGGTTCTTCAGTGTTTTTGATTCAGAGACGGCTGCCTAATGGAAATGCTATCATGATTTTCTATATCAGCAACCAGCGCTTGGTTTGGTTCTGCACCAATGGTTAGGGGTGGGTTAATTAAACACTATGTGCTTGTCCTGGATTTTTGTGCAAGGACGGAGGCGAAACTGGGCTCTGGCCCCCCTTGGCCCAGATAATTTTCCATGGCCCATTGAGTTTCTCAGTTTTTTGGACTTAAAATACTTATAGCAACGTAGCAACCCAGCATGAAGAGCCCACCCATGCACATGTAAGCACCATTTGATGCACGCTCCAGTCCAATTTCTCCACCCGCACGCACGCACTGGCCCACGCTCAATTGATGATGTCACCTACGAGATTACTTTCCACCAAAAAAAAGATCCTTTCTCACTAACAGGACTAGCTATGATTGCTTCCACGCCCTTGGTGCTACTGCTTGTGATTTGACATGTGTTGATTAGCACCTCCAGCTCAGGCCTTAGGGATCGGGGCAAATCGCTGGTAATCATGCTCCTTGTGTGCTGATTTGTTGCGTGGTACGCCTTCACCGGGAACTTGTGAGGTACCCACTAGCCTCCTCTGCTTTTTGGTTAATGTCCAATTTTTGTTGCTTTTACACTGACTAACTGGATTGATTGGCTTGCCTCTTGCACCTGGATTCTCGGCCAAATTCGTCCCTCAAATGCTCAAGTGCATCCAGGTGGCTTTGTTTTATCTTGCTTGCCTGTCCTCTCCTATCCGGCAAGGTCACAGACTCACAACTTAGTTTCATATTTACAATGAACATGATCAAATATACTGTTTTTAGAGGCAACTTGCAGGGTTCCGCTCAAGGTTTGTTTTGCTTTGGATATTTGTTGCTCATCGATCAGCTGACTGTTTCATTGCAGCTGCCCTATGCTTCACGAGGAGGCGCGCTGCACCAACGAACATACATCCCAATACATCTGGTTTTGATAGCTAATTTGTTTCAATAAAATAGAGAATATTGTTGTTTTCTGGAGAGGTCTAAAAAAAGTAATGTTAATTTCATGAACTTTGCTTTTTGGATTAAATGACATTTTAACGTCGGTATTTAATTTTACAGTATTGTTATCTTATCGTGCGATCCGTGTGTTTTCAGTACAAAAGTTTAGCTGTCCCGTAGCAACGCACGGGCACGCTACCTAGTTACATAGAAACCTCAAAAATTCATCGGAGTAGCCAACAACTCATCTATACTATCAACCACGTTACTGATACCCGCCTGAAAGACAGCTAGAGTCGTACTGTTTCTCAGTACATCGCGTGCTGTTCCCAGGAGCGCATCACCAATAATTACAGCTCGCCTCACCACCAGATCTGATGACTTAATTCCTTTAATGAAACGCTTTGTGTCCTTGAGGGCATTGGCCATCCTCCTCACAGTCACAAAAGCATGCAGAAGATCGTCTTCAAGAGCGGCATTAGCTGCAGCAGGAGCAATTGTTTGTTGAAGGAGATTATTGCGAAGGTAGTTGAGATCTAAGGCCAATGCACAATAGCCCTCACAATAGCCCTCCAGCATGCTCATCTTGGGACACGTCCAATTCCTAGGATACAACAAGTCACGAAGAAGGCTAAAAGAAGGAATTGCTGTACTCAACGCACCCAAACTCTTAAGATATATGTCTAGAAGAGCATCCTGGCGGTGCACGAGGGCTTGGAGCTCCACATTGCTTCTGATTTGCTGAGACATACCTAATTCCAGTTATAATAGCAATAAGTATTAAGGATGACAAGAACAACAATACTAGCTGCTACAATTTGCTACTTTACGACACCAGAAAGCATAAAATTCTCGCAGCATGGACGAAGTTAGCAGATCAGGAGGCATAGGACCACGCAACTGATTAGAGCTCAGGTACGGTCAGGCACAGTGAGTTTAGGGTACTGAACTGGTCCGGTGCAGCGGCTCGACGGCCGGTCAGACAAAGGTCCAGTCCAGGGGCTTGCCGGCGGCGAAGGCCGGGACAGATGGTCCAACGAGGAAAAAGAGGAAGGGCTTGGGTAGGTGGCTGCTCACCGTGGGCTCGTGAAGGCCGGGAAGGAGGCGAGCTTGCTGCTGCAGAGCGTCGGACTCCGGGTCGCGGTTCGCGGACGGGACGGAGCAGCGCGAGGGCGTCGCGCGGCGAGGTTGTAGATGGCGCGTAGGCGTTCGCGGTCGGCGTCGAGGCGGTGCTGGCGATGGCTCCGGTCCGCTGTGGCAAGGAAGAAGGCTTCCCTGCAGCGAAGATGCTCGTCAGTTGGTCACATCGGCCGGCCTCAGGACGGTGTGGTGAAAGTAAGGCTGGAGGCTTGGGCATAGGAAGGCTCACCAGTGGCGTGCGGCGACGGCTGGCTCGGAGTCAAGGTCGTGGCTGGAGGCGGCGAGGGACGCAGAGCAGTGAAGTCGCGAGGTCCCCGGCGTGGGCGCGTGGCGTCGCTGGGACACCGCGAGCGCTTGCGGGTGACGCGGGCAACATCGGCTGGAGGTGGAAGAAGGGAGGGAGAGGAATTGCGGCGGCGGACTGGGGAAGATGGCGATCGAGGGCTGGGGGTTTTATAGTCCAGCATCTAGGGTTCGCGATGGGACGGGCGGCTGTGATCCTCGGTGTCCGTACCGCACGGACACGTTGGCGTCGGAACGGACGGAAAACAGCGACGGGACAGATGGGGCTGGCATGTGGGGCCAGTGGGGACGGTAGTACAGGACCATGCAAGGGCGGCGGCTTCGTACGCGAGAGCGCCCGTGCTGTGCACGTGAGGCAGGGGACTGCCGCTCGGGGAAAACAAGGCCGCGTTGTCGTGGGCACCTGCATGCGCGCGTAATCGAGTTTATTAATTGGAGTAATGGGGTCGATTAGAACACGGCGTGATGCTCAGAACTAACGTCTTGTTTTCACTTTCTGTTTTCGTTCGTTAGAGTGCCAATGAATGCAAAAAAGAATGCATTTTTTAATAATAATAAAAAAAAACCAAAACATAGGTGATTGCAACAACGCAAACACTACCGGAAACAGTATCTTTGCCGAGTGTCATATGCTTTACCGAGTGCCAAATATCGGGCACTCGGCCAAGAGGTTCTTTGCCGAGAGTCGCTCTCGGCAAAGTAAGACATTCGACAAAGATCGCTTTGCCAAGTGTCTGGCACTCGGCAAAGAAATGCACTCGGCAAAGAAAGTCTTTGCCGAGAGCCTAACTCTCGGCAAAGATTTACACTCGGCAAAGACGACCTCACAAACGGTGAGCCCGAACGGTGATCCTTTGCCGAGTGCATGCTGTTAGGCACTCGGCAAAGTTTTTTTTAATTACTTTGCCGAGTGCTAGAAATCTGACACTTGGCAAAGAATTTCTTTGCCGAGTGTTAGAATCTTGGCACTCGGCAAAGAATTTAAATTTTTTCTTTTTGCACCTAAATTTTTTGTGCAGTCCTACTATAGTATTAGGAGCTAGATTTTAAAATTTGGTATATTTTTTATATTTTTTTGCTGCATTTAGTTAATTTTATCATTTACTTGAATTTTTTTCGTAAAAAGCAAATTTGTATTGCAGGTGCATGGAATAATGGAATTTAGCCATTCAAAAAATGATATTCATGCTTTTAAGTGTATTATGAGGCGCTATCTAGGAACGCACCCGAAATTTCGAACATCATGGTCACGAAACATGGGCACCGACTTGCGGGCGATTTGTTTTTAAATTTTATTAAATACAAACGAAGTCCGAAAATCATAAAAATTGCCAAGATGTCATGATATCGCATATTGAGGCTACGATAAAAAATTAAGAATGTTTCGAGGAAGTTGTGACGTACGTTGCTTAAAACCCAGACATCTCCACATGTGTTATCACAATATCACATGTGGTTTGTCTGGGTTTCGAGCAACGTACGTCACAACTTCCTCGAAACATTCTTAATTTTTTATCATAGCCTCCACATGCGATATCATGATATCTTGGTAATTTTTGTGATTTTCGGACTTCGTTTGTATTTAATAGAATTTAAAAACAAATCGCCCGTAAGTCGGTGCCCATGGTTCATGAACACGATGTTCGAAATTTCGGATGCGTTCCTAGATAGCGCCTCATAATATACTCAAAAGCATGAATATCATTTTTTGAATGGCTAAATTCCATTATTCCATACACCTGCAGTTCAAATTTATTTTTTACGAAAATATTCAAGTAAATGATACAAATTAACTAAATGCAGCAAAAAACATAAAAAATGTACCAAATTTTAAAATCTAGCTCCTAATATTATAGTAGGGCTGCAAAAAAAATTGGGTGCAAAAAAATTTTTTCTTTGCTGAGTGTTAGCTACCTGGCACTCAGCAAAGAAATTTTAAAAAATAATAAAATGCTAAAAATTCTTTGCCGAGTGTCAGATCCGTAGCACTTGGCAAAGAAATTTTAAAAAATGACAAAAATTCTTTGCTGAGTGTCAAGTCGTGGGCACTCGGCAAAGTAATTAAAAAAAATTTAGGTGCAAAAATAAAAAAAATTAAATTCTTTGCCCAGTGCTAGATCATGGGCACTCGGCAAAGTAATTAAAAAAATAAAACGCTGAAAATTCTTTGCCGAGTGCCAGATCGCGAGCACTCGGCAAAGAATTTTTTTTTAAAAAATAAAAGTCTTTGCCGAGTGCCAGATCGCCGGCACTCGGCAAAGAATTTTTTTTAAAAAAAAAATTAAAAACTTTGCCGAGTGCCAGTGATCTGGCACTTGGCAAAGACTTTTTTTTTTAAAAAAATAAAAGGCTTTGCCGAGTGCCAGATCGCCGGCACTCGGCAAAGCAATTTTTTTTTAAAAAATAAAAACTTTGCCGAGTGCTGAATCGTGGGCACTCGGCAAAGCAGGTAAATTATATACCTGTCTGCTTGCCTGCTCGCACAACTCGCCCGCCCGCGCGCGCCACAGCTCGCCTCTCGCACGCCACAGCTCGCCCGCGTGCCAGCCGCTCGCCGCGCCGCCGCACGCCGGTCGCTCGCCGGCCGCGCCCGCAATATAACTTATTCTGTTCATTTCAATCTTCATCAGCTTGGTCCATATCGACACTTCTCCATTGTGTGCTTCCAGCTGCTGCTGCTACACCTTGTGTTATTCTATTCATCTATACAGCTGACAAGCAGCAGCAGCTCGACTGTATCAATTTTCAGAGATTCAGTTCCGCTTCAGCAGCTTGCAAATAAACCTTGGACAGCATGCCCTTTTTTAATTAATAAATTTTTGATTTGCTACTGTAACTTTCACTTTCGTGTCTTCTGCTTGCTTCAGTGAACAAAACAGGTCATCTCGGCAGCAGCAGAAAATCAACTGCTTTATTTCTTTAGAGTTTCAGTTCTGTAAGAGCAGCTTAGCTATTTTTGTTCTGTAGTTCACTTTTTCAGCAGCAGTTTTGCTGTTGGTTTATTTCTGCAACTTGGTGCAGGCTGTCCAGCTCGATTGTTTTTCTTTGTTTGGTTAGAAGTTTTCTTCTCTTGTTTTCATATTTTCAACTGTGAAAATTTTCAGCAATAAAAGCATCAAGTGTCTACTCTCCCCTGGCTGTTTGGTCACGACAGCAGCTGCTGCAATTCAGAGTTTTTGCTTTCTCGTCTACCACAGCAGCAGTAATTGATTAATGGAGACTCTCAGGTAGTGCATAGGTATTAATTCCTCAAGCTCGTACATCATCTCACCAATAATTCCTGTGGAATGTCTAGTGTTGCAATAGTCTTTGAACTTTTCATGCAATCATTAGCTTTAGTCTAGTGAGCTTGATAATTATTTTCACATGTTTACATGATCTCTTATTAGCAGGCCTATTTATGAATTATTAAAGGATGAGTGGATGTCTTCCAGAGACCAGAGTGCATATTAGACCGGCACGCTTTGCTGCAAGGCAATAAGTCAACAAAACCAGAGTGTCTAGATTACCAGGTGATGACTGATACTTTGTAACAATTTAATATTTAGTGTAACCTAGATCAGCTTCCGTGTTAAAGTCTGAGCATCTCTTTGCTTTTTTAATGTCTTTGGTTAAATGAGATAAAGTGGTTCTTGTAATTATACATGTAATCACATGTCTGAATTTATGAACCATGCATTTATCTTGACAACTCAAAGGCATGCTATAAAATGTGTTGCACTTAGCAGTTTGCATTTATAATTAGCCCTTGTTACTTTCTTCTCTTGCATGTAGAGAGTTCAGAGCAATCTGTAGTAAGACTAGATAGGTTCTGTGTTCTTTTCATTTGCATAGTCTATCCCTTCATCTATTAATTTTTTAATTACTGACGCATATACCATTTGAACTGTTTCCATTGAGCAGGAAGAGGCACCTAGAGCGCTCGGACTTGCAGGATCAAATGAATCAATAATTCTGCAATAACACAGAACCTATGCTGAGATGTGCTACGAGTCATCATGAGTATAATTGTTTAGTTTTAGTTTTATAATCATTATTAACTTAGTTCTGACCTTTGGCTTCGTTATTGTACACGCTATTGAACGTAGATGCCCTCTTGTGCCACTGGATTTCGTAATTTTGTGAATTTCTATCTGCAAATGTTTATTATTCAGAAAAATGGATGCCATATAAAATGGCACCAAATAGATTTTGTTGCAATAAACCTAATGTTGATGCAATAGGTTCCCTGTTGCATCGAAACTAATGTCGATGCAATAGGTCTGATCTATATGAGATATTTATGATGTATGTGAGATATATGTGATGAATTTGATATATATGTGAAATATTATTTTTGTCGCGATGGAATGTAAAAATTCAAAAAAAAGGGCGGTTATGGTCACTTTGCCGAGTGTAACACTCGGTAAAGGAAGACTTTGCTGAGTGCAATCACAAAAACACTCGGCAAAGCTGGGAAAAGCAAGCCAATTTTGGCAAATTTCCCAGCTTTGCCGAGTGCCAGGGAGGAGGGCACTCGGCAAAGAATTTTTTTAAAAAAATTCTTTGCCGAGTGCTAGAGAGGAGGGCACTCGGCAAAGAATTTTTTTTAAATTTTTTTCTTTGCCGAGTGCCACGCAGAGGGCACTCGGCAAAGAATTTTCAAAAAAAATTTCTTTGCCGAGTGCCACTCAGAGGGCACTCGGCAAAGAATTTTTTTTAAAAAAAATTCTTTGCCGAGTGCCAAGCAGAGGGCACTCGACAAAGAATTTTCAAAAAAAAAATTTTTGCCGAGTGCCAAGCAGAGGGCACTCGGCAAAGAATTTTCAAAAAAAAAATTTCTTTGCCGAATGTCCTCGGCAAAGAATTTTCAAAAAAAAATTCTTTGTCGAGTGCCAAGCAGAGGGGCACTCGGCAAAGAATTTTCAAAAAAAATTTTCTTTGCCGAGTGCCCAGCGGTGGGGCACTCGGCAAAGTACCCGTTAACGTTATCTCCCCCATCACGGCAACTTTTCTTTGCCGAGTGTTGTCGTGGTCTTTGCCGAGTACCCGACAAAAAACACTCGACAAAGAGGTCTTTGCCGACGAATTTTTTGCCGTGTACTCTTTGCTGAGTGCGGCACTCGGCAAAGCCTTTGCTGAGTGTATTTATGGTTTTGCCGAGTGTCCTGGACACTTGGCAAAACGTCTGATTCCCGTAGTGAAAAGAAGTCTCGGGCAAAGGAGATGTGTCTTGGGAGTCCTGGCATGGAAGAAATAGACATGTTGTCCGTGGTCTTCCATACGTACGTACAGGAGCTCAGCGCAAAGCTTGTAAATCCATAACTGAACAGTGAACAGGATGAATGGCATAATTGGCAACCAAACAATGTTGCAGAAACCAGAAAGCACAGTTACACCTGTCCACCACCCCATGATATATACAGAGGACAGATACACCAGTTGACCCCATGCATGATAGAGGTCCAATACTAAAAATATCATAAGCAGCATATTTCTGGGTACTCGTACTAAGCAAAAGGTTTAAAATTTACACACTTCAATAACTAAAGGTTCCAGTGGAAATTAAGGTACATGCATTAGTTAACACAGCAGCATTCGTCACTGCATACGAAGCACTACTACAGAACAAGGCTGTAGTCCCGGGTCGTAAGGGCCTTTAGTCCCGGTTACGGAACCGGGACTAAGGTTTTGGGACTAAATGTCCCACCTTTAGTCCCGGTTCCACGGCCCGGGACTAAAGGTCGGTTGGTAACACCAACCGGGACTAAAGGATGTGTCAGGGTGCGCCACCTGGCCACCCCTTTTAGTCCCGATTGGTGTTACCAACCGGGACTAAAGAGTTTTTTCTTTTTTCCTTTTCTTTTTCCTTTTATTTTCTTTTGGTTTTCCATTTCTGGTTTGTTTTTTCTTTTTCCTTTTCTTTTCTTTTGGTTTTCCATTTCTGGTTTACAATTATATTATTATTATTTTCGAATGCGTATTGTTCGCTGCTTGTTTATATAGACGCGCACCTATAATTTATATAATTTAGAGCATTACATATAAATATACTATATAACACTGTTTATATATTATACATGTCTATAGGTCCATAATATAATATTTACACATATCCATCACGGATAAAGTATTTACAACTTAATTGTTCTCCGCCACTCAAGCATCGTATAAATGATCATCTTTGTTTGGTTTAAATGGCTCGTCAGGGTTGAAGTAGTACTCGCCGGCGGGATTCAGGACTTGGTCGTTAAGAAACCCTGCGATTGTCTCCTGAATTCCTTTTAGGCGGACTTCATTCAACACCTTCTCCCTCAACCACGTCTCCTTTAGTAGACATTAAAGAAAAAAGTTAGAGGTATGAATAAGATTTATTAAATAGCAACAAATAACTGAAATGAACTTATTATATATACATGTTACATACTTTTGCGTGCTCAAGATTTGTTTTTTTCATAGACCGTCAGAAATTCGCAAACATAGTAGTCACACAAATTTTTGCCCGGTGGCTGCCGTAGAATCCACTGAAGTAGGATAGGCTTCGAAAGTGGCGCTTTCAAATCTAGACGGTGTTTCTGCACGAACCCAGTCCAAACCCTAGCAATAAAATGATCATTATTAATTATCTATTACCGAGTTAAAGAGCTGAAATTAATATTTAGAGATCGAAGTTACCCTTGGATAATATCTATCATTTCTTGGTAATCTTCCAGTGGTTTTCTCAATGAGTCATAGATTAGCAAATGACTTTGCCAGAGATCAATCACAATTAGTATCCAATGATAGCTGCATTTGTGTGTAGGCAAAATAATTATATATCTTCATACTGATCTGATTAATTTGGTTAATAGAATGTACGCACGATAACGATACTTACTTAAAGTTATAGGGAAAGAGTATATATCTTTTATCCTTTTGATTGATCAAGTACCTCCGCAGATTTCTCTCCGTTTGAACTCTCCACATGACATACGGAGTATTAGGGTCTTTGAATACAACATAAGGATCTACAAATCCAATTTCCTTGTCATTTCTAGCTCTGAGGTCCCTCATCATGTATCTGCATATGTATAGCCGATTTCGGTAATTAGTTATACATATACATGATAAGTTACAGTGACATTATTAAAAGAAAGAATCACTTACAGACAGAAGCAGCTGATTAGAGCTTTGTCCAGAGCGTCCATGTGGCATAGCTGGTATAACTCATTAAATTGAACATAAATAACATCATCACCACGGAAGTAATGATGGTTTCTAATTCGGACGCAGATATAGTCATCTGCTCTTCTGCCACACGCCGCAAGGTACCACTGGTTTAGCAAGTACATCTGCGTGCCAAGTTTGTTGAGGGCCGCAGGGTTGAATAGACTCTTGCCATATTCATATGTCTTCTGCCAATGATCAATTTCTTTTGCACTTTCAATTGCTGCCCCAGCTATCATTTGGGATAAGGTAAGACCAGTGTCCGCAAAAAAAATTTCAAGATCCTCATAGTTCAAACCTGGAGGTATCCGCTGGTCTAGCACGTCGATGTTTGAACCATATTCATTCCCAACGACTAGCGGGGGCACTGATTGCTTTGATTGTTCCCCGAGCTGTGCTACACCCTTGCGTGCTCTTTTCTCTTTCTTCTTCTCTTCTTCTAGAGATTTGGTTAGAGTGCGATCATAGTCAGATAAAGATGATGATTCTTTCTGAGTTGCACGCCTCTTTTTTTGTTGAGCCTCAACCCTTTGCCGTAGAAGTTCTGGCTTTAGCAAGAGGTAGGTCTTCTCAGGGTTTCGCTTGGATTCTCTTTCATCCTGAAGTCTTTTGAAGAAACTGTCCACATCTGACTTTACCGAAGCATCTATTTCTGTAGCAGTCTTCTCATAGGACAGCTTCTTAGGAATGATGGGTTGTTTCTTTTTAGAGGCTTGCTTTTTTGGTGGCGGGGCGGCCGACACATTTGATCGTGTGGCAGGCCTCTTCTTCAATGGTGGGTCCACCGGTTTTGGCGCTGGAGCCACGTGTGGAGGCGATGGGGCGGCCGGTGGGGGTGTTGGAGCCCGACGTGGAGGCGAAGGGGCAGCCGGTGTCGGTGTTGGAGCCCGAGGAGGTGGCGTTTGAGCCCGAGGAGGCGGCGTTGCAGCCCGAGGTGGCGGGGTTGGAGCCCGAGGTGGTGGCGTTGGAGCCCGAGGTGGTGGCGTTGGAGCCCGAGGAGGCGGCATTGCAGCCCGAGGTGTCGGTGTTGGAGGCGATGCAGCCGTGTCTTGCACTGCCTTGTCATCACCTGCAACACTATGACATGTTGGTGACCACCTGTGAAACCAAAGAGGTATATGAGTA
Organism: Saccharum hybrid cultivar R570; assembly: GCA_038087645.1. Classification (NCBI taxonomy): domain Eukaryota; kingdom Viridiplantae; phylum Streptophyta; class Magnoliopsida; order Poales; family Poaceae; genus Saccharum; species Saccharum hybrid cultivar. Next base: position 42,180,421 of record JAQSUU010000496.1, on the reverse strand, counting down.
ATATAAACCGCTAACTAAGGGAATGCAAAATAAATTTAGTGAATAAATGTATCGTCAAGTTTCATCCGCACCTAGGGTTAAGTTCATGACGAGGAGGTGGTGGTACACTGCTCTGTGATGCCCCAGGAATAATGATGTAGCGCCTGCGCCAACAAATGAAAGCATTTTCTGCTTGTCCTAGAGTCTTCTCTCCATCACCTCCTTCTATCTCAAGCTTCACATTTTTGAAGCCTTTGACAACTCTATCCACCGAGACACTAGCATATCCAGCTGGAACTATCGCCCCATGGATTCTTGGTGTCTTTGTAGGGTCGATATGAGTTACAACACCGACAACAACCATGACTGTTGTCCCGGGACTAAAGGATGTGTCAGGGTGCGCCACCTGGCCACCCCTTTTAGTCCCGATTGGTGTTACCAACCGGGACTAAAGAGTTTTTTCTTTTTTCCTTTTCTTTTTCCTTTTATTTTCTTTTGGTTTTCCATTTCTGGTTTGTTTTTTCTTTTTCCTTTTCTTTTCTTTTGGTTTTCCATTTCTGGTTTACAATTATATTATTATTATTTTCGAATGCGTATTGTTCGCTGCTTGTTTATATAGACGCGCACCTATAATTTATATAATTTAGAGCATTACATATAAATATACTATATAACACTGTTTATATATTATACATGTCTATAGGTCCATAATATAATATTTACACATATCCATCACGGATAAAGTATTTACAACTTAATTGTTCTCCGCCACTCAAGCATCGTATAAATGATCATCTTTGTTTGGTTTAAATGGCTCGTCAGGGTTGAAGTAGTACTCGCCGGCGGGATTCAGGACTTGGTCGTTAAGAAACCCTGCGATTGTCTCCTGAATTCCTTTTAGGCGGACTTCATTCAACACCTTCTCCCTCAACCACGTCTCCTTTAGTAGACATTAAAGAAAAAAGTTAGAGGTATGAATAAGATTTATTAAATAGCAACAAATAACTGAAATGAACTTATTATATATACATGTTACATACTTTTGCGTGCTCAAGATTTGTTTTTTTCATAGACCGTCAGAAATTCGCAAACATAGTAGTCACACAAATTTTTGCCCGGTGGCTGCCGTAGAATCCACTGAAGTAGGATAGGCTTCGAAAGTGGCGCTTTCAAATCTAGACGGTGTTTCTGCACGAACCCAGTCCAAACCCTAGCAATAAAATGATCATTATTAATTATCTATTACCGAGTTAAAGAGCTGAAATTAATATTTAGAGATCGAAGTTACCCTTGGATAATATCTATCATTTCTTGGTAATCTTCCAGTGGTTTTCTCAATGAGTCATAGATTAGCAAATGACTTTGCCAGAGATCAATCACAATTAGTATCCAATGATAGCTGCATTTGTGTGTAGGCAAAATAATTATATATCTTCATACTGATCTGATTAATTTGGTTAATAGAATGTACGCACGATAACGATACTTACTTAAAGTTATAGGGAAAGAGTATATATCTTTTATCCTTTTGATTGATCAAGTACCTCCGCAGATTTCTCTCCGTTTGAACTCTCCACATGACATACGGAGTATTAGGGTCTTTGAATACAACATAAGGATCTACAAATCCAATTTCCTTGTCATTTCTAGCTCTGAGGTCCCTCATCATGTATCTGCATATGTATAGCCGATTTCGGTAATTAGTTATACATATACATGATAAGTTACAGTGACATTATTAAAAGAAAGAATCACTTACAGACAGAAGCAGCTGATTAGAGCTTTGTCCAGAGCGTCCATGTGGCATAGCTGGTATAACTCATTAAATTGAACATAAATAACATCATCACCACGGAAGTAATGATGGTTTCTAATTCGGACGCAGATATAGTCATCTGCTCTTCTGCCACACGCCGCAAGGTACCACTGGTTTAGCAAGTACATCTGCGTGCCAAGTTTGTTGAGGGCCGCAGGGTTGAATAGACTCTTGCCATATTCATATGTCTTCTGCCAATGATCAATTTCTTTTGCACTTTCAATTGCTGCCCCAGCTATCATTTGGGATAAGGTAAGACCAGTGTCCGCAAAAAAAATTTCAAGATCCTCATAGTTCAAACCTGGAGGTATCCGCTGGTCTAGCACGTCGATGTTTGAACCATATTCATTCCCAACGACTAGCGGGGGCACTGATTGCTTTGATTGTTCCCCGAGCTGTGCTACACCCTTGCGTGCTCTTTTCTCTTTCTTCTTCTCTTCTTCTAGAGATTTGGTTAGAGTGCGATCATAGTCAGATAAAGATGATGATTCTTTCTGAGTTGCACGCCTCTTTTTTTGTTGAGCCTCAACCCTTTGCCGTAGAAGTTCTGGCTTTAGCAAGAGGTAGGTCTTCTCAGGGTTTCGCTTGGATTCTCTTTCATCCTGAAGTCTTTTGAAGAAACTGTCCACATCTGACTTTACCGAAGCATCTATTTCTGTAGCAGTCTTCTCATAGGACAGCTTCTTAGGAATGATGGGTTGTTTCTTTTTAGAGGCTTGCTTTTTTGGTGGCGGGGCGGCCGACACATTTGATCGTGTGGCAGGCCTCTTCTTCAATGGTGGGTCCACCGGTTTTGGCGCTGGAGCCACGTGTGGAGGCGATGGGGCGGCCGGTGGGGGTGTTGGAGCCCGACGTGGAGGCGAAGGGGCAGCCGGTGTCGGTGTTGGAGCCCGAGGAGGTGGCGTTTGAGCCCGAGGAGGCGGCGTTGCAGCCCGAGGTGGCGGGGTTGGAGCCCGAGGTGGTGGCGTTGGAGCCCGAGGTGGTGGCGTTGGAGCCCGAGGAGGCGGCATTGCAGCCCGAGGTGTCGGTGTTGGAGGCGATGCAGCCGTGTCTTGCACTGCCTTGTCATCACCTGCAACACTATGACATGTTGGTGACCACCTGTGAAACCAAAGAGGTATATGAGTAATATAAACCGCTAACTAAGGGAATGCAAAATAAATTTAGTGAATAAATGTATCGTCAAGTTTCATCCGCACCTAGGGTTAAGTTCATGACGAGGAGGTGGTGGTACACTGCTCTGTGATGCCCCAGGAATAATGATGTAGCGCCTGCGCCAACAAATGAAAGCATTTTCTGCTTGTCCTAGAGTCTTCTCTCCATCACCTCCTTCTATCTCAAGCTTCACATTTTTGAAGCCTTTGACAACTCTATCCACCGAGACACTAGCATATCCAGCTGGAACTATCGCCCCATGGATTCTTGGTGTCTTTGTAGGGTCGATATGAGTTACAACACCGACAACAACCATGACTGTGGCAGCCTCCTATGGAATATGCAACTCATATGTTGTCTTAGCTTCAGTGACGTCATCCACCGGAAAGTGTAGCCCCACGTCGTCTTGAATAGTTGGCACCTCCGTGGAAGCGCAACTGCTTTTTAACTGACCGGGGGGCTAATGTTGACTCCAGGCTCTGATGCAGTTTGCCTTTGCATAGAACTTACTGCTTCCTGCACTTGCCTTTTGATTTCCTCGTTCATTCTCTCTTCAAGCGCTTTCTCTTGATGTATCGCTTCACGAGCCGCTTTGCGTGACTCCATCACCATTGCCTCCAACCTACGCAATCGCTCTGCCTCCTCTTCCTTCTTTCTTTGGCGGCTTCTATAAGTGGGTCTATCTTTAGGAAAGCCATGCTCCCACGATATCTCCCCATAGCCTCTTGTTCGCCCACCGTGTTGAGCAGTCTCCAGGGCGTATGTCAGCTCATCCTTCTCTCTATTTGGCTACCAGGTGCCACTTTCAACTAATCCTCGGGCATAGGCCATTCTCTGTCCCACTCTCTGCAGCTTCTCGCCGTACACTACCTTTCTGGTCTCTAGGTCCAGGGTTCCCCCATGACCGAAGAACCAATACTTGGCGCGCTCAGGCCAGTGCAGTGATTCTGGTTCCATCCCCTTGTCAACAATCTCCTGTTCCAGCTTTTGCCACTTGGGAATAGCAGTCCGGTAGCCACCTGAACCCAAGTGGTGGTGGTATTGCTTGTGTCTAGCATTTTCTTGATTACGGATCATCCGTGCCTGACCCTCATCTGAGTTCTTAAACTATACAAACTCATCCCAAAAGGCCTCAACTTGATGTAGGCCTTGTTGGTGAAATCCGGTGTCCGGTTATTTGCAACAAAAGTCTTGTGGAGTTTCTTCTTCCAAGCCTGAAATTGTTTGGCCATCTTCTGCATAGCCCAGATTTGAAACTTCTCCTTCAAAGCTTCATCCTGTGTATCGAGCGTGAAATGTTGAAGGATATGTAGCCATAGCAATTCCTTGTCATGATCCGAGACATAACTAATAGTAGGGTCATCTTTCCGTTGCCTCCATTCTCGAGCACTGATCGGGAGCCTGTCCCTTACAAGGTATCCACAGTGCGCAACAAATTTCTTTGAATGTTCCCCAAGTACTTGGCCTGTACCCTCATCGAATTCTGACAGAATGTACCGACCCTCCAATGGCTTCTTTGGGCCTCACACTTTTCTACTACTCCCAGAAGCTGTCGCCGATCCAGAGGGCTACACAAACAAGTATAAATATATTAATACAAAAGCCATTCGGTTTAATTTCATGTATATACATATATACTAGATTATAGATAGACCTCATCAGGATTGTCTCCCACAAGTTCTTCATAATCAGCGAAGTACTGACTCCCATCATCTATTTGTTCATTGTCATCACCTTGGACTTGGGGATTTTGATTGTCGCCGCTGTTGATTAGGTCCATCATTGCCTCATCCATGTTATCATTCGGATCGTCCATTTCTGCAAAAGTTGTTAATTAAAAGATGTTAGAATTCAATTTGTCATGTAGCGCCACAAGAAAAAAGAAAAATATACATGACAAACTCCCATCATCTATTACATGAGGAAGTTAATAAAGTTAAATAAAAGTACCATTAATAAAGTTACATAATAAAGTCACTATAGCGCAAATTACATAATGAAGTTACATAATAAAGTTAATTATATTGAGTAAGGTGTTTAATTATATTAAAAGTTACTTGACATCATATATATAAGTCGCTAAGTAGCTAGGTCGTCGTGTCTTGTTTGCTAGGTCGTCGCGTTAGGTCGTCCGGTCGTCGCTAGGCGGTCGTATATCTTTGTTCGCTAGGTCGTCGTGTCTTGACATCATATATCTTTGTTCGCTAGGTCGAATTAGGGTTTCATATTAGCTTTTCGGATCGAATTAGCATTTCGAATTGAATTAGGGTTTCAGATATGATTAACTTCTCGAAATGAATTAGGGTTTCGGATATGATTAGCGTATCGAATATGAATAGCGTATCAGATATGAACAGCGTCTCGAAATGACCATGGGCACCGGGATTAGATGGGTTTTGGATTGGATTACCGTGTCGGATCGAATTAGCGTTACATGACTTCGCATAATAAATTATTTCTGCATAATCAAATTAGGCTCGATGGCCTATCACAACACACACATTCTCGGCTCGATGGCCCGTCTAAACGAGGTTTAGCGTACATTGCGTCGGCGGCGGCTCCTGCAGTGAAATAGTATCAGCACGATGGCCGGTCGTAACAATGCAAGACACACACGTACATTCTCGGCTCGATGGCCGATTCTGCAGAGATATACTTATAGTCTCACGTGGCTCACCATCGTCGTCAGGGGGGTCGCTATGGGACGAAGTCGTCGTCAGCCGCGAGGGTCGCTGCCCGAACGCGCTCGATGTTTGCCAAACTCGCTGAGCAGGCTACGCAAGCCCTGGCTCCTCCTGGCCAGTGATGGAGGCGCGCTGGTGGTGCTGACGGTGGTGCTGCCGGTGGTGCTGACGGTGGTGTTGCTGGTGGTGCTGACGGCCGGCGGCGCGCGCTAGGGGGCGACGGCCGGCCGGCGGGGGGGGGGGCAACGATGGTCGTGCTGTGGGCGAGCTGAGGATGGGGCCGACCACGCCGGCGAGGCTATTGGGACCGGGGCGAGGACGACGGCGGCGACGGCGCGCGAGGGAGAGCGACGGGGCTCGTTGTAGATGGCGCGAGGGGACTGCAGGGGCGGCCGCACGTGCGGCCGAGGGAGAGGGGGCGGTGACACTCCCACGGGGGCGAGGGAGATCGTCGGGGAGGCGCTGTCACACCCAAAATTTTCTATATTTGGATTGTGCATGAAAAACACTAAATAAAATAAATAATTTCAATATTTAAATAAATTTATTAGATAAGTTAAGTTGCTGCTAATTTAAATATAGAAAATTGTGGTTTTAAACTTTTTCATATTAATTTTATAATGTGGTGTTTGTGTGATGCTTGTCTTTGGTGTTGGTGAGTGCTATTATTTTTAAAATATCATAGGACGACGTTTACTTTTCATCGGAAAACTTTTTGGCATTTTCTGGATTTAAAATTTCAATTTCCATGAGCTTAATCTTTTTCCTTGATCTCTTCATCAATCTTTTCATGAGCTCAAAATCATTTCGTTGAGTTCCTTATCTCTCCAAGAGTTCCCCAGGATTTTTCCCGTGATTTTTCTTAGCTCCGGGCTATTTTTCACGGCCAAAAAGGTAATTTTAGATTTTCTAGAATTATTTTATTCGCGGTGTCGGTACCAATAGTATAGGGGTACCCACATTTAACAATAATAAAAACTAAAACGATCAGGTCACGATAAAGCACAGCCCACTACGTGCGACAGGTCCGCCTCGTACGAGGCGGGCTCGACGAAATGCCTCGACCGCGTCCTGTCTCCGACTCGTACGAGGCGCCCTCGACGGGAGGCCTCGACCGCGTCCTGTCTCCGACTCGTACGAGGCGCCCTCGACGGGAGGCCTCGACCGCGCTCCGACCCGCGCGGGGCTCGACCGCCCCCCGGGAGCGCTCCGACTCGCGTGAGCACGGGTCAAGGCGCTCGACCCCCTGTCTTTACCTACCTCCGGACAAAAAAGTCTTAGCATTTAATGCAATTACCTACTACCACCTACCGGCATGGCTACACGCATGGTCGACGTGGGAACAATACCCGTGTCAGTTCTCACTGTTTAAACCACCCATCCCGTGATGGGAGGTGAAAAACGTCACTGTGCCCACCTTACCTCACACTGTACGTCACTAGTTACCCTCGAGGAAAGATGCGACAAGGTCCGTACACCACGATTTCAGGGATTCGGACTTATCCGTTCGGCCTCGACCTGGCCTCGACCCGGCCTCGACCCCCGACACGGCGCAACAGGGAAGGAAGGACGGTATGGCACGGCGCTCCGGGTCACTTCGACGCCTACGACATCACATCCCAGAGGATGGCCTCCCATTCCTGAGGCACGTCGCTACAACCACCTCAACAGGATCGACAAAACGTCATCTCAAGGCTCCCGTCGTCCTGGCCTCTTCTCATCCTATAAAGGGGTAGGCCAGGGCCCTAGAGAGAACAACGGGCAACCAGTCATATACGACGTAGCGATCAACATCTCAAGCAATCATCTTGTACTCTTTCTTTTTCTCCTTTGAGACCTAGGCTCGTCGCCCTCTCTCACAAGCTTGTAGCCCCTACACAAGCACCTCGGTGCAAGGAAATACAAACCTCTCCTCCCCCGCTGGACGTAGGGCCTTCTTTTGCCCGAACCAGGATAAACCCCCGTGTGTTCTCCTTGCATCACCATCCAGGAAAGGGACACGCAGCATTTTACTCGTTGGTTTAGGACCCCCTCGGGTCCGAACACCGACAGTTGGCGCGCCAGGTAGGGGAACGCTGCGTGCTAACGTCGCTTTCCCGCCTTTTTCCTGGATGGCTGACCCCGAACGCCCTATCCCGTTGGCCACGGTGATCTGGTTCGGGAGTTTGGAGTTCATGTCGCTCGGCTATGGCTACGATATGGTCCTGCTCCCGCCAAGACACCCTACCGACGAGGATTACAAGCTCTCCCAGCCTGGGGGAGCAATCCGCCGGTACCATCGCTCCAGGCTGGCGCGAGCCGCTCGGCGGCGGCGAGCCTGGCGCAACCATCGTCTCCACCTCACGGAGGGCAATGGGGTTCCCCGATTCGGCACTTCCTAGTCAGACGCCGGCCCAGATTTTCTCGTGGAAAGTCTGGGCAGGATGGGCCTGGCCGAGGACAGCATGCCAGCGGAGAACCCTGCCGCTCCTCCGCCTGGTGCGACGTCGCTGCCCCGTACCTCTCTCCCGGCGTGGGCGGCAACATCGCCTTCGCCGTTTCCGTTTGGGCTGGTTCCGGCTGCCCAGGCGTACGCTTCTTCCATGAGCACTTGTATGAGTGCTTATGAGGAACTCCCTGGGCACCACCTACGCTCCACCCTTGACCTCGTTGCGTCCACGCCGGCTTCTGATTATCTGGACTCTACTGAGGCGCCAGAAGCAGAACCCCGTGTGACTGCTTCCCCACGCCGCAACCCCGGTAGCGGCCCGCAACGACCATATATTCCCCCGTCATACTATTATTTCGGCGCCCCTGACTCCGACTCGGCTGATGACACCTACGATCCGACCCGCGAGTGCTTCAACGTCGATGTTGAAGGCGCGTCGGATTCGCAGGAAGAATAGCCGGTCGGAGGAAGGCACACGCCCCCTCACGACGGGCGCCCTGCCGGGCAAGGCGAGGCTCAGCTCCTTGCAGATCAGGGGGCGCAGCTCGACCAAATCCGCGAGTTGCGGGAGAGGCTCGACGAGGAACGAGAAAACCTGCGTCTACTCCAACAAACTCTCGAGCATGAGCGTGCAGAACGCGCACTTGGCGGGAGAGCTCGTGAAAGAGCTCGCGACGTCAACCGTCGCATCGACGAGGACCGAGTAACCGATCCCCCGGTCTTCGCTCGAGCCAGCCAGAACGTCGTCGCCGCCGCCATGCTCCTCCGCAACATGCCCGAGCCATCGAATTCCGAAGCGCGCCGGGCTCGAGACGAGATCCGAGAACTCCTCGAGACTGCTGCCCTGCAGCAGGCCGAGAGCTCTGCCTCGAGGTGACGCGAGCCCGCCTCGGAGCGGCTCGCGGAGCCCTCTCGACAGGAGAGAGAGGCCTCGGTTCATCCCGAACCTGCCCGACGGATCCGGATGGCCCCCGCCCCTGAGCCCGTCGCTCATGACCAGGAACCTCGAGACACCCGTGGCAACATCGTCGAGCGCCGCATGCGCAAGCACGGTGACGGTGTGGCTCGGGGTTACCACGTGCACAGGGGCGGGCGTTACGACAGCTCGGAGGATCGCAGCCCTTCACCCGAGCCTCCGGGCCCTCGGGTTTTCAGTAAGGCAATCCGTGAGACGTTACTCCCGGCACGGTTCTGCCCTCCCACGACTCTTGCCAAGTACAACGGCGAGACCAAACCCGAACTTTGGCTCGCCGACTTCCGCTTGGCATGTCAGCTGGGCGGGGCCACCGACGACCGAGTCATCATTCGACAACTCCCCCTCTTCCTCTCCGACACCGCTCGAGCCTGGCTCGAGGACCTGCCACCCCAACAGATCCACGACTGGGGTGATCTCGTAAGGGTGTTCGAAGGAAACTTCAAGGGAACTTACATGCGCCCCGGCAACTCGTGGGATCTCCGGAGTTGCAAACAGAAGCCAGGTGAATCCCTCCGGGATTACATTCGGCGTTTCTCCAGGCAACGCACAGAGCTCCCCAATGTCACCGATTCTGACGTAATCATGGCTTTCCTCTCGGGCACCACTTGCAAGGAGTTGGTCCGAGAGTTAGGCCGACACACCCCTCTCACTGCCAATGGGCTGATGGACATCGTCACCAACTTCGCCGCCGGCGAGGAGGCAGTTGGTGCCATCTTTGGCGGCGAGCAGGACATGGGGAAGCAGAAGACCGACGATCCCGTGAGCTCCACCCGGGGCTCCAAAAGGAACAACCGCAAGAAGAAGAAGGGCCAGCAGGGCAAGCTCGAGGCCCCGACCGACGAGCTTGTCGCTGCTACCGAACGCAAAAAGCCTCGAGGCCCCCCCGGCGGGGGCATCTTCGACAAAATGCTTAAAGAGCCGTGCCCCTACCACAAGGGGCCCACTAACCATAACCTCGAGGATTGTCATATGCTCCGCAGGTACTTCGAGGGCGCTGGCAACAAGACCACCGACAAGAAGGAAGACCCAAAGGGTGATGGCAAGGAGGAGGGATTCCCCGAGATCCACGACTGCTTCATGATCTACGGAGGACCCTCAACCCGCCTCTCAGCGCGCCAGCGCAAGCGAGAACGGCGTGAGGTCTTCTCCGTGCAAACGGCGGTCCCTCGTTTCCTTGACTGGTCCACGGTGGCCATCACTTTCGACCGTGATGATCATCCGGACTACATCCCCAATCCAGGAGTCTACCCACTTGTCGTTGATCCCGTCATCGCCAACACGCGCCTCACCAAGGTACTCATGGACGGCGGGAGCAGCCTCAACATCATCTACTCCCAGACCCTCGACCTCCTGGGGGTCGAGAGGGCGCGCTTGCAACCTAGCGTCGGGGGCTTCCACGGAGTCGTGCCAGGGAAGCGGGCAGAACCCCTCGGACGGGTCGATCTGCCTGTTTATTTTGGCACACCGGCCAACTTCAGGAAGGAGACCCTCACCTTCGAAGTGGTCGGATTCCGTGGGACATACCACGCCATCCTCGGGCGCCCGTGCTACGCCAAGTTCATGGCCGTGCCAAACTACACCTACCTCAAGCTCAAGATGCCCGGCCCAAACGGCGTCATCTCTGTGGGGCCCTCATACGAACATGCCTACGAGTGCGACGTCGAGTGCGTCGAACACGGCGAGGCGGTTTTGGAATCAGCAACCTTGGCCGCAGACCTCGACGGTCTCGCCAACGAGATTCCCGATCCGAAACGCCACGCCGGCAGCTTCGAGCCCGCAGAGGACGTCAAGCTCGTGCCCCTCGACCCCGCTGATCCCAACGGGAAGGCGCTGAACGTCAGCGCCACCCTCGACCCGAAATAGGAAGCCGTGCTCGTCGACTTTCTCCGCGCAAATGTCGACATTTTTGCGTGGAGTCCCTCGGATATGCCGGGCATACCCAGGGAAGTCGCCGAGCACGCCTTGGAGATCCGGGCCGGGTCCAAACCGGTGAAGCAACGCCTGCGCCGCTTCGACGAGGAGAAGCGCAGGGTCATCGGCGAAGAGATCCACAAGCTACTGGAGGCCGGGTTCATCAAGGAGGTTCACCATCCCGAGTGGCTAGCTAATCCTGTATTAGTTAAGAAAAAGAGTGGGAAGTGGAGGATGTGTGTAGACTATACTAGTTTAAATAAAGCATGTCCGAAAGTTCCCTTTCCTTTGCCACGCATTGATCAAATCGTTGATTCAACTGCGGGATGTGAAACTCTTTCGTTCTTAGACGCTTACTCCGGTTACCATCAGATAAAAATGAAGGAGTCCGACCAGCTCGCGACTTCATTCATCACCCCTTTCGGCATGTATTGCTACGTCACGATGCCCTTCGGTCTCCGGAACGCAGGGGCAACGTACCAGCGATGCATGCAGCACGTTTTCGGAGAGCACATTGGACCAACCGTCGAGGCATACGTTGATGACATCGTAGTCAAGACCAAGCAAGCCGGTAATCTAGTAAACGACCTCGGTGTCGCCTTCAAATGCCTTCGAGCAAAGAATATCAAGCTCAATCCAGAAAAGTGCGTTTTTGGCGTCCCCCGAGGGATGCTTTTAGGGTTCATCGTGTCTAAGCGGGGCATCGAGGCCAATCCAGAAAAAATCTCTGCGATAACCAAGATGGCCCCCATCCGAGATCTGAAGGGCGTACAGAGGGTCACGGGCTGCTTGGCGGCGCTCAGCCGTTTCATTTCGCGCCTCGGCGAAAAAGCGCTCCCTCTGTACCGCCTCTTGAAGAAATCGGAGCGTTTTTCCTGGACCCTCGAGGCCGAGGAAGCCCTCACCAAACTCAAAGTCACACTCTCTAACTCGCCAATTCTCGTCCCTCCGACCCCAGGAGAGCCGCTCCTACTTTATGTCGCTGCGACCTCACAAGTAGTCAGCGCAGTCCTGGTCGTCGAACGGGCCGAGGAAGCTCATGCCTTGCCCGTCCAAAGGCCGGTCTATTTCATTAGCGAGGTGCTCTCAGAAACCAAGGTCCGTTACCCTCAAATCCAGAAACTGCTCTATGCTGTCATCTTGACACGGCGCAAGCTCCGACACTACTTTGAGGGCCACCCAATTACTGTGGTTTCTTCTTTCCCCCTGGGAGAGATAGCCCAGAACCGGGAAGCCACAGGTAGGATCGCCAAGTGGGCGGTCGAGCTCATGGGCGAGACCCTATCCTACGCGCCGCGCAAAGCCATAAAGTCACAGGTATTGGCAGATTTCTTGGCTGAATGGACCGACACCCAGCTCCCTCCCGCACAGCTCCAGGCCGAACTCTGGACCATGTACTTCGACGGGTCTCTGATGAAAACAGGAGCGGGCGCGGGCTTGCTCTTCATCTCACCCCTCGGAGTTCACTTACGCTACATCATCCGGCTCCATTTCCCTGCGTCCAACAAGGTCGCCGAATACGAGGCACTCGTCACGGGGCTAAGGATCGCCATCGAGCTCGGGGTCCGACACCTTGATGTTCGAGGCGACTCCCAGTTAGTGATCGATCAAGTCATGAAGAGCTCGAGCTGCCGCGACCCCAAGATGGAAGCCTACTGCCAAGAGGTACGACGCCTCGAGGACAAGTTTCATGGCCTCGAGCTCAACCACATAGCACGCAAGTATAATGAGGCCGCCGATGAACTCGCAAAAATCGCGTCAAGTCGAACTACGGTCCCACCCGACGTTTTCGCAAAAGATCTCCAACGGCCATCTGTCGACCTTGGGTCGGACGGAGGGGTCGACGGGTCGTCACTCGACCCCCCACCAGAGGCAGAGGCCCCCTCGACCGGGGCCGAAGCCATGCAGGTGGAAGGATCGACCCCACCATCTGACATCGAGCCTGACTGGCGCGCGCCGTACCTCGACTATCTTATCCAAGGGGACCTCCCCTCGAGTAAGACCGAGGCTCGACGGATCGCTCGCCGGGCCAAAACCTTTGTGATCATTGGTGACAGTAGGGAGCTGTACCACCGCAGCCCTACAGGCATTCTCCAACGTTGCATCACAAACAAGGAAGGCAGGGACCTGCTCAGCGACCTGCACTCGGGGGCTTGCGGTCACCACGCTGCGCCTCGAACCCTCGTCGGGAACGCCTTTAGACAAGGGTTCTATTGGCCGACCGCGGTCTCCGACGCCGTCGAGCTAGTATGCTCCTGCGAAGGTTGTCAGTACTATGCAAGGCAGACTCACCTCCCGGCACATGCTCTACAAACCATTCCCATCACATGGCCGTTTGCCGTTTGGGGGCTCGACCTCGTCGGACCACTGAAAAGAACTACTGGTGGCTTCACCCATTTGCTTGTCGCAATCGACAAGTTTTCCAAGTGGATCGAGGCTCGTCCCATCACCAGTATTAGGTCCGAACAAGCCGTGATTTTCTTTACCGACATCGTCCATCGATTTGGGGTTCCGAACTGCATTATCACTGACAACGGCACCCAGTTCACTGGTAAAAAGTTTCTGGATTTCTGTGACCACCATCACATTCGCGTGCTCTGGTCGGCCGTAGCTCATCCAAAAACGAACGGCCAAGTAGAGCGTGCCAATGGCATGCTCCTACAAGGCCTGAAACCCAGAATTTTTGACAAGCTAAACAAGCACGGCAAAAGATGGGCCGCCGAGCTACCCTCGGTCCTGTGGAGCCTGAGAACAACGCCGAGTCGAGCCACGGGGTTCACTCCGTTCTTCTTAGTCTACGGGTCCGAGGCTATGCTTCCGACTGATATAGAATACGGATCCCCAAGGTTAAAAGCCTACAACGAAAGAAATAACGACGCCGCAAGGGAGGACGCCCTCGACCAGCTCGAGGAAGCCCGAGATGTGGCTTTATTGCATTCTGCCAGGTACCAGCAGGGTCTCCGACGCTACCACGACAGACACGTATGAAGGTGCGACCTCAACGTCGGCGATTTGGTGCTGCGTCGGAACCAGAACACCAAGGGACGCCACAAGCTCACGCCACCATGGGAAGGACCGTACATAATCGCAGAAGTACTAAAGCCAGGCACCTACAAGCTATCCAACGAGAAGGGCGAAATCTTCACCAACGCTTGGAACATTGAACAGCTACGTCGCTTTTTTCCTTAGAAAGCCTCGAGGCTCTGTAATTTCGTTTTCGTCAATAAAGAATACAGCAGTGCTAAAATTCTCGCCTCGCGATGAGGAAGGATCGACTCTGCAGTACCAGAATCGACCCTCCCTCGGGGGCTACAGGGGGAACCCCTAGTCCCCGAAAAAACTTGCGCTCTTTTTTAAATTTAAGAACCGCTCCCTAGATCAACGGCGCTGTAAGAGCACCCCAAGGATCGAAAGGACCCTCGAGCTAGGAGTATCACCTACGCCCTCGGGGCTATGGCGCCTCCACTCACTCCTTACGCCTGCTAGAGGTGCAACTCCACGCTAAGGTCTAGATGACGGTTCCTAACTTCGAAAGAGAGCAGCACACTCCCTGCCGCTTAGGTCAGGTTCTCACGCGATCTGCGAGGCCGCAAGAGCACCCTGAAGCTCGAGGGCAGTCGAGCCGTGAGATCACTTACGCCCCCAAGGCTACGGTACCTCCACTCGCTCCCCTACGCCAAAGGGTGCGACTGCGTGTTAAGTAAATCGTACGAGAACACAACCCAAGCCGTAAAGGGAAAAAAGGCTCAAATAAAACTAGATCCGTCACGAACTAGTTTAAGTTTTGAAGTTCTTAAGGCCCCTGAGGCCACCACGACCAAAATTCAAAATAACTAACTTATTACACGGGCCTCCGTGCCCAGATTTGGCTCACAGGCCTTCGTCGTCAGCTGGCGGCACCACCTCGGGCTCAAAGAGCGAGGCCAGACGGCTCCCAGGCCCCTCCGCGGCTTCGATCAGATCCAAGCAAGCGTCTGCGTTCTCCGCGTCCGTTCGCTCCGGGTCTGTGATGAAGCCGTCGGCGACGAGCTCCATGTCGAACACAAAGCCAGAGCGAACGACGGCCAGTGCCCTCTTTACGCCGTGGTGGAGGCTGTCCCGTATCTTCTCCCGGGCGAGGTGACCTAGCGCCGCTACCCGACAGACGAAGGAGTTCCCCGGAGCATCTTCTCCGGTGTCGACGTCGGGCTCGACCCCCAGACCGTCACACACCGAGGTGATCGCGCCCTGGAGCAGCTGGGTCCTCTGCGTCTCGGCTTCCAGGAGGCTCTGCAGGGAATTCGCGGTCGAGTGGGCCTCCTGGTTCTCGCGCTCCAGCTCTGAAATACAACAAGGCAGATTAGCACCTGACACGCCGCCTCAGCCACATAGCTGCTACGAGCTACTTACCTCCAACATGGGTCTTCAAACCCACGACCTCGTCGCGGAGCCCCCCGCACGTCCGCTCGAGCCCCAGGAGGGCACTATCCTTCTCACGGACGGTCGCCTTCAGGGCCTCGATCTCTTGGCGGGCGGCTTGAAGCGCCGTGTCCTTCTCCTGGACGGCCCCGCTCAGCCTCGAGACCTCGTCCTTCAGCGCACTGAACCGGGCCGTGACCTGCCCGATCTGGACGTTGAGGGCGTCACGTTGACGGCTGGCCTGCGAGACGTCCTCCTCGAGCTCCTTGACCCACGCCGACAGGGGCTCGAGGTCTCGGCGGGCCTGGGCAGCCTCTTCCTGGGCCTTGTCCGCCTCGGTGCGCATCGAGGCTTCAGCCGCCCATGCCTGGATCGCCTCTTCCTTCATCGTCGAGTAGACAGTGCGCAGTTCCGCCATCTCAGCGGACCGATCGGCGAGCCTCTTCTGAGTCTCCTCGACCAGGGCCCGTTGCCGGGACAGCGACGCCCACACACCGCTCTCACCCCGGATGAAGAGCGACTTTCGGCGGGAGGTCTCCTTGAGTTCCTAATTCAAGGAAAACCGAAAAGCATAATGAATCCAAAGAAAAAAAAACACAAAGAGCCACGGAATAAGCCGGCAAATTAATCATACCTCGGTGGCATCCAGCATGCCCCACGAAACGGCGTCGGACGCCACGCTGAGCAGCCGAGCGAGATGTCGGCGGACGCCCTCGAGGTACTGCCAGCGGTGGACCTCATCCCTGTCGTTCAGGGTGAGGATGGGCTCGCCGTCGAGGTTCGCGGCATCCTTGAACTGAAGGGGCGGCCCTCCCCACCTCGGGATCTCCTCCTCGGCCCGCGCTATCGCCAGCGCGGCGAAGTCTGGCCACGACGATGACGACGCAGCCGGGGCACCTCCCGGCCCGGTCGAAGGGCCGGCCTCGTTGCCCTCGCTCGCCCCCCCGGCAGGGGCCGAGGCTTCAGCCCGGCTCGTGGTCTCGCCCTCCTCGGCCCCCACTATCTCTTTTCCCTTGTCCAGGGGGGCGTCGTCGAGGATAACGACCACAGGCGCCCGCCCCTCGGCGGTGACCGGCCCCTCGGCAACCGGCGCCTCCGGAGCTGGCGCCTCTGCTGTCGACGCCTCGGGGGCCGGCACCTCGCCCGACGGCGGCTCAGAAACCGGCGCTCCGACCGCCGATGCCCCCGCGACCGGCACCTCAACCTCCGGCGCCGCTGCCTCCGGGGCTCCGGCAGAAGGCTCGACGGCCCCGCCCTCCGTCGTGCCCACCGGCTGCTCCGGTAGGTCTTGTTGTGACTGCGACTCCCTCGCCGGCGCCGCCTCCTGCTCCGGCGCCGGTGCGGCTCCCCCCGCGGTCGCATCGGCGGCCGCCCCCTCCGCGGCCACTTCCACGGTGGCCTCAGCCGAGGGCAGCGCCTTAGGCTCCGCCTCGACCGGGCCAGGCGCCACCACCCTTGCCGGCTTTGACCCCGCCGCCTCGGGATCGGGGCCGACAACCGTCGAAGCACCCGCAGCCTCCCGCTGCCGACGGCGCTCCTTCGCAGCCTCGACCTCGCGGACCCAGGCCGCGTCCTGTTCCGCTGACCGATTAAGGACGGCGGCGCTGGCTTGAAGGGACTTCACGGGGGTGGGCCCCATGGTCTCCGCCTTCCGTTTCAGCCTGAAAAATAAAGGATAAGTCGATCGACAAAATCGAAAGATAGGACAAGTCCCCTTCTGCTCAAAAACTTACCCGGAGATCGGCACCAGGGGCCTCGACCCCCCACGGTCTGAGCCGCTCGAGGTCGCAGGCGGTGGCCTCGCGGCAGCCCCACCCGCGGACCGGGCGCTCCTCGGGGCTCTCGCCGGTGCGCCGCTACGCGCTTTCTGTGCCTCCGAGGCCAACTGGCCTCGGGTCTTCACGCCCGGCGAAGGCGCCGCCGACGACGATGTCGGCGCCCCCGCCCCCGTCCCCGCCTGAGCTTGCGGGGCCTGGGCTGGGGCAGGCGCCCCCGTCGACCCCGCTTGTAGGATCCGGGGCAAGGCGGCCCCGCCTGCCGAGGGGCCTGCCTCCTTCTTCTCTTCTTCTTCCTTCTTCTTCTTCCTCTTCTCCTCTTCCTCGTCGGCCTCCTCGGCCTCCTCGACCACGACGACCGAGGAGGATGACCCCGCGATGGGCTCCAGCAGAGGGCGGATGTCGGGGAGGTTCCCCAGCCCGGTCGCGGCCTCGTACCGCGACAAGGCGTCATCATCCTCGCCGCTGCTGCCGTCGTCCTCTCCCGACATGGTCTCGGAGGGCGACGGCTCCAAAGGAAGCCCGTCGAGGGCCTGTTGGCGTCGGAGTTTCTTCCGCGCCTCCTTCTCCCTGGACTTCCGGGCCGCCCGTTTCTTGGTCGATTCCTTGACCGCCTTCTGCTTCGAGGCGTGCTCCCGTCGAGCATCCCGGGCAGGCCGGTCCTCCGGAACCGGCGGTCGTGTCTCCCGCAGCGCCGACAGGTCCTGCGCATTGGCGTCGACCGGATCAGGGGAAGGTCTCGAAGATGAACCAAACTAAAATACGAGCGTACTAAGGAACTTACCACGGGCTCGAACCCCTCAGTGGGCCTCATGGGGAGCAGGTCGGCTTCCTCCGCCTTGAAGGTCCCCACCATCCGGCGGGCTCGGCGAAGCCCCTCCTCGGGGGTGAGGGTCTCGTGTGACATCCGGCTCCCCTCCAGCGACGCCTCCGGGGTCATCTGGTCGAGGCGCAGGCGACGTCGGCACAGCGGCATCACCCGGCGGTGGTGAAACGCCGTCGCTACCGCCGCCGCCGTCAGGCCTCGAGCACGAAGCTGCTGCTGCGCCGCCAGCAACGGGTCCAGATGCGGCTTCTCGACGTCCGGCACGCCGTACACCCAGTGGTCCTCCCGGGCGGTCAGCACGCGGCCGGTGTACCTCGGCAGCTGGTTGTCGTCGTTGCGAAGGTAGAACCAACCCGCGTGCCACCCGCTGTTCGAAGAGATGAGGCGAGCCGGGATGTACTGGTCCGTCCGGCTTGACCTCAACTACAGGACGCAGCTCCCTACCCGCGCTGCGTAGAAGGCGCCCTTCCCTCCCGCGTTCCGCGCAAAGAGCTCGGCCTTGAAAAGGTGGAGCCATAGGTTCCACTGCGGCTCCACCCCAAGGTATCCCTCGCAGACCGCCGCAAAGATGGCGGCCTGCGCGATGGCGTTGGGGGCAAGATGGTGGAGCTCCACCCGGTAGTAGTGGAGAAGCGCCCGCATGAAGACCGACGACGGGATGCCGAACCCCCGCTCGTGGAAACTTACGAAGCTCACCACGTAGCCTGCCGGGGGGGCCGGCTCCCGATGGGTCGACGGCGGCGCGATCCACTCCGGCCGCAACCGACTCGTCCTCGGCCGCAGCAACCCATCCGCCACCAGCTCCTCTAGCTTCTTCTCCGTCACGGAAGAGGAGGCCCAATCGTCGGCAGCGAGGAATTGGCTCTTTCCAGCCATCAGCGCCGACGGGAAGGGAAAGTGTGGAGGAAAAGGCGGCGGCGGCAGCAATGCGGATGGAAGGCGCAAGGGAGCTAGGGTTTCCTGGGGCAAGAGGATGGCAGAAGCGCAAGAGACCGGAAGGAAGCACGGACCCCCGGGCCTTGTTTTTATAGACCGGGAAGAAGTTCAACGGCCGCGCGAAAAGGTAGGAACAGTTTCCCGTAATAAATGCGCTCACCTAACCGTCCTTCTCGCCTTACAGGAGCGGGGCACGTGGCCGTCCCCACGCAGTAACCAAACGCCACGCCGCCCACTACCGCGCCGATCTCGCCCTAAAAAGGCGCGCCTGGCTAAACGGGCGGGGCGAGATCCGCGGACGGATATTCCGAGATTCCACTAACGGGCTCCGGGCCCGCTTTAAGTCTCGAGGGAACGGAGGCTGGCCCTCGACCTGGGTTCGGCAGCCGCCCTCGAGCAACAGAGCAAGGGACGACCAGGGATGCGCTCATACATGGCCAGGGCTCGAGCCACGCTCTCGAGGCACCCCAGGACGTATTCGAGGCCAGAGGACGAGGTCGAAGCAGGAATCCCCTCGGGGGAGGCATCGAGCCCTCGGATCCCGTCGAAGGGAACCGACATCCGCACGACCACTCCTTGGCATTTTTGAAGGGTGCCTCCGGGCCACAAGCCGACTCCTAACGACTGGAGCACGGACTCTCACTCGAATCTCCCCGCTAGCAGCTCACCGGAGATCGCCGGACTCGCCCAAACGGGGTAGTACGACGTTCCCCACCCCTCCTCTTCCTTTCCGAAGGAAGAGCGCGAGGGACGGACAACGAAAGACGGCAGGGACTCTGATCGACCTCGTGCGCGCGAGGCTCGGGGGCTCGGCTGTATCAACTACTCCCTGATAAAGTACAAACAAGACCTCGGAGGAGATTTTCTCAATACTCCACCGAGGCCTCGGGGGCTACACCCGGCGGGTGCGCTCGCGCGCCTCCACCGGAGAAGTACTGAGAACGCCTAGGCATCCCTACTAAAAAGATAAACGGCGCTATGACTCCAGTTCATCGGTAAAAAGCCTCTAGGAGAGTGCACGTACACTCACCTAAAGGCTCGGGGGCTACTGTCGGTACCAATAATATAGGGGTACCCACATTTAACAATAATAAAAACTAAAACGATCAGGTCACGATAAAGCACAGCCCACTACGTGCGACAGGTCCGCCTCGTACGAGGCGGGCTCGACGAAATGCCTCGACCGCGTCCTGTCTCCGACTCGTACGAGGCGCCCTCGACGGGAGGCCTCGACCGCGTCCTGTCTCCGACTCGTACGAGGCGCCCTCGACGGGAGGCCTCGACCGCGCTCCGAC
Organism: Saccharum hybrid cultivar R570; assembly: GCA_038087645.1. Taxonomy (NCBI): domain Eukaryota; kingdom Viridiplantae; phylum Streptophyta; class Magnoliopsida; order Poales; family Poaceae; genus Saccharum; species Saccharum hybrid cultivar. The sequence continues at coordinate 42,160,242 of JAQSUU010000496.1, read as the reverse complement.
CCGCGCGGGGCTCGACCGCCCCCCGGGAGCGCTCCGACTCGCGTGAGCACGGGTCAAGGCGCTCGACCCCCTGTCTTTACCTACCTCCGGACAAAAAAGTCTTAGCATTTAATGCAATTACCTACTACCACCTACCGGCATGGCTACACGCATGGTCGACGTGGGAACAATACCCGTGTCAGTTCTCACTGTTTAAACCACCCATCCCGTGATGGGAGGTGAAAAACGTCACTGTGCCCACCTTACCTCACACTGTACGTCACTAGTTACCCTCGAGGAAAGATACGACAAGGTCCGTACACCACGATTTCAGGGATTCGGACTTATCCGTTCGGCCTCGACCTGGCCTCGACCCGGCCTCGACCCCCGACACGGCGCAACAGGGAAGGAAGGACGGTATGGCACGGCGCTCCGGGTCACTTCGACGCCTACGACATCACATCCCAGAGGATGGCCTCCCATTCCTGAGGCACGTCGCTACAACCACCTCAACAGGATCGACAAAACGTCATCTCAAGGCTCCCGTCGTCCTGGCCTCTTCTCATCCTATAAAGGGGTAGGCCAGGGCCCTAGAGAGAACAACGGGCAACCAGTCATATACGACGTAGCGATCAACATCTCAAGCAATCATCTTGTACTCTTTCTTTTTCTCCTTTGAGACCTGGGCTCGTCGCCCTCTCTCACAAGCTTGTAGCCCCTACACAAGCACCTCGGTGCAAGGAAATACAAACCTCTCCTCCCCCGCTGGACGTAGGGCCTTCTTTTGCCCGAACCAGGATAAACCCCCGTGTGTTCTCCTTGCATCACCATCCAGGAAAGGGACACGCAGCATTTTACTCGTTGGTTTAGGACCCCCTCGGGTCCGAACACCGACACGCGGAATTAAAATAATCCCGAAATTAAGAAATTCCGAAAAGTTTTCTAACCCTACAACTATATATATGACGGCGTAGCTCTCGACGCCCTGGTTTCAGAAGTACAAGTCTTATCGCGAGGCGTCGCTCGTAGCTCCCTGCACCTCTCGCCGTATCTTAAATATACATATATACATGTATACGTGCATGCAAGTGTTTTACGTGACGATAATCCAGGAAGCTGATAACTAGTACAAAGTTTAACCATTGCTGTAGATTTCATCGCCCTTTGCTTTCACCAGTCCAGCTCGTAAACAACCCGGCTGCTCCTTTGTTTCTTTGCTCGCCAGGCCCTAAGCCCCAAGGTCAGCTCATCGTATCCTTCCTGGACTCAATATCCGTCTTTGCCGTTACCGTGTGCATGTCTATAAATAACAGACTCAGCTCATCGTATTCTTTTCCAAAACAATGGAAACAAACCAATCCATTATGATGCACGACGCCGCCGCGCTCGTCCCCTTCCTCGCACACCCCAGCCCCGAGACCCACTCCCTCGGCTACCTCTACCTCCTGGAGGTGTGCGCGACCTCCGGTTCCAATCTGAGCGATTTCGGCGGCAGGGACTTCCTGGTCACCATCGCCGGCTTCCTCACCGCGTGCTCGGCGGACCAGATACGCCTGGCGCCCGAAAAATTCCTGAATGTGTGTAGGGTGCTCAAGGATCAGGTGATGCAGCTCAGCATGCCCATCAGAGGGATCGCCCCGCTGCGGGCGGCGGTTCGTAAGATCCAGTCCTCACCCGAGCAGCTGACCCCGGTCCACGCCGACTACCTTCTCCTGTGCCTGCTGGCGAAGCAGTACAAGGCTGGCCTCGGCGTCCTGGAAGATGACATATTCGAAGTCGATCAGCCAAAGGACCTGTTCCTCTACTGCTACTACGGGGGGATGATTTACATTGGGCTCAAGAAGTTTCCTAAAGCTTTGGATCTTCTTCACAATGCTGTTACTGCCCCAATGTCAATGTTGAACGCGATTGCTGTAGAAGCTTACAAGAAGTATGTCCTAGTTTCACTCATTGTGAATGGACAGCAGCTACCTCTACTGCCGCCGTCCGTGTTTCATCCAGAGCTGTCATCAATCTCCAAGACGGACATGTGACGTCTCGCCTCCGTCGCAGGTTCTGTTCCATACTTAAGCTAGGTTGGACAGCATGCAAGCGTGTTGCTCCGGCCTGGTTTGAAGGTCCATGCATCCCCAACAAAACCTGGCACGCGACGCGATCAAGTTTAGGATCTTTACGTGCGCCGTTTAAGTTGAGTTGCCTGCACTGCAATCCTACAAATCTTTGTCGTCGCCTGGTACCTGTGCCTTCGATCTGTTTCCAGATAGCAAGCTAACATGGTCAGTGTCTCTATGTCCGTAGCTTTTTCTTTTTTTCGATTGAGCTAGCTTGTAATGATGTAGCAACTACATTTTCTATTGTCAAATATCTCTGAATTTTACAATTTAAATAGTAATATGATTAATATGCATGCAACTAATTTTATAATTAACAGCAATATAAGCATAATACCCCAATGTTTTATACATATAAATATTAATATGCATAACTGCTATCACCGTGCTTTTGAATTATAAATTGCTTAGTTTTTACCCGCATCATAAACATGTTCGTGTTGCGTTGAAACCATGCCGGCCGTAAGTTATGTGTTAGCAATGGTGTCTAACATGTCACATGTCTCTGAATTTTATAGGTTAAATATCACATTGGTTAATATATATGCAACCAAGTTTCTATTTAAAAGCAATTTAGGTTTACAATTCGGTCTTTTTATAATCAAACATTAACTTGATTAATATTAACTTAAATGTTTCTTAATTATAATTTATTTAGCTTAAATACAAAACATGAAATGGCTCGATTAGTGCCCTCACATGTTCCATGTTATCTAAGTTATAAATATTTAAGTTGATTAGTGCTTATGCAATTGGGTCTATAATTAGAAGCAAACAAAAGCAACTTAGGGTTTAATCTCCGGTCTTTCATGAAAACAATGTTAATATTATTAATATCATGTCTTTTTAAATTATGTTTTGATTAGGTCAACCTTGAAATATATATTGATTCAAATTAGTTGCTCACATCTAAGTTATGTTTATCTAAACTATAAATGCTTAAATGCCTTAAATAATATATAAACATGTGTAAATAATATATCACTAAGATTTGACTTTGACTTGTATAACTCAATATAATTAAGTCAATTCCACTTTAAAAAAATATCCATTACTCTTTTCATTAAATAAAATGAATCATAGTTTGCTCTTTTAGTTATGTTACAAACACCTCGATAGTTGTGTCCTTTCAATGGCAGTTTCGTTCACCGTCGTTCTTGCGCTCTCGTGATTGTAGCACCGTTTCGTCTAGTGCGCTCTCTTTTTAAGCGTCGCTTTTGTTTGATGCCTGTCCTTAGTCGTGTTTGCTTGTTTGTCTCTTTGTGTTGCTTGGTTGATGCGAGTAGAGGAAGCGCGGTTTGTTAGTGCTGAAGGCCAGGAGCTAAGGCTCGACAGTCGAAGCAGAAATTGAAGACTGGAAGATAGCAGACGAAGATTCTGAGCAGCTTAACTTTGGAAAAAAGGCAAGTATAACATAGGACCATCCTTGTTACCTATTCATTGAAATTATCATACATATGCATGTGTCCTCCTTGACAACCATAGAGATTATAACTTAGCTATTGATATCTTGTTTTCTTGTCACCTATGGGTTATGCATTTGGGTAGCTATTGCTAGTGCTTAATTATGAACAATGATCTTGTAATTTGACTAATGGATTATGCGATCAACCAATTAAGATGATTTTATTACTGTTGAAAGGGGGCTAGAGCATGTGGGTTATTTTAATGCTCTGGTTTCTCTCCATAAGGACTTATCTGTAAGTGATAACCGGGATATACAGTACAGCTGTGAGGGCTATATGGCTCTGGCTCTAGTTGTTCAAGAGACCTTTTCTAGCTTGTTAGTGGTTACCTTAAATGGCGTAAGAAAGGCTTGCCACGTTGGGTGTAGGGCGAGCCCCTGGCCTAGTGTGTATAGGCTGCGGTTGTTGTGCCACTGGGAAGGGGGGTTCTACATCTGCCTGCCGAGTGAATCTAATGGCCCTAACTTGTTAGACGAACTTTTGAATGGCTTTATATGGTCTCCGATGTTTTGGGCCTTGCAAACCTATGCATTTGGAAATCATGACTCACAGTGAAAGTGTACACCTCTGCGCAGAGTTAAAAACTGGTATACTAGCCGTGCTCACGGATATGAGCGGCCTTGGGGATTCTTACAGAATAGTTGATCACCATTATTATATCATGTTTAATTATTGTTGATTATTATTATGCTCATGTTAATGCTATTCATTATCCTTATTACAATTGATCATTGAATCATTAATGGGATTGGATTACCTTGATGCTACTCAATTGCTAATTATATGATGATTAAAAGCTAAACGCAGTCAAACAGTGTCTAGCCCTTTTGTGCCTCATGAACCCCGTGTTATATTTGTTGAGTTCGACATAGACTCACTCTTTCTATTCCCCCACACTCCAGTGTGTAGTAAGATGCTACTCGGAAGAAGGACAAAGGTGTAGTAGAGTTTCCAGAAGACTAGTAGAAGTGCTAGGCATATGTTACCCCCAGTCAGCCGTCCCTGAGAAGAATGGAGCCTGAAGTTTAGTCACCGTTCCGCGATACTCTGATGTAAGTATTAATATAGCTATGTATACGTTATATAATAACATTGTTTCTGATATTTTTTCATTCTGGCATATGTGTGGACTTCCTGGGCACACATATGATTAGCCTGGTTTTGTTCTTTAGAAAACCAGGTGTGACAGAGTGGTATCAGAGCGGTGTTGACTGTAGGACGTATGCCAAGTAGCACTGGACGTATTCTAAAACTCATTTTACTATAAAACTATTTTGTCATCCCTTGATTCATTGATTTGACTATTTCCTCTTCCTTGTCCTGTTGTATCCCTTCCTTGATAGCTTCCTTTGAGCTATTATTTCTTACTCCCTTGGATTTTGTTTTATATTATTTTTAAAAGTTTTCTAATCTCATCTTGTTCTAAAGTTCGATGGCCTTTTATCATCCATAATCTTCCCATAGGATGACCACCATTGTTGAAGAAGCACGTGTAGTACTGATGATGTGATGTGTGTTTGTTTTGCTTGATGTGTTGCTTGTGTGTTGTCTTGTTCTTGTGTTTCAAAGGTGGCTCGGAAGGTATAAGTCTTGAGGAGTGCTCGATCCATGTTAAGTGGGGTAGGTTTTACGTAATACTCCGCATGCTGATTTCTATAGCAGTTTGCAATGTTTCTGTTATATCTCAAGATATGGACATGAGAAATTTATGAAATTTTACTGGGAATAACTAGACTTCTATATCTTTTCAAACCCACTGGAATTACCTTTTTATCTATTTTGGGCTAAGAGATATACCTGTTCTAAGTTAAGGTTACTGCACAGTCTGGAATTCTAGAATAGTTTTGGCTAAGCTCTGTTTTTGATTAATTTAATGACAGAACCTGGAAAAGTGTTATTAATAAAAGTTGTAGATAATTTCATAAGCTTTCCAACCATGTAAAGATCACTTCATTTGGATCTTTGTAGCTCGACTTATGCCAGATTTACTGAACTGCTAAAATCGGAATTCGCCCAGAAATTTTCTGCATTACTTCCTTATCTTGTATAAGTGAATATATCATTGGATATCTTTGAATCTCATTGATTTGCCTTGGAATCTTACATTAGAGATGATTATGGTTATCTAGTATAAAAGGATATGCAAGTTACTTTGGTGTCCCCTAGTTTCTTTTTCTTAAGGGGGTAGCAAAGTTGTGAGTGTTACAAGATGAAGGTTTCGTATGTCCTAGTGCTTCACTAGGAAGAAGTGGTTATCTCTATGATTGGAAGTCTACTCTTATACTAGTGTTGTTTGCTTGGGATCAATGCTTTGTTGGATCGTCTACAAAAAGCTCGGGTATTCGTCAGGACTGGTCTTCACCTCAAGCTATCATCAGTTGGGAGTTCAACATTCAATTCAACATACTCTATACAAGTTAGCATGGACGACATAGGAAGGAGATGTTGGAAGTCTATAGTTAGTTTCATGAGAACTTAGATGACATCACCCCCATATCAAGTATGTTTAGTAAGTTTTAAGTGAAGGACTTATCATTAGCAGCAAGTCTTAAAGAAAGTGTTGCCTTCAATGACATTGCCAGATGGAACAAAATCTTTGTTAAGTGGGGTAGTGTCCGCTACCATCATCAATCTCAAGCGACGAGGTACAAAGAACTGAAGATCAAACCTTATCTTTCTTGTCATCTTTTGGCTATCCTCGATCCATGTCTTATATCTCATCAACACAAAGCAAAGAAGCATGAAGACTTGAAGATTAATGTTATCTATCTCTCTAATCTCTCTGAATCTTATTTTTATCTTATCCTGTCTTTTTAGTGCAGTCTGTCTTCCATAGATTATATCTCTATTTTTGGATGCCCAAAAATCATGGATAAATTCTGGACAACAGTAGACTTCAATATCTTTCTCTGACCGTAAGAACCACCCTGATAGCTATTATGGTTTGGGAGTTATGAAAATCACAAGATGACGCATCTGGGCTGTCAGCAATCTGGAATAGTTTCTGTTGTGCACAGTTTTCGACTACCTTAACTGCAGAATCTGGAGAGGGTGTTCTATAAGAACGTTGTAGTAAATTTGATAAGCTTTCCAACGGTATAAGCTACAATATCATTGGATTCGTAGAACTTGAGTTATAACTGTATTTCTGCACTGCTATTTTTCTGCTCGCGAGGAAGTGCAGGTTACTTGTTCTTGCATATGCTCATGAATCTCTTTGGGATGCCAGAAGGACATGATGGTAGTTATCACTCAGAAACAAATGCAATCTATCCATTGGTGTTCTCCAATTGATCTCTTCTTAAGGGGGTTTGCCGAACTAAAAGACGATACAAGATGGCGGTTTTATACGTTCTATTTCGTCACCCGGAAGCATCAGCTATCTGCATGGTTGCAAAGTCACTATCAAGCGCAAATATCTTTTCTTAGGGTTGGTAACCTGTTGGAACCATCTACAAGGATCGTAAAGGCCTAAGGGACACCTTTATAAAGTTGGTTTTGAGCTTGTGGCATCATCATTGATAAGAGTTGATCAGAGAAGTGTGAAGATTTGCAGATCAACTTTATCTTTCTCCCTGGTCTCTCCGAATCTTGAGACGAGATTCCTGTTAAGTGGGGTAGAATTGTCACACCCAAAATTTTCTATTTTGGATTGTGCATGAAAAACACTAAATAAAATAAATAATTTAAATATTTAAATAAATTTATTAGATAAGTTAGGTTGCTGCTAATTTAAATATAGAAAATTGTGGTTTTAAACTTTTTCATATTAATTTTATAATGTGGTGTTTGTGTGATGCTTGTCTTTGGTGTTGGTGAGTGCTATTATTTTCAAAATATCATAGGACGACGTTTACTTTTCATCGGAAAACTTTTTGGCATTTTCTGGATTTAAAATTTCAATTTCCATGAGCTTAATCTTTTTCCTTGATCTCTTCATCAATCTTTTCATGAGCTCAAAATCATTTCGTTGAGTTCCTTATCTCTCCAAGAGTTCCCCAGGATTTTTCCCGTGATTTTTCTGAGCTCCGGGCTATTTTTCGCGGCCAAAAAGGTAATTTTAGATTTTCTAGAATTATTTTATTCGCGGAATTAAAATAATCCCGAAATTAAGAAATTCCGAAAAGTTTTCTAACCCTACAACTATATATATGACGGCGTAGCTCTCGACGCCCTGGTTTCAGAAGTACAACTCTTATCGCGAGACGTCGCTCGTAGCTCCCTGCACCTCTCGCCGTATCTTAAATATACATATATACATGTATACGTGCATGCAAGTGTTTTACGTGACGATAATCCAGGAAGCTGATAACTAGTACAAAGTCTAACCATTGCTATAGATTTCATCGCCCTTTGCTTTCACCAGTCCAGCTCGTAAACAACCCGGCTGCTCCTTTCCTTTGTTTCTTTGCTCGCCAGGCCCTAAGCCCCAAGGTCAGCTCATCGTATCCTTCCTGGACTCAATATCCGTCTTTGCCGTTACCGTGTGCATGTCTATAAATAACAGACTCAGCTCATCGTATCCTTTTCCAAAACAATGGAAACAAACCAATCCATTATGATGCACGACGCCGCCACGCTCGTCCCCTTCCTCGCACACCTCAGCCCCGAGACCCACTCCCTCGGCTACCTCTACCTCCTGGAGGCGTGCGCGACCTCCGGTTCCAATCTGAGCGATTTCGGCGGCAGGGACTTCCTGGTCACCATCGCCGGCTTCCTCACCGCGTGCTCGGCGGACCAGATACGCCTGGCGCCCGAAAAATTCCTGAATGTGTGTAGGGTGCTCAAGGATCAGGTGATGCAGCTCAGCATGCCCATCAGAGGGATCGCCCCGCTGCGGGCGGCGGTTCGTAAGATCCAGTCCTCACCCGAGCAGCTGACCCCGGTCCACGCCGACTACCTTCTCCTGTGACTGCTGGCGAAGCAGTACAAGGCTGGCCTTGGCGTCCTGGAAGATTGACATATTCGAAGTCGATCAGCCAAAGGACCTGTTCCTCTACTGCTACTACGGGGGATGATTTACATTGGGCTCAAGAAGTTTCCTAAAGCTTTGGATCTTCTTCACAATGCTGTTACTGCCCCAATGTCAATGTTGAACGCGATTGCTGTAGAAGCTTACAAGAAGTATGTCCTAGTTTCACTCATTGTGAATGGACAGCAGCTACCTCTACTGCCGCCGTCCGTGTTTCATCCAGAGCTGTCATCAATCTCCAAGACGGACATGTGACGTCTCGCCTCCGTCGCAGGTTCTGTTCCATACTTAAGCTAGGTTGGACAGCATGCAAGCGTGTTGCTCCGGCCTAGTTTGAAGGTCCATGCATCCCCAACAAAACCTGGCACGCGACGCGATCAAGTTTAGGATCTTTACGTGCGCCTTTTAAGTTGAGTTGCCTGCACTGCAATCCTACAAATCTTTGTCGTCGCCTGGTACCTGTGCCTTCGATCTGTATGGTCAGTGTCTCTATGTCCGTAGCTTTTTCTTTTTTTCGATTGAGCTAGCTTGTAATGATGTAGCAACTACATTTTCTATTGTCAAATATCTCTGAATTTTACAATTTAAATAGTAATATGATTAATATGCATGCAACTAATTTTATAATTAACAGCAATATAAGCATAATACCCCAATGTTTTATACATATAAATATTAATATGCATAACTGCTATCACCGTGCTTTTGAATTATAAATTGCTTAGCTTTTACCCGCATCATAAACATGTTCGTGTTGCGTTGAAACCATGCCGGCCGTAAGTTACGTGTTAGCAATGGTGTCTAACATGTCACATGTCTCTGAATTTTATAGGTTAAATATCACATTGGTTAATATATATGCAACCAAGTTTCTATTTAAAAGCAATTTAGGTTTACAATTCGGTCTTTTTATAATCAAACATTAACTTGATTAATATTAACTTAAATGTTTCTTAATTATAATTTATTTAGCTTAAATACAAAACATGAAATGGCTCGATTAGTGCCCTCACATGTTCCATGTTATCTAAGTTATAAATATTTAAGTTGATTAGTGCTTATGCAATTGGGTCTATAATTAGAAGCAAACAAAAGCAACTTAGGGTTTAATCTCCGGTCTTTCATGAAAACAATGTTAATATTATTAATATCATGTCTTTTTAAATTATGTTTTGATTAGGTCAACCTTGAAATATATATTGATTCAAATTAGTTGCTCACATCTAAGTTATGTTTATCTAAACTATAAATGCTTAAATGCCTTAAATAATATATAAACATGTGTAAATAATATATCACTAAGATTTGACTTTGACTTGTATAACTCAATATAATTAAGTCAATTCCACTTTAAAAAAATATCCATTACTCTTTTCATTAAATAAAATGAATCATAGTTTGCTCTTTTAGTTATGTTACAAACACCTCGATAGTTGTGTCCTTTCAATGGCAGTTTCGTTCACCGTCGTTCTTGCGCTCTCGTGATTGTAGCACCGTTTCGTCTAGTGCGCTCTCTTTTTAAGCGTCGCTTTTGTTTGATGCCTGTCCTTAGTCGTGTTTGCTTGTTTGTCTCTTTGTGTTGCTTGGTTGATGCGAGTAGAGGAAGCGCGGTTTGTTAGTGCTGAAGGCCAGGAGCTAAGGCTCGACAGTCGAAGCAGAAATTGAAGACTGGAAGATAGCAGACGAAGATTCTGAGCAGCTTAACTTTGGAAAAAAAGGCAAGTATAACATATGACCATCCTTGTTACCTATTCACTGAAATTATCATACATATGCATGTGTCCTCCTTGACAACCATAGAGATTATAACTTAGCTATTGATATCTTGTTTTCTTGTCACCTATGGGTTATGCATTTGGGTAGCTATTGCTAGTGCTTAATTATGAACAATGATCTTGTAATTTGACTAATGGATTATGCGATCAACCAATTAAGATGATTTTATTACTGTTGAAAGGGGGCTAGAGCATGTGGGTTATTTTAATGCTCTGGTTTCTCTCCATAAGGACTTATCTGTAAGTGATAACCGGGATATACAGTACAGCTGTGAGGGCTATATGGCTCTGGCTCTAGTTGTTCAAGAGACCTTTTCTAGCTTGTTAGTGGTTACCTTAAATGGCGTAAGAAAGGCTTGCCACGTTGGGTGTAGGGCGAGCCCCTGGCCTAGTGTGTATAGGCTGCGGTTGTTGTGCCACTGGGAAGGGGGGTTCTACATCTGCCTGCCGAGTGAATCTAATGGCCCTAACTTGTTAGACGAACTTTTGAATGGCTTTATATGGTCTCCGATGTTTTGGGCCTTGCAAACCTATGCATTTGGAAATCATGACTCACAGTGAAAGTGTACACATCTGCGCAGAGTTAAAAACTGGTATACTAGCCGTGCTCACGGATACGAGCGGCCTTGGGGATTCTTACAGAATAGTTGATCACCATTATTATATCATGCTTAATTATTGTTGATTATTATTATGCTCATGTTAATGCTATTCATTATCCTTATTACAATTGATCATTGAATCATTAATGGGATTGGATTACCTTGATGCTACTCAATTGCTAATTATATGATGATTAAAAGCTAAACGCAGTCAAACAGTGTCTAGCCCTTTTGTGCCTCATGAACCCCGTGTTATATTTGTTGAGTTCGACATAGACTCACTCTTGCTATTTCCCCACACTCCAGTGTGTAGTAAGATGCTACTCGGAAAAAGGACAAAGGTGTAGTGGAGTTTCCAGAAGACTAGTAAAGTGCTACGCATATGTTACCCCCAGTCAGCCATCCCTGAGAAGAATGGAGCCTGAAGTTTAGTCACCGTTCCGCGATACTCTGATGTAAGTATTAATATAGCTATGTATACGTTATATAATAACATTGTTTCTGATATTTTTCATTCTGGCATATGTGTGGACTTCCTGGGCACACATATGATTAGCCTGGTTTTGTTCTTTAGAAAACCAGGTGTGATAGGCGCTTCGTCGGCTAGGCACACGGAGAGGGTGGGATGCGGCGGCGGCAGCTGCTCGGGGGAGGAGAGAGGACGGCGGGCCTCTGGCCGAAGTTGAAGGAGCCGGCGGCGTAGGAGTTGAAGGAGACTGCGGCGGCTGCTCCCTCTGGCCGAAGTTGAAGGAGACGGCGGCGGCTAGGGCTACGTGCGTGCGAGGTGTCTGGATCGGAGGAGGAAGACGACCCCGCACCTTTAATACCCGGGGGGACTTTTAGTCCCGGTTGGTGGCTAGAACCGGGTATTACCAACCGGGACTAAAGGTTCCCCCCGAAAGTTTACTTGTATTTTTTTTGGTTTATCTATGTTATTTGAAAATAGATTATTTTTGTTAATTGCATAGTAAATAAAGGAATGAGTATTAATTTCTTAAAAGATAAGAGTTCTATTTTATTTTGTGTAGTTACTTATTTGGAAAATTGGGAACATAAAATCTTTTCATCTCTTATAATAGCACACACAAATATTAAAAATAATTAGTATTTTGTTAATGCAAAAATGTTTGACTTATTTAAAATAATTTAAAGTAGTTGTATTCAATAGGAAATTTGTTTATGCATTATTTTAACGTAAATTTTGTTCATTTATCATTATTTATCTCTAAAATCGTGATAAACGTGATATTCACCATTACATTGGATTATTTTTTAAAGATTTTTCTTTTCTTATTTTTTTATGCTTATAATAATTAGATTAATTTTGTTAATTGCATAGTACATAAAATATTAGGTATTAATTTGTTAAAAATAACAGTTCCATTTCTTTTTGTCTAATTGCTTTCATAATAAATTTGACAACATAAAATCTTTCTATCCCTTATAATAGGAAACTTAAATATAAAATCTTTCCATCCCACATGTCATATCAATATTTCAAATGATATAAAATAAGAACAACTAATATAAACATCTTATGTTACAATTGTCACATACACATACTCTAATACACTCTATTTATTAGGCGGGCACAGTAGTGATCTTCTTTTTAACGTATGTTCCTTGGTCATGATCTTGACATAACCATGGAGTGTCCTCAGCATTTATCATGATGCTCGGATCTTTGGTCACATTGAAAGGTGTGATTCGGTCATCCCTTTCATAATCTTCTGAAATATCTGACTTGTCCTCAATTCCCACAATGTTTCTTTTCCCTAAGAGAACTATATGGTGTTTTGGCTCATTCATTGATTTATTGTCATTTTCCCTCTCTTTTGTTTTGTAGACATGTCTTTCACATAGAACACCTGATTGACATCAGCAGCAAGGACGAATGGTTCACCTTTGTAACCAACATTGTTGAGGTCCACTGTTGTCATTCCATAGTCTTTGTCAACTGTTACCCCGCCTCCGGTATTCTTGACCCATTGGCATCGGAACAAAGGGACTTTAAAATTAGGTGCGTAGTCTAGTTCCCAAATCTCCTCTATGCGGCCATAATATGTTTGTATGTTTCCATTCGGGTCCATGGCGTCTACGCGAACCCCACTGAGACCCATCAGCAGGGTGTCTCAACATGTTGTCTACCTTATGGTCTACTTTGTGCCACCGCAACAACTTTTCATGGTCCTTGTTTCTAAAAAGACATTTCAGATGAGGTATTATAGGAGCATACCACATAACCTTTGCAGGGATTTTCTTTCTGCAGACTCAGGGCACATTAGCCACCAGGTATCTAGATGATGGAGTGGAATACGAAGGATGGGGCAGGGTTAGGGAGGCACAACATTACGTTGCACCACCCTCTTATACATCGGCAGAGCTTACACAGCTGAGGGAGGCTGGCTTGCCCTTTACCGGTGTGCCAAATTATAAGGATGTCAGCATGTCACATATGGCAGTTTGTGACACAGGTTTGCAGATGTGTAAGGAATCATTGTACAACCATAAAAATGTAATACTCAGGAAGAGAATGCTTTTCAATATGATGTCTGAGATGAAGTTGTTCCTTCAGGACTATGTTGTGTATCATCATAGGCCTTACACGGTTCGACATTCCGACAAGGAGGTAAAATTTCACATAGTAAGGTAGGATTCCCATGCTCGTGGAAGTTGAATGCACGAAAGAGGCGGAGTGATGGTAAGTGGAAGGTAACTTCAGTGGAGCAGACAAACAGATCCGAGTAGGCAGACGGCGCCCGCACCTTCCACAGCCCCCCCCTCACCAACCGGACTTCAGCAAAACAACCTCGCCGTTAGAACACGCCGGCTGCGGCCCCACCTAGAAGAAATCGAAAAGGGGAGCGTCACCATACCTGCAAAACGCTGCGGTCGCGGAGCGAAAGGAGCAAGGAAACCCAGAGACCAAGAACGCTCTTATACCAGCGCCCGTGCGCTGCGTTGGCGTTCGCTGACACGCGGGGCCCAATGACCCTGGCTGGACCAATCAACAGACGACAGCGGCCCGCGGGCGCCAGAACCATTGCCGAAGCACACCGACCACATGAGAACCCACTGCCACCGACACCATGGGCCCACCAACAGCTGGACCCAAACGGACCGGAGACGAGCCTTCTCCACGTTTGGACGGACCAATCCGCGCACGACAACAGCCACGCGGCGTCAGACGCACGTCCCCTGGCGACGCGCGTGACAGTCACCCACCGCCGCTGCGACGCCTGGCCCACACACGCGCACGACAGTACGGGCGTGACGTCTGGCCCACACGCGCGCATGACAGTACGGGCGCGACGCCTGGCCCACACACGCGCACGACGGTACAGGCGCGCGTACACCGGCGCTCCGCTGCGACGCCTGGCCACCACCGCCGCTGACGGCCGGCCCACCCACGTGCACGCACGACTGCATCTGCGCGGCCACACGGAGACGAACACAAACGGCCGCGGCCGGGTCCGTACGGAACATGCCCCCCCCCCGCGGCCAACCACAAAACGGTAGCACAGGAGGTCGGAAACGTCCAAAACAAAATCAACGCTGCCCAGCAATTCCCGCCGACGTAGCAGCGCCCAGCGCCCGCGGGGGCCTGCGGCTCTCCTGCTTAGGGCGTGTTTAGTTGGCAAAAAGATCCAAAAAAACTTTACGCAGTACCCGTCACATCGAATCTTTGAACGCATATATGGAGCATTAAGTGTAGATAAAAAAATAATTAATTGCACAGTTTGCCTGTAAATGTCGAGACGAATCTTTTGAACCTAGTTAGTCCATAGTTAGACAAATTTTACCAAATAACAACGAAAAGTGCTACAGTAGCCCAGCCCAAAAAATTTCACCAACTAAACAAGGCCTTAATAATGTGCCGCCACTCAGGCCGCTGCCGTGCAAGGGCAACACTGCATGCCGGTAGCTTGGGACGCAGTACGCGAGGTGCTGAACAAGCAGCAAGGGGAGCAACTCTTTGTGACCTGTTCATCCGTGGGCTTCTAGTTCAATTAAACAATGGCATGTACATGTATACTATGTATATATATATTTCTTTTGCTTAACAAAATCTTGGGTATTCCATGGAATACAGGGGAATACCCTGGCGCCGCCCATGCCCTGCGGGGCTGTAGCAGCATGGTAGAAGGCCATGCTTGTACACTGTAGAAAGTTGGACTTTAGGTCCATCTAGGAATAGTTGGGCTGTAGACAGCCATACCGAGAGTACCATAGTTGGTACTAGTAGCTTGTATAAATAGGAACCCATGGCAATGGAAGAAAGCAGCTCAAGGAGTTCATCTGTCACATTTTCTGAGTTCAGTTTCAGCCAACACTGAGACCTGAAGTGTGAGTGTGTGCGTACAGAGAGCTTCAGCTCTTCAGCCGAGGCAGGCTCGGCAGGAGTGGTCCGCGGACACACTCCTTCTACCTTGGGTCAAGGGAGAAGGGAGAGCAGTGGTGAGCTTGTCGCTCACCTGGTACTTGGTACAGGTGCCAACAGTTCAGATTGCAAACTGAAGATAAGTTCCCTGTGAGGGATCTAAAGCTCACACAGACAGGGTCTAACATTGTCGACTGTTGTTGACAAATATTTTCAGGAACTCACTCAAAGTGAGTCAAATTTCAATACAGTGAGATGATACAACAACAACAACAACATAGCCTTTTGTCCCAAGCAAGTTGGGGTAGGCTAGAGATGATGTACTATTGAAATTATTCGAAGGCAGGTAGCAGATGAAGAATTGAAGAGCATTTCCTTTGAATTATCCTCTGAAAAAGTGGTGTACTCATCATGATTGAGATGACTGAATGGACAAAGTTTACACGACAAAAACTGGAGCTTAAGTCAGATCGATGCATGAATTTCTATCCT
Source organism: Saccharum hybrid cultivar R570 (assembly GCA_038087645.1). Lineage (NCBI taxonomy): Eukaryota > Viridiplantae > Streptophyta > Magnoliopsida > Poales > Poaceae > Saccharum > Saccharum hybrid cultivar. The sequence goes on along the minus strand of JAQSUU010000496.1, from coordinate 42,144,464 downwards.
CAAATTATCCGTACATTTCTTTCTAGAAAGACTATCAGTCGACACAACCAATGTTAATAATTACTATCCTTATCTTTTCTTTAAAAAATCTATTAATTATTCTATGTGTTTACAGTGTAGATCAATCACACTAGTTACTTAGTCATCTCTCAAAGATAAAGACCCCATTTGGTACAGACCCCATTTCTCTCAAACGTAGAGGAGGCAGTAAATTGAACTCTAAATGAATTAAAGTTGATTTCTTGACCAAATAAATCTTGCACTGCTGAACAGACCCCATTTCTTCACCTAAATATATTTCACTAATATGCAGAAAATTTATGCCAATTTCCTCTATTTTTATTGTCAATATGCAGGGCCAACAAAGCAGTAGATTCTCTAATATGTTCGCTACAAAGGAGAAGTGTGTAGTTTGCAACAAGACTGTAAACGCTTGACAAGACTAAGTGTTAAAATTTCGATCTCTACACCACAAGCCAAAGTGATGGTGATCTAAGCCAAAAGTATGTGGTACGTACCTGCATCTGAACTTTCTGGGCATTCAAGAACTCTATTGACTGAACTGGCAGTATAGTTAATCTGTGACAGAGCAAACAGGTTGATAGATATCAGGATGATGTTATACAAATATATGGAAATGAAAGGTTTTTCCATTGCTCTCTTTATGATTAGGATAACCTGCATGTGTAGTAGTAGAGTTGATATTATAGTCACTGAAGGAAAAATACAAGGATGATATCATATATAGGCATTATTGACTGGCATGATTATTTTACAGGCAGAACTGAGTATCCGACATAAAAAAAAAGTGCATCATATTCAGTTCAACTGGTCAGTTCAGATAAACTCATGGATGTGCACACCTTCATATCTACCATATGAACACCCACCAAATATAAATTGCTAAAACATGAACTGTTGAATAGGAACAGCCTATTTTGCAGAGTTAAGAACTCAAAGAAAATGTTCCCCTATTTAGGAGATCAATGTATCACATTTTGGAGGAAATCAATTGGGCACTTAAGTTACAGTGTGGCACATGTCGTCCAGTACACATTAGCAGTTTGAAAAGATTAACAATCCACCACAATAATAATAATTCATCTAAGGTAAATGAAGGTTCAGATAAACTTGCAGAACTCGAAATTTAGAATGTCAGAGCTTTCACTACAAATCATTAAAAATTACAAGCTTGGTCTTCGATTCTTACCTTCTCATGATGAAATGTCATCCCCTTACCCTTAGGGATTAAATCTCCAGTGGAACTGAGTAGTGGAACCCTAGCTGATGGAGTATGCTCAGAGTACATCTGAGCGCCCAGCATCGACGCCATAGGTGAGGGCTCCACTTGTAGCCATGGTGCCGGTGGAGCCGTGGACGGCGGAGCCATGGCCAGGGGAGCCGCAGCTGGCGGCGCCGTGGCTGGCGGAGCCATGGGCGGCTGAGCTGCTGCCGGCACTGGTGGAGACGGAGCTACCGCCCGCACTGGTGGAGACGGAGCCATGGGAGGCGGAGCTGCTACCGGCACTGGAGGAGGCGTCCGCATGGCCAGTGGAAATGTTTCTCTCTCTGTCGCTCGATTTGGAGCTGAATGGCGGGGCGCAGAGGAAGGAAGCTGGAAAGAATCAGCAGACCAAAATACCCTCAGCACATGCGACAACAGATCCGACGGTAGAGGCAATCTTACCGAAGAAACCCTAAATCCCATCTAAGATCACCCCCATCCATACGCCTATATAAACAGTGGCTGGCTACGCAACAACCACCACCCTCCTCATCTTCTCGCTGCCGCCGCACCTCCGTCTCGCCGCCAAAAGGAAAAGATGGTCAACGTAAGCATCTCCTCCCATGCCGACCTCCAAGCCCTGCAGCACCGCTCTGATGGGCGCATGTTTCTAAAGCTCGTCTCTCTGGAGTCCGTGCGCATAGCGAGCGACTCGTATGCACTCCTCCGCGACCTGATTGAGCGGAGGTACTGCCGATGCCCCCAGATGGATCTCCTCTCGCTCGTGGCAAGCGTGGCGCTGGAGCTCCATAAGATCAAGCATGATCTGTTTCCCCGCCTCGTTCAGGAGGCCACGCTGGAAGGGGGCTTCCTGAAAGCCCTCCTACTCCTGAAGAACTCAGCAGTTACGCTCGTAGGTCTGGCTAAGGAAATAGTCAAAAAACGTGGCGGATCGCTTGTTGAGAAGGATGTGCTCTTAGGCAAAGTCAAAGATTTGGGCGTAGTGCTAGAGGATACTGTTGGTCTGGTAATGAATGGTACTCGCAACTTTGCCTGGCTTCAGGGACGTGTCCCGGTCTTGCTCAATTTGGTCGGCGTTCTATTGTCGACCCCGGTTCATTTCCCTGATCATCCTGAGTAGACTATCAGCTGTTTCTTGCCAGCTCGTGACTGTTGTGATGAGTATTTTTTAGGGGCGTGGCAAACAGCTTAGAACTGTAGGGGTAGTTTGCACAGCTCTCAAATGTTGCGATGTTTACTTCTTGGAGTGGCAACACCCTTTATGTTTGGATGATGTTAATGGATTTTAAATGATTTGTATTATGGTGCTGTTTTCTCATTCTGTGCCAGGGTACAACTTGCAATTACTTTCAGTTAGGATGATTCTGTGGAATGGCAGCTCCACCACCATTCTGTGGAACGGCAGCTCCACAAATATTACGGAAAAGTTCATTACGGAAACATGGTTTTACTGTATAGTCACATGGAGGTATTCTCTCTTTTGGGGAATTTCTCGTCCTCGCTGCTGTCGCCAGGTCCCGGCGCCAACCCGGACACTGTTATGGAACAGATCAAGGCGCAGCTTGCACAGGCTTACACGCAGGAGTTTCTTGGGGTCAAATCTCTTTTTCTTCTGTTGATTGACGCCACTTTGCTCATCCCAGTATGTAATGGATGGTTAGATTGTGCTTGCTAACTGATGGATTGTCATGGTCTCAGTTTCAGGTTGGAAATCATTATTCAATCTGAAAATACAATTCAAGGTTCAAAGACTAGAATTTTCTGTTGCATCGACTTCTTAGCTGAGACTAAGAGTTTACTGAATCAAAGGCACCATTCAGATTCCAGTTCACCAAGCAATTTTACTTCTGAGTCCTATTAGGAAAAGTCATGTTCACGCCCACTTAGCAGTTCTTTTGCACAAAGGAATTGATATTAGAGATATTTTATCGAACAAAAGCTTTTTTCTGCAAATGTCTACATGGACACTGCACTCCTAATAGGTTTATTTCAGGCGGCAACTGGGGAGCACCTGACACGAGCAGAAGAGGATACGCTGAGAGATAAACGGGAAACCACGACTTGTAAAAACAGGGTGAATGAATTAGCCAAATGTATCCTTTTTTTAATATATTGTACCAGTGTGACACTCATGTAGTCATGTTCAACTACAAATCAAGAATCATGGCAGTGGCAGTGATCAACTGATCATTACCATATTTCCATACATGTATGCATCTTTATCAAACATGAATCCAAACAAAATGTGATAATAGTAGACCATCTTCTCACCTTTTTTTTTCTCGAACGTACCATTTGCACGGTATTCATTAAGCAGAAGTAGAGTTTTAGAAATTAAATCTGGGACAGTAATTTGTGGTTACCGAACCAGAAACAACCGATAAAGCTCACGAGGTTGTGATTACACAATAAAAGAAAAAACTACACGGTGAGCAGGGCAACTCAATGGCTAAAAACCTTCATCCTCAAGGCCGGCGAGGTTCAGCTCCCAGTCAACGGGATCGAAGTCTAGACCGAAGAGTGCCTGAAGGGCCTCCTGTTTGGAGGGCGACGGCGGCTCAGCAAAGAAGGCCTTGATACTGTCGAAGTCCACCAAGTCCAGACCCTGTGGCCTGTCAACGATCCCCAACTTTTGCTTCAACACATTTTGTGCTTGAACGGTCGGGTTGGAGGCCTTGGTCTTGGCAGCAAGCCTCCTACTCCGACGCACAGTCATCATCGTTGTAGGTGTCCTGGACCTCCTCAACCTTGGTTTGCTGAGCAGCGGGGTCTCGAGCGGGATACATATCCTCGCCTCCAATTGCGCCAACAGGTGCGCCTCAGCCGACGGAGGTTGAGTGTTGTGGCCCTCATCGCCAAGCGATGATCCACGGTTTCGCCCCAGCAACTGTACCTCCATAACCTCTGGATCCGGCTAAGGCAAGCGACGCGGGGCCAAGTCTGGCGATGATGGTGAGATCTCACCACCATACATCGCGGATGTCATCGGCCTAGGCGTAACAGGCCCTGCGAGCATGGTTGTGTGGCATCATCAAACGAGGGACATGGAAGTGACCTCATAATCAGACTTGCCTCCACCTCGTCCAACATGGGATCGAAGGCACGGCACGGAGCCTCCGAGCAACGATCCACCGCGAGCTCAGGCTCAGGTTGCACCGCTAGTGTCAACACATCATCACTCTGTATTGGTGATGCTGGCATTGTCACCACAGCGCACCCACCGGACATGGGGTCCCTAGGGCTGTCGGCCAGCAGGGGCTCAGACGAGACCATGGCGACAAAGCCCTGTCTTGGAGTGAACGACAACGGGCTACCACTGTGCTGCAAGTGCCCCTGATGCAAATGTGGGCTGGACGCCACCGTGCAGCCTTCCGCCATGTCAGTGGTCACCCCTGAACGCCACCACTTGCAGTCACGCGCGATGTGTCGGAAACAGCGACAACGCATACAACGTGGCGGCAGCCTGCTGGTTGCCACACGGTGGGAGGAGAGACAGTTGAAGCACTTGCCGTGTAGGGCCTCGGGGACGCGCTGCGACGGACGGTGACTTAGCGACCGCACCACAGCCGGTCTCTAGCTGCTGCGACCGTCCTCCGTCGCGCGTGGCAACACCTCGCGCCATCCATCTGCATCAGGAGCAGAGAAACGGCGATGCTGACTAGAGGGAACTCGAGGACCGAGTCTCTGATGGGCTGGCACACGGTTGGCGGCACCGCTCGCGACCCGGACAGCATGGTCGATGTGGGATGGCAAACCCCTCCGATGACGACGGCGCCTTCGCCCACGAGCACCACGGCGTCGTGCGTGACTCACCCCAACAACCTTGTCACCATGACAGCACACAAACAGGGGGCCAAGGCGATGATGTGCGGGCACCCGTGCGGCAGGCCGCGTCGGTGCCTGTTGACCGCCGGACGCCGCCGTCAGAGTGGGGCGGTTTCTCACCGACTGTGGCGATGTCCTCGGTTGCTGCGGTCCAAGAAGAACCGCGTCGAGGTAGGGGGTCGGGAAGGCAGGCAGCGGCCCCTCGCCATCAGAGTCATCGACGTCCGCATCGGCCCAGCGACAGGCCTTGGAGCGCCCCACCGAGCTGGCACTAGGATGGAAGGGGGCAGCGTGGGGGAAAGGGAGGACGACAACCCCGAAGATGGGCCGCTCGTCGGCCCTGGGGAGATGGCAATGGCCAGGGCGTCCGGCACGGTGACGGGAAGAGAGTCCGCGCAGTCACCGTAGGAGCCGCATCGTCGTCGTCGTCGTCAACCCCGTCCTCACCTTCCGAGACGTCTTTGACGAGCACCCAAGACTCATCCACCAGCAGCAGACCGGACCCGGCCGCCACGGGGGTCACGCTGGGGGAAGGGTCTCCGCAGTCCATTGCGGAGAAAAGGAGGGAGGTGGCGGAGGAGGCTGCCGGCACAGGGATGGTGGCCGGTGGCAGCGGCGGCGGCACAGAGTGGGCAGCAGCCGGTGATCTCCCAACCTCACCGGATGACGTAATGGAGGCTATGGATGCCTGGGAGGCCGTCGGCACACAGGGGCTGGGGTTGGCGGCGCCGGCGTGGCTGCCTGCCACGCGCGGACCAGGCTCGGGCGAACTCCCCAGCGAGCGGGCAGCGACGGTGTCGCCCACGCCAACGCACTGGAGGGCACCCGTGAAAGACCCATCCCTGGATAGAGCAGGCGACGGGGGGGGCGGATCTGGGAGCTGATGGAGGGGAAAGGCTAGGGTTGTGGTGGATCTGGGCGGAAGGGACTCCGATGGCTGGAGGTTGACGAGGGGGAGCGGGTCTGGGGGGTCGGGGTCGGGGTCCATCCGCTTGTTGTTGTTTATGGACATTTTTACCATCTTCTCACCTTGTATTAGCAGTTAAGCATCCATTGGAAACAGCAACCTAGACCACAACGGATTGATCAAGGCCCCATCAGCGTTGCCAACAGCAACGCATACTGGCCATTGCCGCGAAGATTTCTAGTCTACATGATTGTATCATGCCCAGTATTGCAAGTATAGACAAACCTAAGATACAAACGAAGTAACAGATGCATGTGATAGTTTTTGAAGATTGACTAAGATTCATAGTATCAAAACCTGTCCCGCATTATTACTTGTATACATAAAGGAGCATCATGTAGCAAACTAGCCTTCTTAAAACAAACAATTTTCTTATCTCTTCAAAAATTTGTGCAGAGAAACACAACATAGTTAACAAGGGGAAGAGATGCGCAGAAGCTTACTTGGGAGATCCCATGGATCATATTTGTAGATATCTAGCTTCCTGATGAGCTCAATGGGGAGAGACTTCTGCTGGATTTTTCTTTTAAGGTAAAACCTGACAAGCTCTTCATCTGTTGGATGAAACCTGAATCCAGGTAACATAACTTCATCTTGCTTCTCTATGTCATCACTTCTGATCTCATCCATATGTTTACACAGTAAAACAAACCACTGGCTGGATGTTGTATATCTCAAGCAGTGCTCACGTGCTTCTAGTTACAAGAAGTAACCAGTGACAAACCCTAAGGGTTAATCTGTATGGTCAAACTTCACTCGACAGGCAGTAGCTAAAAGATTTTGGTTTCTGCTGATTACTGGAGCTAAAACGAACCCTCAGTGTAGGATTACCATATATTTCTTTGGAGGTAAACAAGGTGTAGCTCTAAGCACCGGCTCTGCTCTTATGAAATACTAGTTAAATTTGGAGAAAAGCTAGCACAAAAGCTCAGAGAAGAAAGAAGCGAAGCTTAACTTGCAGACTTGTAGTCTTAGCTCTCTTGGTTGCTTACTTTGTAGGGTTTCCCTTCATACTATTGGCTAACGTTTTGCACCCTTGTGTGCACTAACACAGCAGATACTTATAGAATTAGTTTTAAAACCGTCACCATTGTAACTCACATAGGGTCTTCATTGTGAGGATCTCAATAAGATGTATGTATTCTGCAGTAAGCTTGGGATTAGCGATCTTGTGATCTAATATTCACCTAATTAATAAACTAACGTAATGTCAAGTACTTTGCATCTAATGTATGTCTTGTTTCCTATAATTAATCCTCCTCACAGAATAATCTAGCTCTCTAGATGGCTACCTTAGTAATTTTTAATTGTGTCCCCTTGAATTTTCTAAAGGTGAATTATATAAGAACAATTCCCAAGACACTATGAGACATGAAAATTCCAACCAAGTGCAGTACTCTATTGGAATAATGAGAGTCTAATTCCTTCTCAGTTCTCACAGTACATATATATTACATCGGTATGTGCATATATATACCTTTGATTCTCTCACAGTACATATATATTAGTGTGTGCATATATACCTTTGATTCTCTCATGATCCCAAAATCCTTTTTGGACAGACTTTCCTCTTCATTGGTACCCCCCCTTTTTTTTTGTCTCACCTGTATATTTGGATTTGAAAGGGAGATTAGTGAACACAAAGAAAGATCTGTAAGACCTTCCTGAGGAAAGTATACATGTTGCTTACTCATTATTGAGCTCCTGAGTTGATTGAAATTAACAATAAAAATAGAGAAAAAGTTTTTTTTATATAGCAGATCTCTATATTTTGTGACATGGTATAAGATATAATTTTCCAAAGAAGAAAGGCCTCTTTTTTTAAATCTTGGTTTAAACAATTCATGCCATGAAACTGTTGTGCAAAAGCTTATGCATGCCACCCAGTTATGAAGTGCCAAGCTGGCACACTGCTCTATTTTCCACCTATCCAAATGGAAGGAAGTGCCTATTTGGCTGTTTCACATCCCTGAGTTAGAGCTGAAATCCTGAGTCATGTCGAGCAAAATTTTGTTATCATTCTTTTATGGAGCGATTCTGTTGTCTCTGGCTTTTGTAAGGCTGTGATTAGTCAAACTAGTGTGAAATCTAGCATCAATCCTCAATAGTTATTTAACTCCATAGATAGTGACATGTTCGCTGATGATAAGGTATGACAAAGGGTCTGTATGTACCGTATGTTTCATAACTTGAGATGATGATTATTATTCTTTTTTGACGGAAGCTAATCTCTATATCATTCCTCTATCCTTGCCAAGTTTCCATGCAATGTCCTGCCAACGCGTAGTTGTAATTATCATCTACTCCGTAGTATTAACTGCCTTTGTCATTTGCAGATAATGTTTTGTATCTGTTTGGTTGTCGATACTAGTGAGAGATGTTTAAAGGATGACCTAATGGGATCAGTATACTAATTGTTTACATCTGATAGAGCAACATGATATTTGTAACACTACTGAGTGTGTCACCTCCAAAAGACATTGCATTTGAAGCAACATGAATGATGTTGGGCTGAAGGGCACCATCATTGCTTATCATGAATGATGATTAATCTAAGGTCCTAAAAGCGAACACAATACATTAGTAAATTGCTTAACTTTGTCACGGTCCCCTTCTCCCTACCTAAATATGAAGCATTGTTATGAGGCACATGATATGGTCTATGGTACTTTTTTATGTCCCAGAATCATATGAAAAATGCTGAATTTTTCATGAGTGAGTTACGAAAACGTGCCACTTCTGAAAACAGTGCTGTGTGAATTCCTTTAAAGAAAAACTGCTTAAAACGTTGAGTTGTGCAACACTATCAATGATTAGCCTCGCCTTTTGTTTGCTTTTCTTTCCATACCTACCACCCACAAAAAGAGTAGGGCAAACCCTCGCTATTGCAATTGTTTGGGGATGCTATGGTTATTTAATCTTGTTGGAGTATATGTAGGCCCATGAGGCTAAGGCCCATGTGGCCCATGTATGGAACCTATTAAGCTACCCTTCTAGGGTTAGCCCTTGCAATAGAGAATGGCATATTCCAAAATGGTATCCAGCCTAGGTTAGCTTCTCTTCCCCCTCCCTGCCGCCCAGCCGCCGCCACCTCCCTGCTGGCCGCCGCCGGCTTGCTGGTGAGCCATGGCTGGCCGTCCACCTCCCCCTCCCTCCCTCTATTCTCACTTCCCACCCCTCTCCTCTTCCTCCTCCTGGGCCCAGGTGCTCACCGGCGCCACTTCCCCTGCTACTGGCGCCGCCGCCCTTCTCCCTGGCGGGGCCGCCGCTGCTGGTCTTCTTCCCGGCGCGGCTGCCAACGCCGGCTTCTTCCCCAGCGCCGTCGGCCTCCCTGGCTCCCTCCCTGGCGCCTCCCTCCCTGCCGCCCCTGCCTCCATGGCGCTGCTCCCTGGAGCGGGCCTGCAGGGTGCTGGCCTGGAGGGCGCAGGTCCCAGTGCCGGCCGCCCCCTTCCTCTCCCTGCCGCAGCGCTGTCCAACCCACAGCCACAGCTGCGCCAGCCCATCCCTCCTCCTACAGCCGCCCCTGGGACACCCGCACCTGCCCAGGTTCTCTCCTCCGCGGCGGTTGAGGACCCGGGTGCTACTGATGGGGCCGATGGTGACCCTCAGCCCCAACTCCCGGCTACTGATGGTGCCCAACCTGCTGTCCAGCAGCCCCACATCCACCTTCCCGGCGCCGGGCTGGACGCCGGCACCCTCTCTACTGCCGGTGCCCAGGCCTTCCCGGCCCCGCCACCTCTCCTTTCCCAGATCTACGCTGGCCGTGACGCTTCGTCTCTCGCCGCTGCCCTCGCCGCCGCACGTGCCTCTGCCGCGGAGGGGCAGGCTCGTGTGCGGGCTGCCGCCCTCGTGTGGGAGCACGAGCGAGAAGCGGCCGATGCCCTGGCTCGCCAGATCGCCGAGGCGGAGCGGCTCCTCACCTCCCCCGTCGGCCAGGACGTTGGAGCCCACTCCTCTGCCTCGCCGGGTCGCCGCGTGTCTCACACCGCCGTCCTCTGGTACGACCCGGCCGACCCGCTCGTGGCTCAGCTGCACTACCAGGCGGGGGGGGGGGGGGGGTCCAGAACATTCGCCTGCTCGTTCCGGTCGTCCTCGAGCCGGAGTCGCCCTCGTACGCCCGCTGGCGGGACCTGGTCCTCCTCACCCTTCGCCGCTACGCCCTCGACGACCACGTCCTCGTCGACACCCTGGTCGCCGTCCAGACGCCGTCGTGGCTTCGTCTCGACAGCATCGTTCTCTCCTGGATCTTGGGGACGATCTCTCTGGACCTCCACGACCTCGTCCGCACCTCTCCGGATGCGCGCCGGGCTTGGCTTGCCCTCGAGGGCCAATTCCTGGGCAACGCTGAGGCCTGGGCACTGCGTCTCGACGCGAGCTTCCGCACCTTCGTCCAGGGTGACCTCTCCGTCGGCGAGTTCTGCCGTCGGATGAAGGGCATGGCTGACTCCCTGGGGGATCTCGGGTGGCCCGTCGAGGATCGCATCTTGGTCCTCAACGTCCTCCGGGGGCTCAGCGACCGCTACACCCACCTCAGGACGTGGATCACCCGCCAGAGGCCTTTCCCCACCTTCCTGGAGGTCCGTGACGATCTCGTCATGGAGGAGCTCACTCAGGGCCTCCAGCCGGACTCTACCACGTCCTCGTCCTCCTCGACGGCCCTGGCTGCTACTTCGCCGCGTCCTCCTGCTCCACCGCGGTCGTCGGCTCCGCCACCGTCGTCTCTCCTGGGTCCTCCTCCCTCCGGGCCGAGCGGAGGTGGGGGGTTGTGGTTCTCGTCGTCGCCGTGGGGGGGGCGCGGGGGTGGCCGGGGTGGTCAACCCCAACCTCCTGCACCGTCTGGGACACATGGGGGGGCACCGTGGCCTTCGTTCCAGAACCCGTGGTCCGGTCGCATCTCCATGTGGCCCTACCACACCCACGGCGCCGATCCTCGCCTACCGATGGCCATGCTCACCGGGGCTCCTCGTGCCGGTCCTTCGCCTGGTGCTTTCCCTGCTACGTCGTGGGTTCCACCCTCCGGGACTCCACCGGGGGTCGCCGGCTGGGATCAGGCGGCCCTGGCTCGCTCGTTCAGCACCATGGGTCTGACACCTCCGGTCAGTCCCGAGTGGATCGCTGATTCGGGGGCTACCTACCACACTACTCCTGACCCCGGTATACTTTCGTCGGTTCACTCTCCTTCTTCCTCTCTTCCTTCGTCCATTATGGTCGCGAATGGTTCCTGTATTCCTGTCTCGTCTGTGGGTACCGCCGGTGCTCATGGTTCCTTTCGTCTTCCTGATGTTCTTGTTGCTCCTTCTATGGTTCATAATCTTCTTTCTATTCGACGTTTTACAGCTGACAATTCTTGTTCTGTGGAATTTGACTCTTCTGGTCTTACTGTAAAGGATTTGGCTTCCCGGCGTCCTCTGCTCCGATGTGACAGCACCGGGCCCCTTTACACACTTCGCTTCCCGGCGGCTCCTTCGTCTTCTTCGCCGCCCGTTTTGTCAGCTGCCTTCGTCGCTTCTTCTTCCTCTACCACCTGGCACCGGCGCCTCGGCCATCCTGGACGTGATGCCCTGATACAGCTCAGTCGTAGCTCTGGTCTTCCATGTACTCGAGCTCCTGATGAGCAACTGTGTCATGCGTGCCAATTGGGCCGACATGTTCGTCTTCCTTTTTCTAGTTCTTCTCATGCGGCCCACATTTTTGATCTTGTACATTGCGACCTATGGACATCACCTATTATGAGCATTTCTGGTTACAAGTACTACCTTGTGGTTGTTGATGATTTTTCGCATTATTCGTGGACTTTTCCTCTTCGTGCGAAGTCTGATACGTTTACCATGCTCCTCCACTTTTTTACTTGGGTGTCCACTCAGTTCGGCCTCACCATCAAGGCCGTCCAGTGTGACAATGGTCGCGAGTTTGATAACTCCGCCGCCCGAGATTTCTTCCTCTCTCACGGTGTTCAGCTCCGCATGTCTTGTCCATACACCTCCTCGCAGAATGGCAAGGCCGAGCGGATGATTCGCACCACTAACGACACCGTACGCACTCTTCTGTTTCAGGCCTCTCTTCCTGCTCGCTTCTGGGCTGAGGGCCTGCATACCTCCACCTACCTTCTTAACCGCCTTCCTTCCGCTGCTTGTCCCGCTCCCACTCCTCACCATGCCCTCTTCGGTACCCCGCCTCGGTATGATCACCTTCGCGTGTTTGGGTGTGCTTGTTACCCCAACACTGCTGCCACTTCTTCTCACAAGCTGGACCCTCGCTCCACGCTCTGTGTCTTCCTCGGGTACTCCCCAGATCACAAGGGGTATTGCTGCTTTGACCTTACCTCCCGACGTGTTCTCATCTCGTGCCATGTGGTGTTCGATGAGTCCGTCTTTCCCTTTTCCAGCACCACTACACCTCCGGTTCCTGACCCACCCGATCTGTTTCCCACTGACCCGGTGGTCCAGCCACCTGTTTCGTGGTCTCCTGCAGGTACCGCCTCGCCGCGTTCTCAGCCGGCCACCGGTCCCGGCTCCTCTGCGAGTCCGGGCCCCTCGTCCTCCGGCGCGGCCCCGTCTTCTCCAGTGGGTGCAGCCCCGGGGCCTTCATCCCCCGCTTCTGCCCCGGGGGGTCGTGCCGGTTGCCGACGCCGGATCCTGTCTCGGCACCTGCCCCGGCGCCTCCGTCGAGGTTCGCCGCGCCGGTACGGGTATACCAGCGCAGGCCGCGGCCACCGCCGCTCGTGGTCCCTTCTCCACCGGGGACACCGACACCACCGCCACTGTCTCCGCCGGCCCGTGGTGTCCCGCCGGTCTACCACCCGCCGCTACTTCACCGACACCCGCGGCATGTTCACCCGATGGTGACACGACACGCGGCTGGCACCCTGCCGCCTCGTGTCCTCGAGGCTTCGACCCGCGACGCGGTGGTCTCTCCGGTACCCTCCTCCGTCCGCGACGCCCTGTTGGACCCTCACTGGCGCCGCGCGATGGAAGAGGAGTACGCCACGCTACTCGCCAACCAGACGTGGGAGTTGGTGCCCCGTCCGCCGGGCGCCAATGTCGTCACCGGCAAGTGGATTTGGACTCACAAGCGCCGAGCGGACGGTTCTCTCGAGCGCTACAAGGCTCGATGGGTCCTCCGGGGTTTCACTCAGCGCCCTGGCGTCGACTACGATGAGACCTTCAGCCCGGTGGTCAAGCCGGCTACCGTCCGTACCGTGCTATCACTGGCACTTGCTCGGTCTTGGCCCGTCCACCAGCTGGACGTCAAGAACGCCTTCCTCCACGGCCTTCTTACCGAGACGGTGTACTGCAGTCAGCCGGCAGGGTTCGTCGACAACACCCGTCCTGACATGGTCTGCCGGCTCAACAGGTCCCTCTATGGCCTCAAGCAGGCACCTCGGGCGTGGAACCACCGGTTTGCTGCTTTCTTGCTGACACTGGGGTTCATGGAGGCCAAGTCTGATACGTCCCTGTTCGTCTACCACCATGGGGCCGACACTGCTTACTTGTTGCTCTATGTTGATGACATTGTCCTCACCGCCTCCAGCGAGCATCTTCTCCGCCGGATCATTGCAGCCCTCCAGCAGGAGTTTGCGATGAAGGATCTGGGTGAGCTCCACCACTTCCTCGGTGTCACTGTTGAGCACCGTCCTGCTGGGCTCCTTCTTCACCAGAGGCAGTACACGCGGGATATCCTGGAGCGGGCTGGGATGTCTGATTGCAAGCCCTGCTCCACCCCGGTCGACATTCAGGGCAAGCTGTCTGAGGCTGAGGGACCACCGGTGGACGACCCCACTGCGTACAGGAGTCTTGCCGGGGCCCTTCAGTACCTCACCTTCACCCGGCCGGACATCACCTATGCAGTTCAGCAGGTCTGCCTCCACATGCATGATCCCCGGGAGCCTCACCTCATGGCTCTCAAGCGTCTCCTCCGCTACCTCCAGGGTACACTCGACTACGGCCTCCTCCTACACCGGGCCTCCTCCACCGACCTCGTCGTCTACACCGACGCTGACTGGACCGGGTGTCCGGATACTCGCCGCTCCACCTCCGGCTACGCCGTCTTCCTGGGCGGCAACCTGGTGTCCTGGTCGTCCAAGCGCCAGCCGGTGGTCTCCCGGTCCAGCGCTGAGGCCGAGTACCGCGCCGTTGCGAACGGTGTGGCAGAGGCCGCCTGGCTCCGGCAGCTGCTTGCGGAGCTGCACGCTCCACCCTCCCGGAGCACACTGATCTACTGCGACAATGTCAGTGCGGTCTACCTCTCCACCAACCCCATCCAGCACCAGCGGACGAAGCATGTGGAGATCGACCTACACTTTGTCCGTGATCGGGTGGCCATGGGCGAGGTGCGGGTCCTTCATGTTCCGACGACTTCTCAGTTCGCGGACATCTTCACCAAGGGCCTCCCGTCCTCGACCTTCGCCGAGTTTCGCTCCAGCCTCAACGTCACCGGTGGCTAGTTGCGTCTGTGGGGGGGTTGTGTGTGTTCTTTCTTGTTCAGCCTCGAACTCCGCTGCGTCGGTAGTTCAGACTGCGGGGGGGTGTTGGAGTATATGTAGGCCCATGAGGCTAAGGCCCATGTGGCCCATGTATGGAACCTATTAAGCTACCCTTCTAGGGTTAGCCCTTGCAATAGAGAATGGCATATTCCAAAAAATCTGATTCAAGTATCTAGAGGTAATACCAGAAATCTCCAATTTAGTTTGATATCTCTAAATGACTCTATTGGATGCTAAATCGCAGGCCCTTTTTGCATTTCTTCTTTAAGCATAGAAAGAAATGAGTGGCTCGAAAGATCAAAAGAAAAGAGTTAGGTGAAATCCTATGGTCACATTTGCTTTATGCAGTATCCTGTCCTATCCCTGTTGGGTCTAAATGAGAAAACTTTGCTGTCAAGTGGTATGGTGTCAATATGATCTTTTGCATTCTCAGAAAAAAAAATATACTAACTATTAAGATGCAGAGGCACAATGGAGTACTTTTTTGTAGAGATATTAGCTACTTGAGTGTGGGATTTATTGTTTACCTATTTTGCGTTTTTTTGTTGAAGCAGATTTTCCATACTTGTTCTTTCCATGGAAGCTGGATTCATCATTTTTAGGCCTGAATATTGTTTTCAATAAGCTGGACCCATCATAGAATAGAAGCTTGATTAGGTACGACATAAACCTGTAATGAAATATATTGACTGGAACAATCATCCTCAGTGTGATCACCAGATTCAAAGTCTTCATCGGCAATTGAATCCTGCATTGGCTAGATCTAAAAATGAAACTTAAATTAATCTATCAGTGAGAGATAAGCCTAGTGCTGCTCTATGTATCTAGTGAACTAATTAGCTATTTACTGTTTACTGTCAAGTTGTTTTCAGCCGTTTCTAATAAGCCTAAAGATAAATAGCATCTTCTTTATGCATCTTGAATATGCTGTAGTGGTTGAGAGCCTTCTTGTATCCCAAGTTTGTTTCCTATATAATGGAATAAGCGGCCTATGGCCAAGCTGCCCTCTGGCAGTTCAAAAACAGAGTTCACTTGTGTTCACCTTTCAGGTAAGTTAATCTTTGAGAACCAACATCATGCTAAACAGGACTACTAAAATCGTATAGCAAGCAGCAATGGGCAGTTAAGAACAGTTCTAGTTTCTGAAGTTAATTTAATTACATAGAGATGGAGCTATATACGAAATGAACACTTCACAGACATCTTCAGATATCATATATGCAGTAGTCTGCAGCAGCGTAAGGATTACACTTGCAGCCATTTTACTCACATTTTAGATAGATAACTGACCTCTATGTATGATTTTGGATGACGAGGTATCACAGGGGCTGCTTCAGCTTCAGGTTCGACCCTTTCTATAAAAGAAGTACTTGCTTTGTTTCTAATTGTAAGTCTTTTTGGCTTTTGCAGAAAGGAAAAATAACTTACAATTTAGGATAAAGGGAGTAGAAAAGTTAGAAAAAAATGAATCAGGGAAAATAGTCGAGACTTACCTTAGATGGGAATGGGATGCATTGGTAAACCTGAATCATTAACTAACTACTCAGTTGAGGGCTGTGAAAATCGGGGGAGACTGACGAGTGAAGACCAAGTCCATATGCAATCTTTTAAGACCATGTTGCCTTTGGCTCGTGCTCGTCTCCCAAATTCGGCCATGGCAACTAGGTCACCCGCTCATTTTTTCAGCAGAAGAACATCAAAACCAGATATGCAACCTGTAAGATACAGATTAATCATACTTGGGGTTGTCAAATTCTTGATCAACTGAACTGGCCACAAATAAACATTGCTCAGGTAAACAAAGTTAATAAGTAGTAATTGATAATCTTTTAAAAGCAGTGTCTCTTTTTCTAGTTTTTTACTCAGGACATGAATAATGCTTTAATCCATAGCTAACAAAACCCAATAGGCACTTGGGAGCGGAAGGCTGATGACAGGTTCCAAAAACATCTTCATATATAATATTGAAATTAGAAGATCAGTGAACATACCCCGCGAGCAGAGGTGGCTACTCCTGATGTTGTGATTGGAGCTGGAAAAGTACAGTTTGTACAAAAATTAGTCCAAAACAGAGACATTTGATCCATTCAAATACAAATAAAACTACAAAAGCAATCTAACATGTCCCTGAACTCAAAACAGTGTCACTGGAAGAACCTATCATATCATTTTAGAAAGGGAAGGGGAACAATAAGGCAACACAGCCTCACCTTGGTCTGGGACTGCTCGCGACGGAGGGATCCCGCACCGAGGGAGGTCGTCCTCCGTGCCGAACCATGCCAACGTGATAGGACTTGGCCTGGTGATGGAGAGACCTAACCCTAGGTCACCGACGGCAGCACCGTGCAACAGTAGATCGCCGGTCGTTGGCGCGGGGATTTGGAAGGCGCAACCGGTGGGGGACGCTTCTGGCCCGCCCTGGCGGCGCAAGTGGGCATGGAGAAGAAGTACGGCCACCGCGCCACCGCCCTGCCGCGTACGCGTCAAGAGAGATGGGGAGAGAAAGGAGAGGAAGAGCAGCAGCCTGGTCGCCTAGTGTCGGGCAAATCCGAGAGAAAGAGATGGGAAGCGATGAGTTTTTTTTGTTATATACTCGGCACGGCACAGTAGCAAGATGCTGTCGCGGCCATCCATGGGAGGATCCGGCAGCCGAAATTAATTTCAGTGATATAGCTGGGGTGAAAGTTGAGGGAACTCTGCATCTTTTTTAAGAGTTAATTCCCCAAAAGAGAGAATACCTCTATGTGACTGTACAGTAAAACCGTGTTTCCGTAATGAATTTTTCCGTAATATTTGTGGAGCTGCCGTTCCACAGAATGGTGGTGGAGCTGCCATTCCACAGAATCATCCTAACTGAAAGTAATTGCAAGTTGTACCCTAGCACAAAATGAGAAAACAGCACCATAATACAAATCATTTAAATCCATTAACATCATCCAAACATAAAAGGTGTTGCCACTCCAAGAAGTAAACATCGCAACATTTGAGAGTTGTGCAAATTACCCCTACAGTTCTAAGCTGTTTGCCATGCCTCTAAAAAATACTCATCACAACAGTCACGAGCTGGCAAGAAACAGCTGAGCGTCAGGAAAATGAACCGGGGTCGACAACAGAACGTCGACCACCTCGAGCACGGAAGGGAGACGAGACTGAAGCCAGGCAATGTTCTGAGTACCTTCCAGTACCAGATCAGCGGTATCCTTTAACTCGTTGCCCACCTTTTCAACTTTGCCTACTTGGCCTAAGAGCACATCATCCTCCTTGCCTAAGAGCACATCGTCCTCCTCATAGAGCACATCATCCTCCTCATCCATCAATTCGACACATCTTTCGACTATTTCCCTAGCGTCCTTCGCCAGACGTACGAGCGCAACTGCTGAGTTCTTCAGGAGTAGGAGGGCTTTCAGAAAGCCCCCTTCCAGCGTGGCCTCCTGAACGAGGCGGGGAAACAGATCATGCTTGATCTTGTGGAGCTCCAGCGCCACACCTGCCACGAGCGAGAGGAGATCCATCTGGGGGCATCGCCAGTACCTCAAATCAGGAACGTTGCCCACCGGGGGCAATTGTCTGGACTTCCGCTCAATCAGGTCGCGGAGGAGTGCACATGAGTCGCTCGCTATGCGCACGGACTCCAGAGAGAGTAGCTCTACAACCATGATCTCATCGGAGCGGTTCTGCAGGGCTTGGAGGTCGGCATGGCAGGAGATGCGTACGTGGACCATCTTTTCCTTTTGGCGGCGGCGAGACGGAGATGCGGCAGCAGCGAGGAGATGGTGCGGCGGCAACGAGGAGGAGGAGGTGGTGGTGGGTTGTGGCGGCGGCAAAGACGAGGAGGAGATGGTGATTGTTGCGGCGGCGATATGGATCTAGCCAGCTGCTGTTTATATATCCCTATGGATGGGGGCGATCTGTTTTCTACCGTTAGATGGGATTTAGGGTTTGTTGGGTAGGTTTGTTCGTTACAGGCAGGAGGGCAGGCAGCTAGGCCGGGGCGGATGGTTTGACCCTGGAATATTCGAGTTCTGGAATGCTGCCGCAGTCCACGCGTTGTGAATCAGCAGCATGTCCGCACAACATTCAGGTGAGGACGGGCCTCACCTAATTTTTTTCCTAAACTCGCTCGACTCGACTACACTGGTACGGTCACTAGATACTTGGTCATCTAATGTGGTCAGATTGTGGCACGCGTCGATCGGCATGGCACCGGCGAAAGCGACGACCGGAACAGCCGGTACGGAAGGTCCGACTTGCGCGTCAGGAACAGCTGATCGATGGACAGCTAACCTGTTCTGTTCTGTTCTCGGCCGGGCAGAGCAGCGCAGCGCCGAGGAGAAGCTCCCGCCCGGCCCGGTCCGGTGCCCAAGAAAGCTTAGCGATGCAGCGAACGCACGTAGGCGAGCGAATGCAGGCAGGTGCGCGGGCGGCAAGTGGGCGCGGCGTCGCCGTGCTGAGGTGAGGGCCACGACCACGTACCTCGCCGGCGTCAGGGTCAGCGTCGAGGGTGAGGGTCACAGGCCGTGGGTTGCGCGGTCCCTTTCCGATCACGTCCGCCCATCCGCCGGCGCTGCCAATCCCGTGGTCTGTGGACGGCTAGGCTAGCGGCTACCGTGGATTCATCCCACATTCTTCTGCATGTGTTCAAAGCTGGAAGAGGGTGAGTGATGAGTGTTGCAGTTGCAGCTGATGGACCGGACTGATTATTGGGCAGCATCTCACATCTGCCAGAGCAGGTTCGTTAGCGTTTTGGATGAACTCGCCGGCCGGCATGCATGATGCCTAGCGTAAAACTACGGGCTGAATTGGTCAGCCGGGCTGGTGGTTTGGAATTTGGACGGACCAGTATAATGCCCGTGCTAACGCCACAGTTTTTCTTGGAGATGCACATGAGAACAACGATTGATTTTTTTTTATAGTTTAACTTTTACACAATTGTATTTAAGCATGTATACAATTCAACTTTTACACAGTGTAGGATGCAGTAGATATGGAAAACATTTGCATTTTTCTACTTCAGTTGTTGACAAAGAACTGTACATGACATAAGAAACAAGGGTGACGGCGAATGAAATAAAAATATATCATCTTTTTTTATCTTCAGAACTGTCTCTTTGTTCTATTCTAGTAGTTTCTGAGACCAGGATAGGCATCCTCTGCGTTTGAACAAAGAAAAAGACCTATCAAAGCAGGCATACATAACACTTAGCTAAGGACTGAGAGAACTGAGAAAAAATACAGGAAAAAAGAATAGCATTACAGTACCAACCAAAGTATTTCAGTAACACATTCCCAACAAACTACATGGCCATATAGCATTTTTGTCAGTAAGGGGAGCAACCAAGCAGCTAGAAGCAGACCAGCAAAAATTTCCCAAGTCTCGTGCGCCTTCATCTCAACCTTGCTGGTTTCCACTTGTGGCCGCGGTGTCTTGGCCATCAATATATGTTGGGTAGAGATAGACCTACCAGATCAGAAACATATTGGAAACTCCTGGTTTGCTTTCCATCACCATAAACCGTCAAGGGCTCCTTCCTCAATGCCTGCAACCATAATCGCGCGTACTTAATTTCAGTGATACAAGACTAGTTGTCATA
Organism: Saccharum hybrid cultivar R570; assembly: GCA_038087645.1. NCBI lineage: Eukaryota > Viridiplantae > Streptophyta > Magnoliopsida > Poales > Poaceae > Saccharum > Saccharum hybrid cultivar. The sequence continues at coordinate 42,124,353 of JAQSUU010000496.1, read as the reverse complement.
TCTTTTGGGTTCTATAGCTAGAATAAACAACAGTGCGCATATTTACCTGAGCAACAAAGTTACTGACAACATGGCCATCATCAATGTACATGCGAGAGCCATCCACTGAAAGAACAAAGAAGAAATCAACTGCTCTTCGTCAGTCATGCCACCGGATCAGCATAACAATGCATCTCGAGATTATAAAGCCATCCACTTGCCCCCTCCATTGCGCCTGAAAATAATAAATTTTAGGTGCATATGCACAGTGAGTAAAATGGTTTACCAATATGCCCAAAAATTAAAAAAATCAAGCACTTGCCGCAAATATCAGAAAAGAAGTTAGTGAACAATCCCAGGAAAACGAAATTGTGTGGGTGCTTGTGCTGATAATGATACAATGGGATCATCACCACCGCAAATATCAGAAACCAACCTATTAAGAGGAAATAACAATAATGGAAGTCCCTCTGCTCAGATTCTAAGCAAAAGAGAAGGGTATATTTTGGTGTGTTACGCCCTACGAGGATACAATGACACTGGACAGCTTCTGATTAAACCCAGAAAACCTCCCCAAAAAAATCTTGCACTCTCAGGTGTAATAACTGAGACTGTTTCCGATTCCTCCATAATCCACAGAAAGATAAATTTATTGCTTTCATTATCAAAGCATTCTCCTATACCTGTATACCTGGCAAACAGCACACCAAAAACTCTATGTTGAGCTAGATAACCAAAACCCTCAATTTGGTCCAACCATATATCAAAGTACCTACATTTTCATTTAACTTGACATCATTGTCTTTGACTGTTACTTTTTATTAACCGCCAGAGAAACTATGCAGATTTAGCAAAGTACTTTTTGATTAAATGTCTACCATGCCACTTTTATGCTACATAAAAAAATAGTTAAAAAATTGTTACTGGCCAAAAACCTTGATCAGTCAAAGTCAAGCCAACAATATGAAGCAAACGAAAATGGATGGGAGTATGCATACAACTGAATCTCAAAGGCTATCGCCCTACCTCCCTCTCCGAACTCCACACTCGACTTCTACTCTTTTGTATGAATGATGAAGAGGGTAAGATAATAGGGATAACTCTCGAAACTGAAAAATGACAACTCAGTTTCATGCCTCCTTAGCAAGATGCCATTATTTTCTATTTTCTCATACTCTCAAATCATTCCTCAACTCAAATCCCACTATCAACCACATGACAATAGAAATACTGAATCAGCCTTCTATGTAAGCCTTCATTATGCAATTATGTCTTATGTTGTACATGGATTCTTGTGTGGGTAAGTAACTAAACTCAGGCCAATTAGAACTTAGGAGCGACTCCTATCACTCCAAGTCCACATCACATATCTCCTGTTCAAGTTTGACATTAGTACTTCTTCATCAGCAACATAATCACAATAGTAGTGATTTCAGATATGAAAAAATTTGAGAAAGAAAAGGCTCCATATTTAAGAAGATACTTTAGTTGAACTCAATGCAAGATATTTGCATAATATCAGATTCTAGCACACGCCTTCTACTTATTTTTCTTTTATATGAACAGACCCAAGAAGTGAGTATTAAATTGAGTTGTATATATAGAATAGAATTCTATAGTACACCAGTTCAGAAATAAAAGGAATTCTGACATTTGCAACACATGAATAGTACTTAGAATTTTTTTATCAGTCAAGTTGCACCCTGGCACTGGACCATAATATTGATCTAGAATGAAAAAATATATTCTCGACATTTAACACATTAGATGGTGAAAAAAAGAAGTGATTTCAGATATGAAAAAATTTGAGAAAGAAAAGGCTCCATATTTAAGAAGACACTTTAGTTGAACTCAATGCAAATAAGATATTTGCATATTATCAGATTCTAGCACACGACTGAAATTGAAACTGAAACCAGACAGTGACGCGTACACATAATTGATCTGGTGCACGTCGCCACGGCTCCATTGACGGCATGGCCGGCCTGTTGCCACTCGCCAGTTGGTATAGGAAACCTCATACAGATAGCCAAATAGCTTAAATCAGGGATTTGGATCTCCGTTTTGCACAGTAGGAAGGTAAGAGAGGGGCCACATACCTAGCGTGGAGTTGTTTGTCTGACCTGATGTCCAAATTGAAGAGGGATCCACCTGGGCGCCTTCTGTTGGAGCTGGAGAAGCGATACGCTTCTTGGATGGGTAGATGCTTCCTCGTCGTTCAACTTGGAGGGGCGGGTGGATGGAGGCGCTGCCGAGGAAATAGTCAGCCGGGCCGGAGCGCCGCCGGGGGCCGGAGCAGGGAGGAGCATGCGCCGCCGCCGTGAGGGCTGCGCTTGTCTGCTCGGTTGCCGGCAAAACAGAGATGCCAGCCGTGGGGAAGACGGAGATGGCATTGTGATACCGGCCGCGGCGTCCGTCCTCAACTGCGAACATTTTTCCCACCGTGAGATGGATGCAGCAAATCCTACTGGAAATCTACTGTTTGCATCTAGAACAAGAGAACGAACCTGTTGGCGACGAGATCTCCGGCACCGGGTGGTCCCCAGAGACCGCGGCGAACGGGGGGAGGCTTCGCCGCCGGGGGGCAGCGTGGGGTCACCCAGCCGCCGCACCACGAGCACCCGCAGGCCCAGGTTGCACGCATACTTCTTCCATACAGGAAGAAGTTCGTTTTGCACAAGATTTGGATCAAACATTGGAAATATAAATCATGAATAAATTTTAAGTCGCTGAGTTTGGAAATGTGAAAATCAAATCAATAGATTTGTCTTGAACATTAATTTCATAAAAATATACATATAATATGAATTTTCAATAAATATTTTTATAGAAATAAGAAGTTAAAGTTATACTTTAGAGACCGTGTCTCTGTCCTAAATGACTTTCTTTTTCTATGCGGAGGGAGTACACAAACACGGGCATGTTCGGTTGCAGCCGCAGCCACTTTTTCTAGTAACTTGTGAGCAGAGAAAAAATTGTACTCACAAGAAAATGCTGTAAAAAAAGCGGCTGCGCCGGAGCCGAACAGCCTCGTTTGTGTTTGGACGACGAAAACACTGAGGCTGTTCGGCTGATTTAATAGTATTATGTGAGAGAAAATAAATCGAAACAAGCTAAGACTAGTTCAAGGGAACAACCTCACTAGCAGTAGGTTCCGAGTCGGCATAGTACCATGCACACAGCAAACAAGTGCCAAAGCACCTCACATTTAGGGCCCTTTCGAAAGCGCAGGAGTTCCACTTAAATATGCTGATTGTTCGTATCAACATATTCCTAAAGAAAATATAGAAAACAATAAAAAAAATTTACATTCTAGGGCCCTTCCTGTTCGCTTGTTCGTACCAGGCAGAATTATCCGGTCTCAACCAGGCTTAAAATAGTATTTTCCTCTCATAGTAAATTAGTCATACCAATTAGCACCAGCCAGAAAACGAACTAGCGAACAAGGGCGTTTTTGAGGAATTGAGGTAAGAAATTAGTTTATTTCTCACCTTAATTCCTCTCGATCCATATAAATTACACTTGATTAAAGTGCAGCTAGCCAAACAAGCTCTATCCCCAACCGATTCTGTTAAGCATGAAAAGTTTTTCTTTATGTTCGGCGCGCATTGCTGTCACGGCGCACAATGAATGAAGTTCTAGTGCATGACAAATCTCGGCAACAATGTACTTGAAAAGAAGGGCTGAAAACGCTGTGCAAGGAAAGGGCCATGAACAGTTGCTTATAATGTGCTTTAGGAAAGGCAAAAGCTATCATAATGGCAGGGCGTTCGTTTCCCGTCACCACCAGTCACACCCAAAATGATGCGATCTATCGTTCGATCCCGACTCCCCCTTATCATCATGCACGTTTCCTGTTACAGAGTATCTCTATGCTGGGTACAACAAAGTTGCATGTGTACATCCTCAAATTGCTAGCTAGCTAGTAGCTAGCCAGATGTGTGTTAAGATAATTCCGGGCTCTTTTGCCCGTGTCCTTTGGTGAAGCAAAGCATAGAGACATAAATTTAGACATGGCTCTCTTAGGCGCTCCAATTTCTTCTGACAAACACTGTAGTATCATTGTAGCGTGAAACTGTTTTAGATCCCGAAAGGGGTAAAATAGGTGAAGCCATAATTTTCGGCTTCAGCTCTGTCGTGCTACAATGTTGTAGTTGAAACTAGAACGAGCTCCACCAAGCACGCCCTTTATTATATGGGAGCAATATTTTTATGTAATGACCATGTATGAAGTTTCTATGAAATTTCAACCTCTTAGTACAAATAAGTCCTTTAGTTGGCAAGAAGAAATTTGTTCAAATGGCATTGGCGTGGCATATTCACGGTACACATGCTCCAAATAAGTCCTTTAAAAAAACTCAAATGAGTTCTCTTTGGTTGCACAAAATGTTCTAATTCCTTTTTTTCTCTCACGCGCACTCACACTCCCATGGTCCACCCACACCGAGCACATGTCTAAATGAAGATTAGGGACCTCACCCTTACCTAGAGCGGGCACGGATTTTGACCATTGAACCATATCCATGTGTGTATGTACTATTCCTTCATAAAGCATGATATTGTACTAAATGATATTATAAAATTAGCAATGTTATTTTTTAAATTACAAGGTGAAACACATAAGCGTATAGCAGTGAAGAAGCACAGTATCTTTGTCCACTTGACATATAGTCAAGTCACAACATCACCAGATGATCCTCCATGAGCCACCCAAGCTCACCGGGTCATATCGTGCAACACAGTACCATGGCTAAGTTCAAAACTAAGCTATGCATGGTGCCACTGCCACTGGATGATCTGCTAGGTAGGTTCCAACAACCATCCGATGCATATTATAAGCTCGTTTTAAATCTAATATAATCTTATCCAATTCAACTTCTTTGGGATCATTGACTCAAAATCTATCCAATAAGTCAACTATGCAATGACTCAAGAGAGTATACAATGTGTACGCATCCAAATGTTTTCAAATCGGCCCCTATCAAGCTTCATGTCTTGGAGCTCCTAAATAGTACCATCAAAGATATAAACGAAGACGTATACACACTACAACAAAAGTGCCTCTGAGCCCCATGCTTGTTGACCCTATAGTGTTCATAGCCTCTTCGAATATCCTTATATTCATATATATTGGAATCTGTCATCGTGGTCAAGAATATCATGTGTTAGTGTGACTGATCCAAAGTGAGTATCCCTACAAAACACATGTTGATAAGGCCTTAAGGGCTAGGCGAAAGTAGAGAATGGATAAAAATCAAGAGTGTTTTCTCTAAGACACTTTGCCCATTAGACACACCATTTTTTTTAAAAAAAAAAGATGGAACAGATTTCCCGCCTCCGTGTTCGCACACATCGTTTAATTATTACGTACAAAATATTTTATTCACCGCTGGAATTTCTCTTTCTTCACTAGAATTTCTCTTTCCTCAATTCAAACATTGCACATCTAAGGGCAATGCCAATGCAGATGAACGTTCTATAGTGGTTTCAGGTACAAGAAAGGCCACATCATTGGCGGAGCCAGGAATTTACGGCTAGGTATGCCAAAGAACTAGCTGTCTGCTGATGGTCCATTAGAAAATAGAATATACATGTATAATATATGGTGGAGTATACATGTATTTATGTTTTGCACCAAAATCTTGGGTATTCCAAGGAATACCCAGGCATACCCCTTAACTCCGCTAGTGGCCACATCGATGGAGCAATATAATGAGGCAGTTAATCTTCTAACACTAGCAATAAAAGAGCAGCCATAGACTTCAATTATATTATATATTAATATATTTTGTTGCAATGGGATCATGCATCTCTGATTTAGCATCTTTGGCCTCGCTTCTGTGGGGTTGGGGGGGGGGGGGGGGGGGGGGGGGGGGGGTTGGTTTCTACAGCTCCGCGAGACCACTAGCACAGATGACATGAATATCAAGAGCAGAAGTGGAGTTTAGGGTAAGCCCGAATAGATTACCACCAAAAGATTATGACGACCTTTTAATCTTAGAAATGTTATTTATTTTTTACTATAGAAGTCTAGAACAGTTTGTTTTGACTGCTGGAGTATTTTTTGGAACAATGCAAATCTAACAGAAACGAATAAATCGCTTCTCTCTTTTATTAAAGGAAATTTTAAAAAATCATGTGGGCCCAGGGTACAACCTCATTTTTCAAAACGGATGTCAGCATTGAGCAGAGCGGTTATATATACGTCCAATTCCGTAACTCCCTCCGCCGTCACTCCTCCCCCTGCTTGCTTCGCATCATCAAACACATCTCGCAACGGCAAACAAACATTAGTGCGTTGCCCGAAACGGCACACGGATCGCATTGCGATGTGCCACTGCTCCGAGCCGACACAATGCCACCACCAGGTCCTGCTCCGGCCAACCAAGGCCTGCCCCGCGCTGGGTGACCGCCCGCGGCGACGGCGGCTCGGCGATCGAGGTCATCGCGTCCATCCTGCGCCTCTCCGTGCTCATGATCGGCGCCGGCCGGGCTGCTCATGTACATGCGCTCCCTCGTGTCCATGCTCTTCCTCGGCCGCCTGCCCCTCGCCGGAGGCTCCCTCGCGCTCGGCTTCGCCAACATCACCGGCTACTCCGTGCTCTCCGGCCTCGCCGCCGGCATGGACCCCGTGTACGTGCGACCAGGCGTTCGGCGCCGGCCGCACGTCCGTCCTCACCGTCGCCCTGCTACTGGCCGCCTCCGTGCATGCCCATCAGCGTGCTCTGGCTCGCCATGCACCGCGTGCTCGTCGCCACCGGCCAGGACCCCGACATTGCGGCCGCCGCGTACGACTTCATCCTGTGCTCGCTCCCCGACCTCGTCGTGCAGTCCTTCCTCCACCCGCTGCGCGTGTACCTCCGCGCGCAGTCCGTCACGCTCCCTCTCACGTACGCCGCCGGCGCGGCGCTCCTGCTCCACGTCCCCGTCAACTGCCCGGCCGCCTCCTCGTGCAAAGCCTCCGGCTAGGGATACGCGGCGTCGCGCTCGGCGCCGTTTGCACCAACCTTAACTTCCTGCTGTTCCTTGTGGCTTACGTCTACCTTACCGGACTAATGCACGGCGGTGACAGCGGCAATGGCAAGGCCAACGCGCTGTGCGCGACGCCGGCGGTCGAGTGGGGGTGCCTGCTGAGGCTGTCCCTGCACAGCTGCATGTCGGTGTGCTTGGAGTGGTGGTGGTACGAGATCATGGTGCTGCTCTGCGGCGTGCTCGCCGACCCCAAGGCGGCGGTGGCCGCGATGGGGATCCTGATACAGACCACCACGTGCGACACGCACGTGTTTGTATTGTTGGACGTTCCTTGATTTTATTTTCACCTCCACGTTGCAATTATTTTTCATTCACAATTTAGTACTATGAGTAATGTAAGACATTTGCTAGTTTTTTTCTTGTTTGTCATAACAAACAAAATCATGTTTGTTCAGTTTTTTATTTCTTTCTTTTTAATTGCTAATACATATGCATGCATGCATTCGTGCCTTCATATTATTCTACTTTCTCAATTAATTTATTTATTATAGTTGCATGCATGCATGCATCCATATTCTTCTTTTTCAATTAATCTATTTATTAGTTGCATGCAAGTATCTTGACGTTCTGAAAAATCAAGAGAGCACGGGTACTTTTTTTTGTAAAAAACAATTGAGGAGGCAGGCGGACGTTCTCTGTATAGGCGGGTACCTTGTTTTTGAAAAACAATTGAAGAGAGGGACGTTCCTAGGGCATAGGTGGGTTGGGTAATTTTTTTGTGAAAAAATAGCGATTTGAGGAACCACACGTATAAACACGCATAAAGAATTAAAAGTTTTCTGGCCAGGTCCGTTTGTCAGGTTAGGACGGGGGATTAGATGCATTGGATCTGTGATCTAAGGTCTAAAACACAGGGTGTGTAGAAATTTTTAGGTAACATGTATTTTACAATTCCTTCGCTCTGTTATAGTAGGATAGATAGATAGCTACATTATTTGGATTTAGATGATTGTGTCCCTCACGTGTGAATTGTGTTGTTTTACGTGTCGTGGTTTCATCTTCATGTTGCAGCTAGTTCATTCACAATGTGATAATATAAGTGATGCAAGGCGTAGAAGTGCTGCCTAACGCGACTGGCCCATTAACTAAGTAATTCAATTTGTAATTTCTAATTATTTGAAAAAATGAATCTAAGGAAGGTATACTTCTTGAAAAGCATATATGGATTATGAGAAATATTAATGATATTAATGATATGTGTTATCACTATTTTTTTGCTCTAGGAGCTAAGGTTGTCGAGACCGGAGCCATCTCAAAAGGTTTAGTACCAGAGACTGTAGTATTCTGCCATTGCACCTTTTTTCCTTATTTTTATTTCTATTTTCCTTTATTTCCTTACTTTTTCTATTTTCCTTAGTTCTGTGTACGACACTGGAGCTACCAGAAGAACGGGGAAAACAGGGCGAGGGGCCTTTTTTTTATATACGGAAAGCTTGGTTTGTATTTTACTTTTTTCTTATTTTTTCTATTTTCCTTATTCCTACGTACAGTGGGGACTGCTGGGCTCGGGCTCTTTTTTAAAAAGAGTTCCGGACGGTTGCGTCTTATATAAGATATAAGATGTAAGATCTCATATGACGGATGACTCATATCTATATATATCTAATAATAAATCATGAAAATTTCTGCACTCCTTTTTATTTTTGCCTCAAAGTTTCTGTCTGCCACCGCCCCTCCTGAGTCCCGAGTCCCGACCACCCAGAATTGCTTTTTGCGGTTGCCCTATATTAACAGATTTGCTAATTGATATCCGGTTGTTTTGCGTCGACGTAGCAACCAGTTTTTTGACCGCAGGATTCGTACGGGTCGCTGCCTCCCATCGCCCGATTAGGCTGCGTCTGCCGCTCGTCCTGCGGGTATGTACGGGTTCATGAGTTCGTTCGTTGCGTTCGTTTGTCGCCCGATCGCCCGAGGCCGTCGTTTGTGCACGCGGATGCCGGCGTCCCCGTCGACGTCGTGCGGATCCAGTGCCAGAACCTTTCTTCCATTTGTAAACTTGTAAGTTTGTGAATAATGTGATGACATTTGTGAACAATTTAATATATATTTCTCTGGTATTAGGAATTCATAGGAAAAAATTTGTAATTTGTTTTTGAAAATTTGGCATATATTTGTCTGAGATCTTGTGTTATTCTCAAATTATATCACTTTGTCTAATAAATTATGCTGAAGAAATTATTGTAAATATAGTAATAAGGTGGTGTAAATATAGCTATAACATAGTGTAAGTGCATAAGAAAAATTTGGTTGTTGGGAGGGGCTAAAACAACCGGTTATTGGCTAGACAGATTCTATATTAAAGAATCAATAACAAAATTGGATTTTCCCTCACGTAATCCTCCTCTTCCTGTAGTCCTCACGTATACCGGGCTTCCGTAGCGAGTCACGTACGCGCAGCAGGAAGATAAGGAAGTCCACCGCCGCCTTCCGGGCCTCCGCATACAGCACGTGCCGTGAACTCCTTTTGGTCTGGCCTCTCCTTTAAATTCTACATACACGTTTTTAACGGAGACTACTAATCCTACATGTTTCAGGCACAAAATAATAACAGGGCAAACAAGACAAGGAATTAGCTGAGACTACTCATCCTACACGACTCGAATACGCACAAAAAAAACAAGATAAACAAGGGAAGGAAGGAGAAATACGCATGCCTGCCTTAGGCAAGTTGAATCCAAATAGAAATAGAATACAAATAGAATTACAAATTGAGAAAAACAACCACCATAAATACGCAGCGAAAAACCAAACAAAAAAATTGATCAGATCGTGGACTCAGGAAAGATGTGTCGCAAGACGCGTGTGCCGGACTGAGCCGTCGATGCCGCGTCGCCGCCCCACAGCGCCCGCACCGGCCGACACAGGCACGTTTGCGTCGTAGATGCTGCTCCCGCGCTCCGTCGCCCCGCTAAGACAGTGGGCGTCGCCTGCCCGCCCGCCTGCACAGCCACGTGTTCACGCACAGCACCAATGTTGGCGCTCCTACCGTCCACGCGCAGCGCCAAGAGGCCCCACACGCTATGCTTCATGCATTGGTCTTTGTCCTGCGGCGGCGGCACTCCTCCATCTCCAGCAGGTGGAGGCAGCGGAAGAGGACTACAAGGGATAAGTAGGCGACGACAACGAAGGCGACAATGGAGAGGTCATCCACAAGTTCGCCGTCTCAATCGCTTGCGCACTCCACGAGTTCGTAGCCGCAGCCACCGGTCGTCCGTGAGTTTGCCTTCCCGAGGAGCAAGAGGACCAATCAAGACAAAATCAAAAGCGCAAGATGAATCAAATTGGCGTCTGCTCCACACAGAAACCACCTCAGGGCATATGCACCATACACGCAACAGTGTCGGCCGGCGTTGGTGAAATTTTAAATTAAAGATCCGTGCATCTGATTCAGACCAAATCAAAGATCCATAAGCCTGTTGTCAGAAAAAAAAAGATCCATAAGCACAGAAATAGATCGAGCAAATAAGGCAAAAATATCAAAGAACTAATTAGATCTGTACTCATATTGTCATATTATTGCCAACTTTAACTTATATTATGCATATTGTGGTTATACTAAAAAAATTATAGTTTTGAATTTTATATAGAAAACGCGAAGCATAAATAGATATGTATCATTCTTGTCCTCATTTTTCATAAGTTTATTTAATTGTTTTTTCCGTTACAATGCACGGGCATATTTGCTAGTAGGTTATTAAGCAGGGAGAGCCCCGACAATTCTTTCTCCCACTTATCATTTCCCATTTGCAAAATCCTGTTAAAGTTTTTCAAGGAAGAACTTGGGTTTCCAGACCTAAGCCTCAGTCTGCTAAGTTTAAGTACAAGTTCTATTGCCGACATAACACTGAGGTAAAATACATTTACATTTAGCTTGGTTAATCTGCGACTGAATATCCCTGAACCCTGCCCTAAATATTTTCTGAGCTACTATGTTGGTGACGGTAGATAACCTCCAAGGTGGCCTGTTATTGTGTTGTTCGCGATGACAACCATTTTCCAGCTGGTGAACTTCAGGCTCTAACATCACAACTTTGCACCTTGTAAGTTCCAGCACTACTTTTAGATTGCTAGATTGCTCTGCTGTGACCCAACTATTAGTAGGCACCTCTGACCGTATTGTCATATGCATGTTCAATGTTCAAACCCAGCCGCCATCGTCGGAAGAACCCATTTATGGATTGTGGTGAGTCCTTTTATACACCTTAAAGTGTGTATTTTTTTTTATGAAAAGGTTCGGTTGTTGAGTTCATGAAAAGGGGTAGGGGGCTTTCTGGGTTTCGGGAGGGGCAAGGAATGCTAAAATTTGTGGTTTCTTTGAGAGTAATTGAACAACGTTCTTGGTGGCATGTACATTAGGCCCCAAGTAAATGCATGTTTTGAAAGCCTTGCATGATGCATCACCTTTGTTGTACTTACATCATATATAAATGTGCGTAGAATGTTGTACTTGCAGCCATTAATCTATCATTCTTCCTGTGCAGTGGTACCGGCGTACTACGCTTGGCGGAAAGCTGTAGAAGAATTAGAGGACTAGCAAAAATAGGGAGATGAGAATGACTACTCTAGCTAAGCCAGACATTTATCCAACTTATTATTATTAAGATGATCTGTGTATTTTGAACTCGAAGTATTAGTTATGGCCTCAGCAGGCCATGTTGAACTCAAGTATTAGTGATGGCCCCAGCCGGCCATGCAAACTCAAGTATTTAGTACCAGGCGTATTTGCGTGGCCGGTGCGTGAGGCCGAAACGTTCTTGTGTTTGAGACTCGATTTGTCGCCTGCTTGGAAAGGTTGCTTTATGCATGGACGTGTGAGCATGTCGAGCAGTACGTATGATTTCGGTTTCAGCTATTCGAGATCGGATCATGAACAATCCTACCCAGTGTTGCTGTAATATACGTAAACCTTATGATTAACTGTTGGTTCAATACCACTCGCTTAGGAGAAGTGTTTACTGGAGGACCGAATGATCATCCAAGTTGTTGATACCACAGCTGATAACAACCCAAGAATTTCTGCAGTAGCCCTTTGCAGCACAAACCCCAGGTTTTTGGGATGTTTTTGTGCATTTTTTTTTCGAACCGCCTTTCCTCCAAACGAAGAGTTGAATCGCACCGCTTCGCATTGGCTCCACCAAAGTCAAGCAACCAAATCGACAAGTCTCCCTCTCCGCCGCGCAGGAAAAGCCTCAAGCCATGGTGAGCCGCGGCGGAGATCGCCCGCGATTTTCGAATTCCATGTGGCGGGAGCTGCTGGGGACGGGGAAGGCCGCTGGCAGCGGAGGCGAGCTCATCTTCGTGACTCGTGAGCCGTCAAAGCCTCGCAGGTCAGCGGCCGTTTCTCCGGCATAAACAGAGGTGTTTCATATAGCATCGGAATGATCAAGAATCATACCTATTTCTGATCTCACACTGAATGGCATGTAAAAGCGATTAGAGAAATTGTCGGCGAAAATGCATTAGAATCCCTCTCCACTTTGAATTATACATGTAAAAAGATGCAAAAGTTTTTCCGGAAAAAAATGTAAAAGTGATATGTAACCGACATCCTTTTTGTGTTACATTACATGTAACGGTCTCTTGATTTTTTCACTGTTTAGGCCGCTTCATGTGGACTATTGAAGCACTGTGTGTGAATTGTTGGACGCCCGCGCCGCTCCTCCTGGGGCGATCTCTTTCCCCCGTCCCTCTCCCTCGCCGCCCCTGGATCTGAACAGCGCGGCGCCCTGACATCGCGACGGCGCCGGCCGCTGCCGTTTGGGGAGCCGCCGCCGCCGGGATGCTGCCAGCGTCCGCGCTGGGCGCAGGGCCTCCTGCCAACCCGGGCCCCTCCGCCCATGCGCTGGGTTGCTGCCGACTGCCTCCGCTCACGCGTAGCGCCAACCACTTCCTACAGATCCAGACTCCCCCCTCCCACCCACCTCATCGGCTCTCGTTCTCAAGCCATGTGAAAACCACTTCCCACCTTACAGCAGTTCAGCACTTGTGGGTGAAGGGGATGGCCTAGGCGAAAGCCACACCCACTCCCATCGGGCTGACGGTGCCAGCGTTGTTGTGCTCTTCCCTTCCCCGCAATCTTAGCGACTCCCGGGTGAAAACCTTGCTCCGGTTCTTCCGGTGGGCGACGACAACACTCCAGTGTCGTTCCCTACCTTTAGGCGCCGCCTTGGGTGGTCGTTGCCACCTGCTTGCCGAATGCGCTCCCTACATCGTTCCTTCTCTTCCTCCTTGCTCTTCATGGACAAGGTTGGCGCCAGATTTTGGCTGTTGTCGTGGTCTGGTGAGTGTCCTCCTTTGGTGCCTCTGCTTCGTCGATGTTCTCCTTGTGGTGGTGATAGAAAATCAATTGCCAAGTGGTGTTTCCACCAATTCCACCATTCCCCTCCAAGGATTCCGCCCCTTGAATGGCGTTGGATGGCGGTACGTAGAGCTCGGATGTGCTGTCAGTGTCTCCACCAACTTCTGCGGAGTCATCGTCTCCGATGTGCCTTTGCTTGCGCGTTCTTAATTTACCGCCCTTAGTCACCACCCCGCTGATTGGAGCAGCAGCGGGGTGGCGTAGCTACGAGGGGTGGTATGGGAGGCAATGGCCATGGCACAATTTGGCAAGCATGTTGTTCAGTGGTGGCGCTAATCAACGATCGGTAGTTGTCCTTTCGCTCATGCCATGCCGCGTCCTTGAATAGTTCGCGAGCTTTATCTCTTCTTCTTCTTCTTCTTCTTCTTCTTCTTCTTCTTCTTCTTCTTCTTCTTCTTCTTTTGTTGTATCCCTGGTGTGCGGTGTAACATAACTACTTGTAGACTTTGTGCTCTCCCCTCCCTCAAACCCTTGCTTTCATCTTTGGCATTGTGCTTGCCAGTTTGATGGGTTACTTGTAAGAGTAACCTGTTACTGCTTCGGCAGCATTCGATTGAATACATCTTCATGTGGCCGTCTCGCCCCCCGTTGGTTCGTTGAAAAAAATCACTGTTTTAAAGTTTTATTCTCAAATACGCAAAAGGTTTGTGTATTTTTTGTATTAAGAAGAAAAGTCTGGACAGACATACAACGCGCTAGATGAGCGCCACGGAGGTCAAACACAGCCGTAGATGGACCGTCCAGAATGAACTCTAGGTCGATATTACATAAGGAAAACAACCCATCTTGGCGTAGCGGCACGATTTAGGAGGCCGTCCTGCGTCTACTCGACCGAACGACTAGGAAGAGCTCGTCCTCGGCTTCTTCAGTCGTTAGGTCCTTGCCGCCTCTGTCACCGAAGATCTTGTCATACACCGCCATACCCGCCATGGCAGACGCTATTGGGCCCTTAAGGTGGCCCAAGCGCTGCTTAATCAACACCTCCCCTCGTTTGGAGGCGGGAACCTGAGAGAGGGGATGCGCCGCCTATCGCCTGCTTCGCCGTGGTAGAACTATCTTCGTAGGAGGCTGCTGCGGTGGTTCACTGATAAGAGGGGGATCTCTCTTACGTGTCACCTTGCTGATGAAGTCATCGAGGCGGCGTTCGGCAGTGTCTTCGCTGACCTCGGAGTCATCGCTAGCCCCAGTCACTGGTGTGTTCACCGGTTGAAAACCAGGAGGCACGGCTGGCGTCGAAGGGTCCACCCACGGGATGGGGCGCGGGGGAGGGTGTAAGGTCCAAATGGCTAGAGGTGGGGGGTGAATAGCCTATTTTAAATTCTACAAGCTTCACTAAGCAACAAAGTTAGTATATAAGATAGCGAAGTGAATTCTAGCACTAGCTCAACTAGTCTATGCAAGCAACATACAATTCTAGTGCAAAGGCTATGATCTATAGTTCACACCAACAAAGCTAAGTCTCTAAATTAAATACCCCTAGGTGATACAAACTACTCTAAGCACACTAGACAAAATATAGTGCAAGAATGTAAAAGGGGAGTGAATTGATTCTTATACCAACGGTGTAGAGATGAGAAGTATCCAAAGAATCAATCACACATAATCACAATGAATATCCTCGGCAAAGAGATGACACAAGATTTTTTATCGAGGTTCACTTGCTTCTCGGCAAGCTACTCTTCGTTGTGGCGATGCACCCACTTGATGGATCGCGAGCTAATCAACTATCAAGAGTTGAACCCTCAGCGGGTGCCGCACATCCACTCACAAGATGGGGATCCTCCAAGCCACGAGCTTCACTAGAGTAGCCAATTTGCGACCTCCCGCGGGGAAGACTCAAGAACCCCTCACAACTGAATTGGTGAGGCTCGAAACAATCTCCAAGGTCGAGCTCAACACCACCGCTGCTCCAAGCCATCTAGGGTGTCAGGAAACACCCAAGAGTAACAAGCAAACCCGCAACAAACTCGAAGATCAAGTGCCACTAGATGCAACTCTCAATGCAATGCACTTGAATATCACTCAATCTCTCTAGAGTATGTAGACAAGCAAGGAGATGAGTGGAGGGAGTGTTCTCTAGCTCAAAGTATGCCTCAATATCTCAAATATGCAAAAGAGAACCCCCAAGGACCGACCACCACATATTTATAGCGAATGGAAAAGCCACTGGCCGTTATACCCTTCACTGGGCAATTTTCGGGGGCGACAAACGCTGCACAGTAGCGTCTGTCGCCAAGCCGACAGACGCTACAGGCACGTCTGACGCCGGTCGACAGACGCGCCCCGTACGCCCGACAGATGCGGTCCAGTGACGATGTTTTCGCTCGAGTTCATCAGACGCGTACGCCGCAAGGCCGACAGACGCGGCGTTGAGCGTCTGTCACTCACGCTCGCGCGCGCCCGCGCAATTCCACACTGTCAGATGCTGGAACAGTGCACGAGGACGCGTCTGTTGCCTTCGTGACAGCGCGTCTGTCACGCCCGCGTGCACAGGCCGACCTAGGGTAGCCCGACAGACGCTGACGTCAGCGTCTGTTGCTCCCGGCTCACGTGTCTGTCGCGTGTATCTCGGCAACACTTTGTCGTTTTCTCGTTCCGCTTGATCGCCCTTGTCACTTATGAGCTACTCTCCATATGTGTATCACTAAAGCACACGTTTTAGCTCATGAAACACTTCCATGCTTTCACCACTTTTTCAACCTCCGGCGCAATGGAAAATAGGCATTTTATTTCCCCGAAAACACCTGAATCTCACCCTCGCAAGCTCGGTGGGAGGGAGAGCGAACCCCAAACCCCTCACTACCGCTCAAACACCGCCGTCTTCGCAAATGTGCCAACACCATCATGTGTAAATCACCATGTGCATGTGTGTTAGCATTTTCACAATCATTTTCCAAGGCGATAGGTTAGCTCTCTACTAGATCCTAATGCATATGCTTAAGAAGATGACCTAGTAGCACTTGATCCACGAGCGAACCGTGATTGCCCCTCTTGATAGTCGGCTATTAATCCGAAACCCGGTCAATCACTTCTCTACTCATCTTAGAACGGCAAAAGTAAACCCTACGATTATACCTTTGCCTTGATCACTTAGTTTGATGTCCATCTCCTTATGCTTGATCACCATGATCACCATTTCATGTGCATCTCCACTATGATCATCATTTCATGTCCATGCACCATCTCTTTGTGATCTTGTGGCCATCACTCCATGCCACCTTGCACCTTCATCACTTGTGTTGCTATGCCTAGCTCAAATCACTCAACACAATGGCATTAGCAACTTGGTGTCATTAATTACCAAAACCAAACTTGGGCTTTCGGAGGGGTCTGCAGCGCCTTGGGCTCTGACTCCATTGGTTCCCAGTCCTCCAGTGCGGTGACAGCGACGTGTCGCTGTGGCTCCACCAAGTGAGGTGACGGCAGGCGCTCAAAGGCGTTCCCCCCGCCGATCCGATACACATGAAAAAAGGAAATATGTAATTGCTCCGTACAACTTTAGGTAAGTCTGTGTTTGCATACATCAAATTAATAATTTTGATACACATGAATCACAAATTTGTTTTATGTAGGGACCACTGGATCTGCTTTTATACTACTCCTAGGACCAGAAAAGTGCTGGTCCTAGACTCCGCAGATTACCACCCCGACACTTATGCTTTCTTCATGACGATCTTAGAGCGGTAAGTCGAGATATGCATGCATACTTTTATCGATGAGAGTTTGAGTATAACATGGTGATTCTATATATTTGAGATCATAGGGCATATAGGTTTTATAAGATACAAGGTGGGCAGTATGACCTCTCGACCAAAGGAGAGCCATTGAAAGTATTCCATAACTGGCCGGTACGTATGTAAATTTATGAATACATATCATACATGCACAATACATAGGACCATGTTGCAACTTAATAACCACTTGTCCATGATATAGTGCCACAAGCAAGCACCTAGATCGCTCCACTGTGGATTCTACACGTGCGAGTTCATGAGAGAGGACGGACGATACCTCAATAACGACTCTGAGGTAATTTGAAGAATTTTGTTTCATTATTAAATTTTCCTTTAATAATAAACATGTACTAAATTTCATGATTTATATTATTAGTAGTAATAAATAGTTGTAGTAGTAGTACAAGTAGTAGTATAGTAACAAGTAGTGTTAGTAGTAGTAGTACAAGTAGTGCTAGTAGTACAAGTACAAGTAGTGTTAGTAGATGTAGTAACAAGTACTAGTAGTAGTACAAGTAGTGCTAGTAGTAGTAGTACAAGTAGTGTTAGTAGATGTAGTAACAAGCAGTAGTAGTACTAGTATAATAACAAGTAGTGTTAGTAGTAGTTCATCATGTTTGCTTCTCAATTTTTAGCTAGTTTATGCAAGATTGAATCAATGGTAGTTCTTGTATAGAGAAATGTAGATTTTTTATTTTTCAATTATGTGGTACTTTGGTTTTTTACTTCAATATCTCTCCTTATTTCTCAATTTATTTTTTCCACATCTATACATTTCTAATGAATTGTGTGTTTCTATAAGTATGCTATATACTTAGATTTGTTTTAATTATGCAACTTAGGTTTTTTCCTTTAATCCCAAGCTAAACCATAAACCCTAGATAAATTCTATCTAAACCCTAGATCATGAATGGTGTTTTACAGGTAGTGATGGAGAGGTCATTCTGGATGTATAATTTATCAAGACTAGATCCATCATACATAACTGAGGTCCAGAGGTTTATTGATGCTGCTAAGAACCATGATTCAAGAACAAGAAAGACGCACATACATTGTCCATGCATGGATTGTAGAAATTTTGTTGTATCTGATGACATTCAACAAATCCTTACTCATCTAGTCCGTCGAGGATTTATGAAGGATTACTTGATTTGGACAAAGCATGGAGAGGGTAGCTCTACGCCTTATGCAATTGGAATTCCTACGAACATCGATGCCGATGGTCCAGAAGTGCTTGTTGACGGGTTTGAGTTCGTACACGAGACACAACAACCTGACACCGATGGTCTTGCCGCTAAACATGTTGTGCCAAATGTTCCTGATCATGGTTTTGCTAGAGAAAATGAAGATGGCGCCGAAACTAATATGGCTGCGGAAGATGCATAATTTCTAGAGGCAATGTTGCGTCGTCATGCGGAAGATCCATCAGTGTTCTTCATGAAAGGTATGGAGACCCTGATGAAGATAGCAGAAGAGCCTTTGTACGATGAGTCCAAGGGTTGCACCAAAGAGTTCACGATGCTGCGGTCTATGCTAAAGTTGTTGGTGTGCAAAGCTAGATATGGTCTTTCTGATGCTGGCTTCGATGCGTTTTTGAGCATTATCGCAGACATGCTTCCTAAGGAGAACAAAGTGCCTGCTAACACGTACTATGCAAAGAAGCTAATCAGTCCACTCACGATGGGTGTTGAGAAGATCCACGCTTGTAGAAATCACTGTATCCTATATCGGGATGATGATTATAAGGACTTGGACAGCTGTCCGAAGTGTGGTGCAAGTAGGTACAAGACAAATAAAGACTACATAGATGAAGAGTGTGCTGCCTCCGTGTCTAAGGGAAAAATGAAAGAAGGCCCAACAAAAGACCCAGAAGAGTAGTTCGAAACCCACCGGCAAAGAAAAGGTAGAAGTAGACTATTATGCGCAGAAAAAGATTCCTGCTTTGGTGATGTGGTACCTTCCTATGGTCGATCAATTGAGGTGTTTGTTCGCTAACCCAGAGGATGCCCAACTTATGAGCTGGCATGCTTCTGATGAGCACAAAGACGATAGGAAGCTTCAGCACCCAGCCGATGGCCAGTAGTGGAAAGATTTCAATGAAAACCACAAGGACTTTGCAAGGGAATCAAGAAATGTTAGGTTCGCACTGAGTACTGACGGAATGAATCCATTTGCTGAGAGGAGCAGCAAGCACAACACATGGCTGGTGATCCTCACCATCTACAACCTTCCTCCATGGTTGATGCAGAAGCAAAAGTACCTTTTGCTAACCATTCTTATCTCTGGACCTACATAGCCTGGAGTTGATATGGATGTTTTCCTAGAGCCCTTAATGCAGGACATGAAGATACTGTGGGAAACAGGTGTTCAAATGTTGGACAAGTACCACAAAGAATCATTCACGCTCAGAGCAATTATCTTTGTTACGATCAACGACTACCCTGCTCTCTTTACATTATCAGGGCAGTCAAGGGAAAGCTTGGTTGCATGGTATGCATAGATGGCACCGCTTACATGTACCTTACTTCATCTAAGAAGATAGCGTACATGAGGCACAGACGCTTCTTATCAAAAGGACACAGGTACCGACAGAAAAAGATGGATAAGTACTTGGACAATAATAGTGAACTACAGTCTACTGCTCCATCAAGTAACAGTAAAGGCAAAAAAGTTTTTAGCATAGTCACCAAACTCAAATTTTTTTCGGGAAGAAGACAAAAGACGGAAAACCAAGAAAGAATGTCAAACCAGCTCTAGGGGCTACATTCAAGAAGAAGTCTATTTTCTTTGAGTATTTGGAATACTGGCCAGAGTTAGACGTACGCCACGCGATCGATGGTATGCACGTTCAGAAGAACGTGTTTGAAAATCTAATTGGCACCTTGCTAGACATGAAGGGAAAGACAAAGAAATGACTAAATTCACGCATAGACATGGTACAGTTAGGCATAAAAAAGAACTTCACCCTATGTAAGGTCCAAATGGCTAGAGGGGGGTGAATAGCCTATTTAAAATTCTACAAGCTTCACTAAACAAACACGTTAGTATGAAAGATGGCTAAGCTAATTCTAGCACTAGCTCAACTACACTATGCAAGCCACCTATACAATTTTAGTGAAGCAAGGCTATGATCTCTAATACACACCAACAAGACTAAGTCACTAAGCTACTTACTCCTATGTGAAAAGGCTACACTAAGCAAACTACACTAGGACTAGTACAAGAAAGTAAAGAGCAAGTAACTTGATTCTTATACCAACGATGTAGAGAAGTAATGCACTCGAAGAATCAATCACAATGATCAACCACAAGAGAAATCCTCGGCAAAGGGATGACATAAGATTTTTACCGAGGTTCACTTGCTTCTCGGCAAGCTACTCCTCGTTATGGCGATGCACCCACTTGTCGGTTCGCGAGCTAATTGACTATCAAGAGTTGAGCCCTCGGTGGGCGCTGCACAACCGCACACAAGATGGGGATCCTCCAAGCCACGAGCTCCACTAGAGTATCCAATTTGCGAACTCTCGTGGGGAAGGATCAAGAACCCCTTACAACACTTGGTGAGGGCTCCAACAATCTTCAATTGTGAGCTCAATCACCTCCGCTGCTCCAAGCCGTCTACCGTGTCAGGAAACACGGAAGAGTAACAAGAAATCCGCAGCAACTCGAAGATCAAGTGCCTCTAGAATGCAATTCTCAAGCAATGCACTTGAATCTCACTCAATCTCACTCAAGATGTACAACTAAGCAAAGAGATGAGTGGAGAGGTTGTTCTCTAGCTCAAAGGATGTCTCTAGATCTCAAAATGTGCAAGAGTTACCCTCAAACCCTGGACAACTTCTATTTATAGCGAAGGGGTACGCAGCTAGCCGTTACCGGACGACGCAGTTAAAAATGAGCTGACCGGACGCTCCGGTCAGGGTGACCAGACGCGTCTGGTCACTACAGGATAGGCGTGAACAGTGTGCGTTAGAAGTTACCGTTGCCGTGACCGGACACGCTCTAGCATTTGACCGGACACGCTGCACCTGGCGTCCGGTCAGAGTCGAGTAAACTCCCACCGTGACCGGACGCATCCGATCGCACGTGACCGGACGCGCCGCGCGTCCGATCGTGTCACGTTACTGACCGAACGCTCCGGTCCCGAGGACCAACGGACGCGCCGGTCGCGCGTTCAGCGTGCACCTTTCCTCTGCGCCCAGGTGAACCGACTGGATGCGCTGGTCAGGCCAGACCAGCGTCCGGTCACAAACCCTAGGCGCGTTGCGCCTCTGCCCTCGACTTGAGCTGACTGGACGCGCAGGTCCACCCTATACCGCGTCTGGTCCAGCGTCCGGTTGATGTTTTTCAGTGATGAACACTCCGGACTTTCGCCTTCGTTTCTCCTCCTCCGGCACAGTAGAAAATAGGCGTTTCACTTCCCCAAAAAGCGCTGAATCCCTCTCTACCGCTTAAACTCCACCGCCTTCGCAAATGTGCTAACACCACCAAGTGTACACCACCATGTGCATGTATATTAGCATTTCACAAACATTTTTCAAGGCGTTATGTTAGCTCTCTACTAGATCCTAATGCATATGCTCAAGACATTGATCTAGTGGCACTTGATTCCCGAGCTAACCGTGATTGCCCCTCTTGATAGTCGGCTATGTATCCTAAATCTGGTCAATCACTTCTCTACTCATCTTAGACCGGCAAAAGGAAAACCCTATGTTTATACCTTTGCCTTGCGCTCTTAGATCCTTTTCCTCCACTTGATCATCAAGTCCATTATTTTATGTGCATCTTCACCATGATCATCATTTCATGTCCATGCACCATCTCTTTGTGATCTTGTGGCCACCACTCCTTGCCACATACACCTTCATCACATGTGTTGCTTATGCCTAACTCAAAACACTTAACGCATGGCATTAGCAACATGGTGTCATTAATTACCAAAACCAAACTTGGGCTTTCAATCTCCCCCTTTTTGGTAATTGATGACAACCATCACAAAGATATGAAATGAAATCAATTTTTAATTTCGATAGTATTAGCTCCCCCTACATATGTGCTTCCATGAGTTTGGTTCAATTGTGCACATATGTATGGATTTAAATTTTGGGAGAGTTACTACTATCAAATTGACGCTAAGGTATATAGAATGGACCTTTGAAGCATGATACCAATCGGAGTTGCCTTTATATACCATCCTTAGCATCGATGTAGCTAGACACCACTTGTTATACATCACTTGTAAAGATCACAAACACTAAAGTACCCTGTGAGATCAATATTATAAGCAAAGGTGTCTAGATACCACTTATAAAGCTACTCTCAATAAATCATCATTCAAGTTCTATTTCTAGCATACACCAACAATCATGAATATGAATTTAAGCTTTGCAATACAACAATTCATCGTGTTAATTCACATACAAATGCAACAAATAATTCATGAGCTTGCTCCCCCTACTTGTGTGCTCAAATTTTAATTGATCCCTTTCCAAAGTCATAACTTTGAATTCTCTTCCCCTTACTATATCTTTCTCCCCCTTTACAACTTAACTTTGTGACTTTTCTATCTTTGTGACTTTTCTCTCTTTGTGACTTTTCTGTCCCCCCTTTGTCAACAATCACCAAAAAGGTGCCAATTTTAATGAGAGTCAAGTCAATCAATATGAGGGAGTCCAAATTATGGTTCAATCTAGATCACTCGCCTGGAATATGTAATTCGGTTTGATCCAAGGACAAGCTTCTTCACACCTTATAAAGTATAAGGGTTATCTTGACCATGTTGAATTACGCATCATGAGCTCATTTTTAAGATTCAACACTAGGTTTGCAAGCCCACAAACATGTCATATGCTACCACTAGATCAATCAAACATAGAAGCAATAGTGGTACCATATATACATTAAACTCATTTGATTTTCATGAATAAGCCTATTTGTCATGTAAATATGTCTACATGTTCTAAACATGTCCTTAGCAAAGTATGGATGATATGCCAAACAACTTTACCTTGCTATGTCGGAGGAGAGGCATGTCATATAAGAATGTGGGGGTGCACTCATTTCAAGATGGAGAAGTCAAGTATGTTCAATTCATTCTTCAACTTATAAAATCTCTTCTCATCAAGTGGCTTTGTGAATATGTCGGCTAGTTGATCTTCGGTGTCAATGCTCTCAATGCTAATATCACCCTTTTGTTGATGGTCTCTTATGAAGTGATGCCTAATATCAATGTGCTTGGTTCTTGAATGTTGAACCGGATTTTGTGTCATCTTGATTGCACTTTTATTGTCACAAAACAATGGCACATTCTTGAACTTGATTCCAAAGTCATTCAAAGTGGCCTTCATCCAAAGCAATTGTGCACAACAACTACTGGCACTAATGTATTCGGCCTTGGCGGTAGATAGTGCAACACTATTTTATTTCTTTGATGACCATGAAACAAGAGACCTTCCAAGCAATTGACAAGTGCCACTTGTGCTCATTCTATCAATCTTGCATCTACCATAGTCGGAGTCCGAATATCCAATCAACTCAAAATTAGACCCCTTTGGAAACCATAATCCAACATCATGAGTGCCCTTAAGATATCTTAATATCCTCTTGGTTGCTTTCAAGTGACTTTCTCTAGGTGAAGCTTGATATCTTGCACATTTGCACACACTAAACATCACATCCGGCCTAGAAGCGGTGACATAGAGCAAACTTCCAATCATAGACCAGTATTGCTTTTGATCTACCATGTTGCCACTAGCATCAACACCCAATTGATCATTTGTGCCCATTGGTGTACTCATTGGCTTAGCATCTTGTAATCCAAACTTCTTGATCATGTCCTTGATGTACTTGCCTTGACTTACAAAAGTGTCATTCTTCATTTGCTTAATTTGAAGTCCAAGGAAGTAACTAAGCTCTCCAATCATAGACATCTCAAACTCATTAGCCATCATATTTCCAAACTCTTCACAAAAGTCTTGGTTAGTTGATCCAAAGATAATGTCATCCACATAGATTTGCAACACAAACAAGTCATTTCCAAGCTTCTTGGTGAAGAGAGTGGTGTCAACCTTTTCCATCTTGAACCCTTTAGAGAGAAGAAAGTCCCTCAATCTCTCATATCATGCTCTAGGTGCTTGCTTCAAACCATACAATGCCTTCTTTAGCTTGAACACATGGTCGGGCTTCTTGTCATTTTCAAAACCGGGAGGTTGCTCAACATAAACTTCTTCGTTGATGTAGCCATTGAGAAATACACTCTTGACATCCATTTGATAGAGCTTGATGTTGTGTGCACAAGCATATGCTAATAAGATTCTAATAGCCTCCAATCTTACAACGGGTGCATATGTCTCTCCAAAGTCAAGACCTTCAACTTGAGTGTATCCTTGTGCTACTAATCTTGCTTTGTTCCTCACAACCATGCCATCTTGATCTTGCTTGTTTCTAAAGACCCACTTAGTACCAATCACATTGTAGTTCTTTGGCCTCTCAACAAGTTTCCAAACTTGATTTCTAGCAAAGTTGTTTAGTTCTTCATGCATGGCATTTACCCAATCAGAATCTTTCAAAGCATCTTCTAATTTCTTAGGTTCTTCAAGTGACACAAACGAGTAATGCTCACAAAAGGATGGTAGCCTTAATCTAGTTTGAACACCACTTTGAATTCCACCAATGATTTGATCCAATGGATGATCTCTTGCAATATTAGTAGGTTGAAGTATTGGGAGTTGGTTGCTTCCACTAGCTTGACCTTGATCTTGAGCTTCATCATGAGAACCACTAGAGCTTACTTGATTTGTATCAATTTGCACACTTTGGTTGATCACATGAATATCATCATCATCATCAACTTGCCTCGGCCTAACATCACCAATGTCCATATTTCTCATTGCATTTGTCAATTGATCTCCTCTCACATCATCAAGGTTTTGAGCTTCATTTTGAGATCCTTGTGTTTCATCAAACTCAACATCATGAACTTCTTCCAAGGTGCCATTTGTGAGATTCCAAACTCTATATGCTTTGCTTGTGGTAAAATAACCAAGTAAGAATCCTTAATCACATTTCTTTTCAAGCCTTTCTTCTTCATGAATTTTCCAAATTACTTACAAAGAGAGCCATCTTCTCATCAATATCATCACTATCACAAGAGCTTGAGTCTTCATCACTTGATGATTCAATCTTGGATTTGCCCTTGGATGTGGTGGCTTTGAATGCCACACTCTTCTTCTTCTCATCATCCTTCTTCTCACTTTCCTTCTTCTTCTTTTTGACCAACTCCTCTTTCTCATCATCTTCTCTATATGAATCATCGGTCATCACTTCTTGAAATACTTGTTGAAGAGTTAAATCCTTCAATGTAGTCCTCATTAGCACGGTGATCAATGTATCAAATCTCTTGGGCAAGCTTCTCAAGAACTTTATAGAGAATTGATTGTCATTGACCTTCTCACCAAGTGCCTTGAGCTCATTCACAATGACTTGCAATCTATGAAACATTTCTGGTACACTCTCATCTTCTTGCATCTTGAAGCTATAAAACTTTTCTTGCAAGATATATGCTTTAGCAGTCTTTGTGCCTTTGGTGCCCTCAAATGTTTCTTCTAGCTTGGCCCAAGCATCATGTGCAACTTCTATGTTCTTCACTTGCTCAAATGTCTTGTCATCTAATGCCTCATGAAGAGCACTAATGGCAATGTCATTGCATTGGAGTTTCTTCTCTTCCACCGGTGTAGGTGCTTCCGGATTAGCAACCTCAAATTTTGTTTCGGTGACCTTCCACACTTCTCTATTGATTGACTTGAGGTGTGCGGTCATCTTAACCTTCTAATATGTATAATTTATGCCATCAAAGTGAGGTACCTTCTTGGTGTTGTTGATGTGCAAGCTTAATTGAGCCATTTCTTTTTCACCGTAGGTTGTTAAGCCTCAAATAAATGGTGCCTCATCTCCGATACCACTTGTAAGGTCCAAATGGCTAGAGGGGGGTGAATAGCCTATTTAAAATTCTACAACCTTCACTAAACAAACACGTTAGTATGAAAGATGGCTAAGCTAATTCTAGCACTAGCTCAACTACACTATGCAAGCCACCTATACAATTTTAGTGAAGCAAGGCTATGATCTCTAATACACACCAACAAGACTAAGTCACTAAGCTACTTACTCCTATGTGAAAAAGCTACACTAAGCAAACTACACTAGGACTAGTACAAGAAAGTAAAGAGCAAGTAACTTGATTCTTTAGAGAAGTAATGCACTCGAAGAATCAATCACAATGATCAACCACAAGAGAAATCCTCGGCAAAGGGATGACACAAGATTTTTACCAAGGTTCACTTGCTTCCCGGCAAGTTACTCCTCGTTGTGGCGATGCACCCACTTGTCGGTTCACGAGCTAATCGACAATCAAGAGTCGAGCCCTCGGCGGGCGCCGTACAACCGCACATAAGATGGGGATCCTCCAAGCCACGAGCTCCACTAGAGTATCCAATTTGCGAACTCCCGCGGGGAAGGATCAAGAACCCCTTACAACACTTGGTGAGGGTTCCAATAATCTTCAATTGTGAGCTCAATCACCTCCGCTGCTCCAAGCCGTCTACCATGTTAGGAAACACGGAAGAGTAACAAGAAATCCACAGCAACTCGAAGATCAAGTGCCTCTAGAATGCAACTCTCAAGCAATGCACTTGAATCTCACTCAATCTCACTCAAGATGCGCAACTAAGCAAAGAGATGAGTGGAGAGGTTGTTCTCTAGCTCAAAGGATGTCTCTAAGTCTCAAAATGTGCAAGAGTTACCCTCAAACCCTAGACAACTTCTATTTATAGCGAAGGGGTATGCAGCTAGCCGTTACCGGATGACGCAGTTAAAAACGAGGTAATGGGACGCTCCGGTCAGGGTGACCGGACGCGTCCGATCACTACAGGACAGGCGAAAATAGTGCGTGCCAAAAGTTACCGTTGCCGTGACCGGACGTGCTCTAGCGTTTGACCAGACGCGCTGCACCTGGCATTCGGTCAGAGTCGAGTAAGTTCCCACCGTGACCAAACGCGTCCGATCGCACGTGACCGGACGCGCCGCGCGTCCGATCGTGTCGCGTTACTGACCGGACACTCCGGTCCCGAGGACCAACGGACGCGCCGGTCGCGCGTTAAGCGTGCACCTTTTCTCTACACCCAGGTGAATGGTCAGGCCAGACCAGATGCGCTGGTCAGGCCAGACCAGCGTCCGGTCACAAACCCTAGGCGCACTGTGCCTCTGCCCTCGACTTGAGCTGACCGGACGCGCAGGTCCACCCTGGACCACGTCCGGTCCAGCGTCCGGTTGACGTTTTTCAATGATAAACACTCTGGACTTTCACCTCTGTTTCTCCTCCTCTGGCACAGTAGAAAATAGGCGTTTCACTTCCCCAAAAAGCGTCGAATCCCTCTCTACCGCTTAAACTCCACCGCCTTCGCAAATGTGCTAACACCACCAAGTGTACACCACCATGTGCATGTGTGCTAGCATTTCATAAATATTTTTCAAGGCGTTATGTTAGCTCTCTACTAGATCCTAATGCATATGCTCAAGACATTGATCTAGTGACACTTGATTCCTGAGCTAACCGTGATTGCCCCTCTTGATAGTCGGCTATGTATCCTAAATCTGGTCAATCACTTCTCTACTCATCTTAGACCGGCAAAAGGAAAACCCTATGGTTATACCTTTGCCTTGCGCTCTTAGATCCTTTTCCTCCACTTGATCATCAAGTCCATCATTTTATGCGCATCTTCACCATGATCATCATTTCATGTCCATGCACCATCTCTTTGTGATCTTATGGCCACCACTCCTTGCCACATAGACCTTCATCACATGTGTTGCTTATGCCTAACTCAAAACACTTAACGCATGGCATTAGCAACTTGGTGTCATTAATTACCAAAACCAAACTTGGGCTTTCACCCTGTTCGGCTAGAAAATGGCAAGTACCACCTCCCTGCAGCAAGCTACAACCTCAACAATGATGAGAAACATGCAATGTGTGTGTGGTTAAAGAAATTGAAAGTCCCATCTGGATTCTGCTCTAGCATATGGAGTATTGTGTCAATGAAAGACCTTACACTCATCAACTACAACTCACATGATTGTCATGTCATGCTATCTACTTTCCTCCCTATTGCCATCAGGGCTATAAATCCAGTGTGGATAAAGGTTGCAGTCACACGGTTCTACTACTTCTTCAACAGGATCTCACAGAAGGTGATAGACCGTGATGAGTTGGTGTCTCTTAAGAAATTTGCAGTGGAGACAGTGACACAGTTTGAGATGTGTTTCCCCCCAGCATTCTTCGATATGATGGTTCACCTTGTGGTGCACTTGGTTCCACAAATAGAGGCACTGGGTCCCATGTACTTGCATGAGATGTGGACGTATGAGCGTTTCATGTCAATACTAAATGGCTATGTATCAACTCGTGCTCGTCCAGAGGTGTCTTTGGTAGAGGGGTACTTAACCGAAGAGGCTATTGAGTCCGAAGGTCCATTCTGCAATAGGGTCCTAAAAGACCAGGTTGTAATAGGTCTACCTCAATCATGACACGAGGGTAGGCTGACTGAAAGAGGGAGGATGGGAAAGAAAACATTGCTCCCAAACGATTACAATACAGTTCTCGAGGCACATCACAGCGTCCTACATCAGCTATCGATAATGGAGCCTTTGATCAACCAACACATTAAAGAGGTTCACGAACATAATCATGGGTGCACGGAAGAATGGTTAATGAAGGAACACAAGAATCGGTTCACTTCATGGCTAAGGGAGCAGGACATACCAAATGGGCAAACACTCGAGGAACGCACCATCAAGGTGTTAGCATCTGGACCATCACGCCAGGTCAGGACATGGCAAACCTATGACATTAGTGGCTTCATGTTCTGTACCAAGTCCAAGGACCAAAAGAGCATGGCACAAAACAGTGGGGTTCGATGCGACGCCATAGACTCTAAAACTGGTGAGGAAACTACATACTTTGGCTTCGTTGAGGAAATATGGGAACTAGACTATGGTACATTTTAGATCCCTGTGTTTCGATGTCAATGGGTTGAAGACAAACATGTCACAGTGGACAACTATGGGGTCAGAGTTCTTGATCTAAGTAAGGTAGGCTACAAAGATGATCCATGGATAATGGCTAATCACGCTGCATAAGTCTTCTATGTTGAACATATCCTGTCTCCTAATGATCAAAAGAAAAGTACCGACAAGCCAAAGCATGTAGTTTTCCCTGGAAAGCAACAAGCCATAGGAGTTGATGGTGTATCTGACCTGGATGAATTTAACCAGTTCAGCGACATGTCTCTCTTTGTAGACGACCATCCAGTAAAGATAAAGAATGTTGAGCGAAGCATTCCACAGAGCTTGTTGCCCTGGGTGCGTCACAATAGACAAGGAAGAACAGTAGCTGCCTAGATTTTATTTGTCATTTGTCATGTAATCCATTTATGATAAAATGTGTACCTTATGCTATGTGCCCTTCTCTATTTCTACATGTAAGACCCTATGCTTATTTCACCTTCATGAAATCCAAGTGAGAAAAATTGGATGAATGGCTTGGTCACTACGCTTTGTTGAGTCCATGAGCATTCTGATGTCGTATTGGTCTCAAACATTTCTAAGGCTTACTAGTGCCATTGATGTTCAACCCACCAAGTTTGGGATTTTTCTGATGTGGTTTGGTAATTTATTCGGTTTAATTAAATTTCTGTGCGACGTCACCCGGTAATTAGCACTTGAACTGAGTCTACCCCTGAAACGACTCCAAATGGTGACAAATTTCTCCACAGGGTCTCATCTACCCTAGGAAACAAAACTTGTTGCGGTTGATGGAAAACCTAGTGGGATCTAGGTGTAGTCCACCATTTTTCATCTCATTTAGCGCGAAGAAAAATGTAATAATAGCTTGCATGACTAGAAAATCCTGAGATCCTGTGTTGGGCCATCATTTGGGTGTAGGAGGTTGCCAACATCTGGAGATAGGTATAAGATACATGCTTCACATACGTAGAAGAGCCCATCCACCGAACCATGATCAAACATATGGGTTCCTCAGCTTTATATTGTCAATGATAAATTACACCAAGGACTATATTTTTTGTAGCATTTACACACTACAATAAAGCTAACAAAATTAGATTCACATTTTTCTGGCATTCCTAGAATTATTTATGTATTAAACAAGATATTAGGCACATATTCAATTTAAATCATTTTAAATAAAGTTGCATACAAAAGTACCTCAAACATGAAATTTCATATTTTTAACATGTATATGTAGTTAAGAGGAACACAACAAAAGTTTTTTCACTAATTTAGGACAAATATTTTTGAAGATATGATTTTTTGAAACATTTAAATAATTTCTGAAAATATATATAAGGAAAACTTAAAATAAATTGAAAATTATTTCTACAGGCGGTTTTCTTTGTGAACTGCCTGTAGAAATACGTTTCTACAGGCGGCCCTCGTAATGAACCGCCTGTATAAATTTGTTTCTACAGGCGGCCCTCGTAGTGAACCGCCTGTAGAAATCATTTCTACATGCAGTGGTCAACACCAACCGCCTGTAGAAACTCCCCCTGTATATATTTCAGCTCATCCGTCCAAAATTTTTCTAAGTCCCTGGCGTCCAGTTCATTTGTAACAACGTCGGCAGGCTGCCCAATTTTTTTCCACACCGCTACCGCCGCCCTCGACGTCGTCTAGCCAAACCCCTCAGTCTTCCTCGCACCCGGCCGCCATCGAGCACTGCGGTGAGCTTCTCCTCCTCGCTCTCTCTCTCTCTTTGCGCGTGCGCGCGTGATGGCGGTGGCAACTATGGCGTGCGGCGGCGTAGGTGGCAGCAGCTGTGGTGGTGGTGCAGTGGTGGGGCCAAACGTGGAAGGGGTGGCCGCGGTGGTGGTGGCGGACGAGGAAGGGGCGGGCGCGGTAGGTGCGGACCCAGGAGCGGCGTGCGCGCGCGACGGTGGCGGCGGCTATGGCGTGCGGCGATGTAGGGCGGGCGCGGTGGTGCGGTGGGCGGGCGCGGTGGTGGCGGCTTTGGCGTGCGACGGTGTAGGGGCGGGCGCGGTGGTGCGGCGGGCGGGCGCACGGTGGAAGGGGCGGCCGGGAAGGGGAGGGAGGGGAGGATTTATTTTACTTTGGCAATTCTTTTTTTAGTGAAAAATTGATTAAAACCATAAAAAAATAGTTAAAAATTATAAAAAAATCAGGAAAAATATAAATAAAATCAGAGAATATTATTATGTCTTGTACATGTAATTTTATTTGTGCCTATCCTGTTATAAATACTTGTTATTATTTCTCTTTGTATATGTAATAGGATTCATAATTATTATTTCATATGTGATTATGATGTATGGAAATATATGTATGTATTATTTGTGCCTATCCTTTTATAAATACTTGTTATTATTTCTCTTTGTATATGTAATAGGATTCATAATTATTATTTCATATGTGATTATGATGTATGAAAATATATGTATGTATTATTTATGCCTATCCTTTTATAAATACTTGTTATTATTTCTCTTTGTATATGTAATAGGATTCATAATTATTATTTCATATGTGATTATGATGTATGGAAATATATGTATATATTATTTGTGCCTATCCTTTTATAAATACTTGTTATTATTTCTCTTTGTATGTGTAATAGGATTCATAATTATTATTTTATATGTGATTATGATGTATGGAAATATATGTATGTATTATTTATGCCTATCCTTTTATAAATATATGTCCAATGAATTATAGGCTTAAGACCTCGAGGAGACTCTACATGCGATCGATCTAGGTCCAATGAATTCGATATGCAATATAAACGGTGTTTCTCGTTTACATAGATTTCTGCGATGAGTTCTCCGCACAAGGACGAAGCACTACAATCCCATCCCATGGAGCAAGTAGAAGGGTCATCCCACCCTATGGAACAAGATCCAGGGGTCATCCTGGGGTCATCCCACCCCAGGAAACAAGAAGAAACGGACAAATCATTAGGGTCGTCGTACGAACAAGAAGCTAGCAACGACATGGAGCCTCCAGAAGTGAGGAAGGCTCATCGTGAATTGGCATGTGATCCTGATTACAATCCAGAAGCCAATGAGGTAAATTAGAGACATTCATGATTTCATGTAATTAAATGATTTCGATTCATAGTTTCTACATAGAAAACCGTCCATGATTCACATGTCTATACTCAGGAGACAATGTCTCAGTTTAGAGATATGATGTCTCAGGAGGAAGTAGCACACGAAGACGCACCGGAACCGACGACTGCAACGACGAGCAATGAGAGGCCATATCGGCCTAGAAAAAGGAAGCGGCTAGGTTTGAAACGAGGCGAGAGAGGGTTGAACCAATTTCCAAATGACACATATGCCATCACAGATGTGAGCCCAATCGGACAACCCCTAGCTCTAGAGGAGGCCCTACCCAAATACCGGAACGCAGTTGGTTTCTATGTGAGGGACATTCTTGACATCACAATTAAGAACTGGTCCGGTGTGTCTGATAATGACAAGATGAAAATTTGGGATAAGATGAAGACGAGGTTCCAGTTTCCTCGAAACGTGCCAGATGATCTAGTGAAGGCATATACAATGAAGTAGTGTGTGATTAGTTTCCGAGGTTGGAGGTCGGAGATGAATGTCAAGTATGCAAAGACAGGGATGGATCTGACAACAAAATACAAGATTTCTAAAGGGCAGTGGGCTGTTTTTCTAGAGCAGAGGAATGACCCTAACTTCTTAGCTCAGAGCAAAGCCAACTCCTAGCTCGCAAAGAGGAACAAGTACCACCACCATCTAGGCACAGGTGGTTGCCAGCGCTAGGTTCCCAAATAGAGGCAAGAAGAGGCTGAGAAAAAGATGGCAGGGTTGCCAGCGCTGTCCGAACAAGTCGGTGAAAGGTTCGTGAATTGAATCCGTGCTCGGAAACCAAAGGAAACTGAGACCGGTGTGTCCTTTGAAGACCCAATACTTGACGAAGCATTAAAGAGCATCTTTGCAGTGGAAAGCATGCAACAGGAAGGCAAGTTCACGCCACGAAGGGAGAGGGACATCCTGAGTGTTGGCCTCGGTAACCCCGAGCATCCTGGCCGTGTTCGAGGCATCTCATCCAAAGAAGGATGGAAGGATGGATTCGGCCCTCAGTGGAAAAATGAGTATAAGAAACGTGATTGGTACAAGGAACAAATGGCAACTTATTTTCAGGAAACTAAGAAAGACTTCCAAGAGATGATGGGGAAGTTGCTAGAAAAGCCTCCTCCTGAGTTGATGCAGAAACTGGCGAGTGCGGTGTCAAATCAACAGATCAGCACTCAGGCTCCCCAAATGCAGCTAGTCCCAGTGGTGTCACAACCGTTGGTGGCACAGAGTGAAACAATCATTCCAAGCAGTGTCGCATCTACGACAAACAAGGATCACTATCCAGTTGACGACATTGTTACTTGTACGCCTTGCTCCCTAGTCATAAGATATGGGATTAACAATCATCGTACAAGGGAAGTAGCCACGGGCAAAGCGATCCTAGGAGGACCTAAATACCATGGTGCTGACATTCCTAAAGACTACTGCAGAGTAGAGGTATCGACCGTGGTCCAAGGATATGAGGATGAAATTCTAGACATCCCTGGTCCCGAGGATATTATGAAACTCGGACAGGCAATAAACAATTTCATCCTTTGGCCTCGGAGGGACGTGCAACTGAGGGAGCCACCACCACCCTCTCAAGAGATGCCACTCACCCAGGAGTCGTCAGCTCATGTCGATCCTCTTCCTAACCCACCGCCTTCACCTCCCCAGTATCTTACCGACCCACCAGAATCACCTCTCCATGTTTTCCCTGACCATCAACCATCTCCTCTCCATGATCTTCCTACCCCACAGTCAACACAATCTCCGCCACCATTCAATTCCACCCCTTCCCCACAACCCAAAGATCTAGAACCAAGAAGTGAGCCACCAAAGGTGCCAAAGAAGAAATTTTTGATACCCAAGTTGGTTTCACCATACGAGCCGAAGAAAAAATTAGCTGGGCAAGTGAGATTTTTGTCAGGCGTTGCTTTGAAATGCACTGTAGAAGAGCATGAGATTTCTGAGCTAGCGAAGTCAGAGGTGCCGGCGCCTGAGGTCATAACTCCTGTCAAATTCAAGGTGCCAACTACAGAAGACTACAAGCATATCCCTAAAAAGTACGTGTGGGGAAAGCCTCTACTCAGTCGGGCCAAACTCTTGAAGAAACCAAGTGGCATAAAAAGGTTTCATGACTGGTAC
Source organism: Saccharum hybrid cultivar R570 (assembly GCA_038087645.1). Taxonomy (NCBI): domain Eukaryota; kingdom Viridiplantae; phylum Streptophyta; class Magnoliopsida; order Poales; family Poaceae; genus Saccharum; species Saccharum hybrid cultivar. Next base: position 42,089,923 of record JAQSUU010000496.1, on the reverse strand, counting down.
ATGAGAGCCTCTTCTACTGGCATCGACACCATCAGCATGTGCATACCACAAATAGCATTTCTCAGCAAGAGTACTAAGAAATGCATGCTTACATTCGATGACATGTGGGCATTGATGAACCATGAGATGCTAGACGTATAGATCGTAACGACATTTGCATTGTAAGTGTTACATAGTTACACAGATTGTAGTTGCATCAATTTTCAATATCTGACATGCTTGTGCCTTGCAGAATGTTATATGATCAACAGGATATGTATTTTGGTTCAGACTTTCAATATTGTGTTGATGAAAGAAATGCCTATCTCTGCCCAATAGATATAGCCAAAGATCGGCACACATTCCGAATCAGGGATGGCAACAAAGAGTTACAAGGTTTGGAAGGTGCAGAACGGGATGAGAAACTCTGAAAGTTGAAACTTGATTTTGAAGCCAAATACGCCTTCTACATTGGAGATTCTATAAAAAAAAGTTTCAAGATAGGAAAGCGGTGGTGGCCCTGTACCACTTTGGGTAAGTGTGAGTTTGCATTTATCTATCTAAACTATTCCAATGCACAAATGCATCATGAATTTGATTCGATCAGGAACCACTGGATATGCTTCATCATTTATCCCAAGGAGGGAAGGGTGTTGGTACTAGACTCCACAGATTACCCGAAAGAAAGCTATGCTCCATTCATCAAACTGCTAGAGCTGTAAGTCGAGCTATGCATGCATACTTAAGCATAGTGAGAGTTTGAGAATAATATGGTGATTCTATTTGAGATCATATGGCATATAGGTTCTATAAGATAAATAATAGAAAGTGTGAGTCCAACAGACCAGGGCAGCCATTGGAGGTTATACATAACTGGCCGGTACGTATGAAAATTTACTCTTATGAATACAAATCATACACATAGGACCATGGTTGCAACTATAAATAACCACTCTCCTGTTATACAGTGCATGAAGCAACCACCCTTATCTGTCCTCTGTGGCTACTACGTGTGCGAGAACATGAGAGAGAACGGGCGATACGAAAGGAACTCTACCAAGGTAATATAAGTAATAGTCATGTATACAGTTCCGACATTAAAGTTGCAAGTCATACAATATACGATGTTTATAAACTTTCTTTGCAGGTATATAAGCAAGGGATGGCGGAGCGCATGGATGAACATGCTTTAGACAACATAGTTGAGGACATCTGCTCGTTCCTCATGAAGCATGTCATTCCACGTGAAGGCAAATATCATGATGATGAAAGCCAATTATCCATGCTACAGTTCCGGATGCTAACAGAGATTAGTAAGCTCAAACTTACTAGAGAGGGTTATTAGAGGACAGAAACAAACTTTGATGTATATATAATGTGTGATGATGTATGTACTCTTGTAATTAACTTTATGTCTTTGAGCACAAAACTTTGATGTATATAAATGTATGTATGAAATGAAATATTTAAATTGCATGTTGCTATGTTTGAACACCAACCAATATCAATATATTTAAATAATAACAATATAAATAAATAAATGTATAATAATACAATTTTAAAATATGTTTCCACAGGCAGCTCTCTTAGGGAACCGCCTGTGTAAATGTGTCATTTACACAGGCGGTTCCCTAAGAGAGCCGCCTATGGAAATGTCACATTTACACAGACGGTTCCCTAAGAGAACTGCATGTGAAAATATTCTCTACAGGCGGCTCACAAGGAACCGCCTGTGGAATTGACCCATTTCTACTGGCCTCCAACGTAAGCGGTGCTGGAAAACGCCAGTAGAAATAGGTTACCAACCGCCTGTACAGTATGCCCATGTACTAGTGACAGTTTCTTTTTTAAAAGAAATCTTATATTAGTGATCTGTGTGCTATATAGTGCAGCCAACTTTGCCCCTTGCAAATGTGATTCCTCCCTCTTTTATGTCTGCAAAGATTTGTGATCCATCTTTTACTTTTTATATGGCTGATATATACAAGTCAATTTCAGTATTTTTAGGTGGCTTACATGCACAATGAATGCAACACAGAGGCTATATTGAAGATGAACAAACTGCAATAATTTCGGGTAAACCAGATTTCATATTTGTGGACATAAGTTATATGGCCTTGTTGTCTTTTAATATGCAATAGTGGTTATAGTTGACATTACATATTCTGGGAAAAGCCACAAAAGTGCAGATATTCCTTCTTGTCTCACATGCAATAGCAGTTCTACTTGATTGCACTTGTTTCAGGGACTAATTGTACAGACATGCAGAGTGCTAAGCATACTATCTTAAGTGCATTATTTTTTATTTCATTATTATTTTAACCATTTAGTATAAATATTAACAACAAAATTTGATGGCATATATTTGACCAATGGCATATCCTTTATTCACAATGTTTGTTAATCAGTAAAGAGGTCAGGTAGAAGTAATCTAGTATGTGCTGGTTGCAACCTGCCTGCAGTGGTCTGAATACTCAGTTTTTTCAGAACATTGCTTTTGAAGCAGTTTCCTATCTGAATTCCTTAAAGCAGAAATAAGCAGCATAACTTCCGTACATGTATCACGAAATTAATGACATGACACAACATGTGAAATAAGCAGCATAACTAATTTCTCAAGAGACCAGAAGCAAACTTTGAAATATATCAGGAATACAATATGATATTCACATGAAATAAAGTGCCCCGGCGGCGGGACTCCAGGCAGCAACAGTTGAGGCATTAATGGTTGTAAGTTGTAGCTTTTGCAAATAAAGTTATGTCTTATTACACCAGGATGATGACTCCAACTCTAATCAGGTTACTGGTGACATCCTCTCAGGTCTCTCTCTCTCTCTCTCACACACAAGCAGACACAGGTTTCTGGCTTGCTTCCTCCCCTAGTTGTCCACCACCGTGGCATCCCCCTCGGCCTCAATGTCAGTGACCTCAATTTCTTCCTCCGCATAGCCTCAGGCGTCGTACTGGTGGATGAGGGTCTGCTCGTAGTCACAGAGCTTGGCATCGACGAAGGTTGTGAGCCGATAGAACTGACGGAATTTAGTGGAACGCTTTGCCAGCTGAGCAGGAGTGAGGTCTTCGACGCTCCTGAAGGGCCTAGACACCATGAGATCGATGACTGCCTTGGGCAACCTGTGCTTGAGCACCCTCTTCCTCTTCTTCATGGGCCTGGCCTCCTCCTCCGTCGCCTTGGCCTTCATCTCCCGCTAGTGATCCATCCACATCTCACCGCCCCCCAGGATTCACTCGAAACGCAGGAGACTAACAGCAGCCAACGCCTCCTTCGCCTTGAGGATGTAGGACCCCTCTGATGACGAGGAGGGCTGCTTCTTCGTCTTCAGCATCTCATGCCTCTCCGACGCCGCCTTCTCCTGTAGCTTCCTGGCGCCCATCGCAGCAGACGTGAGAGTAACAAGGAAGACGGGAGCGAGAGGGAGCGGCACGGCGGTTTTATCGCCTCGCGCCGCCACCTGGGAAGTCAAAACCGGGAAGGAGAAGGAGGAGTTGCGGGATCGCAGGTTTTTAGCTGTGATGAGGTGAGAAGAGACGAGAGACGAAGGAAAGAGAGAGAAGCCCCGCACGCCTTCTGGGCCCCATAGCGCAGCATCGTGTTGGGCTAGGCCTCGTAATTCCTTTCCGACCGGCCTGCGTTGAAGCCACGCTACCACGGCAGTTGGGCAGGAGAGGCAAAAGAACACTATTTTGGTAAAGTACATGCGCGACTAGGGCTGTGACCTAGGGCTCGGCGGCGGTACCAGCAACGAGGGTTCGTGTTCCCTTCTGATGACCTCGCGACTTTTCGTACTGGTGTTGCACGCTCGGGCTGATCAAGGGGGTGGCCTAGTTCACCTTCCCGGCCTTGGCGCAAAGCATCAGTCCAGATTTTCACCACAGGATTGTGGACGGAGGGAAGGTTTGTCTCATGGCAGCAGAGAGCTCAAAGATGGGGGCATCCAGGATGGAGCCGGAGGTGGACGAACTGCTCAGCAAACTCCAGCTGAGCGAGGAGGAGAAGGATGGCGTGGTATTGGCGAAGGCAGACCGAGACAACCTCCCGGCGGTGAAATGGATGGCGGCAGCGAAGCTCCTGACATCGACGGATTTTAGCGTGACCTTGTTGATGATGACAATACGTTCGGCTTGGAACACAGCCAGGGAGGTGTCTTTCTGATCTATTGGAAAGAATTCGTTCGTGATCCAGGCTTTTTGCTTGGGCGATTGGAAGCGAATCATGGAAGAAGGTCCCTGGATTTTTTGGGGCTATGCACTCATGCTGGAGGAGTTTGACGGATCAACTACTATTCCCAAAGTAATTCCAAATAGGGTGTGGAGTTGGATTCAGATCCACAAGATACCCCATTTGTTCCGTACCGAGGATATCGTGAAGCAACTGGCAGCAAAGGTGGGGGAAGTGCAGGAGGTGGAGATGAGGGCGGTGCCCTCGAGGACGGGGTTTTTTCATCGTGTCCGGGTGAAGCTGTTGGCTGCTAAACCCCTGATCAGGGTCGTAACTCTTGCTCTAGAAGGGCAAGCTAAAATTTTGCTCCAAGTGAAGTATGGAAGCTCCCACGTTTCTGTGCTCACTGTGGTTTGATGGGCCATGTCCACTTGGAGTGTGGTGTGGGGGAGTACTTAGAGAAGGATCTTCATTATGGAGGCTGGATGATTGCAGAGGCAGATACTTGGCACCCAAGTACCCCAAGGTTTCGATCTTCTTTGCCTAATGATCATGATGTGCCGAGGGATGGTGCTGGACGTGGTGGAGGCAGACCAACTGATCATGCTCAAGCGACATAACATGGAAGAGGCAGAGGCCGTGGTGGCTGGACTAGAGCGCCGCGGGGAGGTTTGTGGAAGGAGAAGAACAAGGATGAGAATAGCTCGGGGTCTCGTAAGAGAACCTCGAGGGATGATGAGCGTGATGACAAAGACCATGACAAGGAGCTAGATGATACTACGTCTAGCCCTCTGAAGGAGAGTGAGGAGGCTGCAGGAAAGGAGGTGGCTAGGAGTGAGGAGCCAAATGCGAAGAAGAAGCTAGATTTGGAGGTTGTCTTGAAGGATGGAGAGAACATGGAGGTTCCACCTCCGCCCCCTATCTATGTCCCTCCACGGGAGTTGAAGAGGATGAAGAAGTTTGAGATGCAAGGGAGGGAGAGCAGCACGAGCAAATCTAGGGTGGGCTCCGAGGAGGAGCACCACTAGACTCAATGAGTTGTTTGAGCTGTAACTGTGGTGGAATTGGCAATGCCGCGACAGTTAAAGAGCTTTGCGATCTGACGAGGTGGGTTGCCCCTTCTGTACTTTGTGTCCTAGAGACCCAAGTACACAAGGCGAGGGTGGAGCAATTGAAAGGTACATTAGGATTTGATAATTCCTTTGTTGTAAGTAGTACAGGTCGCAGTGGCGGCTTGGGTATTTTTTGGATGAATAATATACATTTGGAGATTTTTACCATACTCATAGTATCACATTGATGCAATGTGATAGTGAGCCCTAGAGACTAACTTGTGTGTATGGGGAGGCACAGTTAAGTGAGCGTCATAAGACATGGAGCTTGCTTAAATTTATTCGAGCATCGTCACCGCTTCCGTGGGCGTGTGTCGGTGACTTTAATGAAGTCCTACACCAGTCAGAGCATGTTGGCATACAGGAGCACAGCAGGGCTCAGATTGCTGGGTTTAGAGAGATGGTTGATGTCTGCGGTCTTAGTGATCTCAGCTATGAAGGTCGCAGCTGGACCTTTGAAAAGAAGGTGGCGGGAGGTACTTACTGTCGTACTCGTTTAGATCAGGGCTTGGCAAATGAAGATTGGTGCTGTCGTTTTCCTAATGCAACAGTTAAGCACCTGACTGCAGCAGCCTCGGACCATGGCCCAATTTTGTTGCAATGGCGATCAAAGAGTCGTCCAAGACAGCAAGAGGTGGTTCAGGTATGAGCGGATGTGGGAAACTCACCCGAATTTTTCTAGTACACTTGCTGATTCATGGAGAAGAGATGGTGAGGCAACATCCGTGCATGAGCTACAAGCAAAGTTAAAGGAGGTGTCTAATCACCTGGTTAAGTGGAATAGGACCACCTTTGGTAATGTCTGTGATGAGCTTTGGAGATTAAACAAAGAGTTGGAATTTATGCATCAAGACCATCAACGTCTGGGTCCATCTCATGCGGAGCTAAAAGTGGTAGAACGAATCCGTGAGCTCAATTACAGAGAAGAGCTCATGTGGAGACAACATTCTCGTGTGATGTGGCTGGCAGCGGGTGATAGGAACACTCATTTTTTTCATCTCAGGGCGAGCAAGAGGAGGAAACGAAATAGGATTACCAGGTTGAAGAGAATGGATGGACAATTCACCGAGGATGAATACGAGCTAAAATATATTGTTTCTCAGTTCTATGACAATTTATATACATCAGAGGGCACAGAGGATATGGACAGGGTGAAAGCTCTATGTTTGGTGTTGGTAATTAGTGACAATGCCTAAGTACTAATCCTATGCCTAAGTTGTATGTAGCATATGAGGATTAGTACATTCCAAGGTTGGTGGCAAGATGGACATGGTGATCATGATGGCCACACTTGGATTTGGACGCAATCCTACGTGATCAAGGCAAAGGTATATGCTTAAGGGTTGTGTTTTAGTAACCAAGACACCTAGTGGGTGTGGTTACATTATAGGATAGATAGCCGTACTATAAAGAGGGGAATGACGCGGCTATTGAACTCCCAAGTGCCTCTAGGTGTGCATTTCATAACCATATGCATTTGGATAGAACTAATAACGCCTCGAAAAATGATTGTGAAAATGCTAACACACATGCACATGGTGATGATCACTTGGTGGTGTTAGCACATTTGCGAAGGCGGTGGAGTTTGAGCAGTAGAGAGGGTTTGGGGTCCTCTCTCCCTCCTGCCGAGCTTGCGAGGCGGGATTCAGGCGTTTTCGAGGAATTGAAACGCCTATTTTCCACTACGCTGGAAGTCGGAAATCAAACGGAGGCGAACGGAGGTCACAGTGGTGACCGGACGCTACACCGGACGTGGTCTCTATTTGACCGGACGCGTCCGGTCAGTGTTCAGCGTCTGCGCGTGTCTCAGCGTTTTGATCGGACGCGCAGCGCGTCCGGTCACGACCGACCGGACGCGTCCGGTCGATCAGGGAGCTTACTGGACTCTAACCGGACGCTGGCTCTGTGGCGTCCGGTCAGTTCTCCAGCGCGTCCGATCACTGTTTCGTTGTGCGCTGCTCAGGCTTGACCAGCGTGTCTGGTCCATCACGGGACCAGCGCGTCCGGTCATACTTCGTGCGTCCGGTTCGCACGACGAGCGCGTCCGGTCAGTGGTTCGGAAAAATAGCCGTTGTGCGATCGGCGTGTCCGGTCAGTTTGACCAGCGCGTCCGGTCAGCGCGACTTCGGCTGTTTCAAGTGCGTAACGGCTATATTCGAAGGGGTACGTCTATAAATACTCGTTGGCCGGCTCAAAGCTCTCTCTCTTGGATATTTGAAATACTTGTGAGCACTTTGAGCTAAGCAACTCTCCTCCCACTCATCTCTCTTGCTTCTTTGCATATTCGAAGTGAGATTGAGTGATCCAAGTGCATTTGCATTGTGAGATTGCATCTAGTTGGCACTTGGTGGTTGATTTGCTGCAGGATTCTTGTTTCTCTTGGTGGTTGCCGCCACCTAGACGGCTTGGAGCAGCTTGGAGGCGTTGGCAAGAGTTGGTGTTTGTTCTTGGCCACCTCCGGTGATTGTGAGGGGTTTGTGCCTACCTCGGCGAAGTGCCAAAGGCAACATTAGTAAATTGCTCATGTCATTGCAACCTTTTGCCATTTGGTAGGTTCTTGTGGCGCCTTTTGAGAGGCTCGGTGTGAGACCGATTAGCCACCGAACCACGTGGTGAAGAGGGACACAACGAGGACTAGCGTGTCAGCAAGCACATGAACCTCGGGATAAATCTTGTGTCATTACTTTCATATTGTGATTGATTGATCCTGGTGTTCGGTTGTCTTGATATTCATTGTTGATCATATTGGTTGGCTCAATACTTTGCCCCTCGGTGAAACCCTCCTAACTCAACTCCACATTACTTTCTTAAGTTATCTTTGCTAGCTAGTTAGCTTTGCTAGAGTAACTCTTTTGTGTAGCTTGTTAGTTGTAGTTGTAGTTACCTTCTCGGTTTGACTTGTGCGGTTGAGTGCCATTATACTAGAATTGTGAATTGGATAGGTGGCTTGCAAACACCCCATAGGCTAAGCAAAACTCGCATCTCGCTATTTGTTGTATTGATAAACTTGTTTAGCTTGTCTTTGTAGAAAATTTTTAAAAGGCTATTCACCTCCCTCTAGCCATCAAGACCGTTCACAGGGTGCTATCTACTGTACCACTGAAGGTGACAGCAGAGATGAACAGTAAGCTACTTGATCCTTATACTGAAGGAGAGGTAAAGGAGGCATTATTTCAAATGTTTCCGACGAAGGCACTGGAACCTGATGGTTTTCTGGCACACTTTTTTCAAAGGCACTGGGAGCTATGTGGTAAGGAGATTACTGCCATAGTGATAAGAGTGTTGGGTGGTGTTGAAGAAGCTTCATGCATCAATGACACATTAGTTGTGCTGATCCCCAAGGTCGCCAGTCCGGAGGAAGTGGGTCAGTTCCGACCCATTAGTTTATGTAATGTGCTCTATAAGATCGCCTCCAAGGTTCTGGCGAATCGATTGAAAATTATTCTACCATATATTATCTCAGAAGAACAGTCAGCCTTTGTGCCAGGTAAGCTCATTACAGACAACATCATCACTGCTTATGAATGCTTACACTTCATGAAGCGAAAGAGGGCGAGTGATCTGAGATGTTGTGCACTAAAGTTGGATATGAAAAAGGCCTACGACCGTGTTGAATGGGGTTACTTGGCGGCAATTATGGGCCGGTTGGGTTTCCACCAACTCTAGGTGGATACGGTAATGAGGTTAGTCACATTTGTCTCTTTTTTGGTTCTTTTCAATGGTGATAAGCTGAATAGTTTTAGACCGACGCGGGGTTTAAGACAAGGAGATCCAATCTCCCCCTATTTGTTCCTCTTAGCAACAGAGGGCCTCACCGGCCTTTTGAAATCAAGAAATGAATCATCAGTTCTCAATGGAATTAAGGTGGCTCCACTGGCTCCAATGGTCAGCCATCTACTCTTTGCAGATGAAAGCCTGTTGTTTTTTAGAGCAAACAGGGAGAATTCCTTGGTGATCAAAGAGGTCTTGAACACTTATTGTCGAGCATCTGGACAACAAATTAATATGGAAAAATCATCCATTCATTTTGCGAAGGGAGTGAGACAGCAGACTCGTGATGAGATTAAAAGCTTGCTGGAAGTACATAATGAAGCATTAAGTGAAAAATACCTTGGAACAGCGACGAAGCCAGCGGGGGGCTACCCGTGCTCCAGCCCCCCTACCAGTCATGGCAACACAAAGCCCCCCTAAGCCATGCCTACTACCATGAGGAGGAAGAAGAAGGAAAGGAGGGGCGGGAGGAAGAAGAAGAGGAAGCAGCCCTCCCTTCGATAATTCCTGGCTTCATCGCTGCCTTGGAATGCCATCAGATGTTGGTACAGCAACCACAGGTGCCTTCAAATATTTGAAGGATAGGGTGTGGAGCAGAATTGAGGGTTGGCTTGAACAATGTCTGTCTGCAGGTGGAAAGGAAATTTTGATAAAATCAGTTGCATAGGCTATTCCCACATACTCAATGTCGTGCTTTAAGCTTCCGAAGGGCCTATGTGAGCACTTGACCAGCCTGCTCCGAAAGTTTTGGTGGGGCTGTAAAGATGGCAAGAGGAGAACAGCATGGGTGGCCTAGGACTCGATGGTTAAGCCAAAGTCCTTGGGTGGGCTAGGATTCCGGGACATGGAACTTTTCAATCTAGCTTTGTTAGCCAAACAAGCGTGGCGAGTACTGCAGGAGCCACATTCCTTGAGTGCGAGAGTCCTCAAGGCGGTTTACTTTCCTAAGGTAGAGTTTCTTGAAGCAGAGTTGGGGTTGTCCCCCTCGAGATTCTGGCGTTCGATCATTTATGGGCGTGAGGTTCTCAAAGAAGGTTTGACCAGGAGAATTGGCACGGGAGAATTGACGCCGATTTGGACAATGAATTGGCTACCGTCAGGTACTTTACGTAGACCTATCCGGACAACATATCCTAATCCACCGCAGCGTGTTTCACAGCTTATAAATCACACAGAGGCAGTGTGGAATTTGGAATTGTTGAATGAATGCTTTACTCCTATGGATGCTGTGACAATTGCTAATATACCAATAAATCAGGATGATTTCTGGGCGTGGCATCTAGATAAGAGGGGTCTGTTCTCAGTATGGTCAGCATACTTCATGTTGGTCCACCGTAGGGATCAGTGTGAGGCAGCACTACAGAATATTGTCAGCCGGTCTGATCACAAGGCAGTAACTGAGGAGTGGAAATCTTTGTGGAGGGTGAAAGTTCCTTCAAAAATCAGCATCTTCCTATGGCGACTTGCATGTCTCTCCCTCCCTTTTGGAGACGTTTTGCACCACAGGAACATGGCGCAGAGCAGCGCTTGCTTCTTTTGCGGTTCGCAGGACTCCTGAAAACAATCCTTAATAGAGTGTATTGTGGCAAGGTGTATTTGGGCCCTTGAAAACGAGGTAATGGTGGAAGCAATTTGCGGAGCTACAGAGACTGATGCCAAAACCTGGCTAGCATCGATATTCAGGATCCTCCCTCAAGCGGATTCAGTTAGAGTGACAGTGGTTCTGTGGGCTATTTGGTATGTCCGTCGAAAAGCCATTCATGAGAATGAGTTTCAAAGCCCATTGTCGACGCACAGTTTTGTTGACAGGTTCATAGCTGATCTTGGGCAAGAAAAGACAAGGTCCGCGTCTCCTCCGTGCATACCGCATAGGAGCCCAATGTGGATTGCCCCCCTCCCGGGGTGGTTAAGATAAATGTTGATGTTGCGCTCCAAGAACGATCTCAAAGCGTCGGCTGCGGCAATTGCCAGAGATGAGTATGGTCGTTTCTTGGGAGCGTCAGCTCTGGTGCTAAGGGGTATATCTGATCCGGAGGTGATGGAGTCTATTGCCTGCAGGGAAGGTATGTCCCTCGCTCTAGATATTCAAGTGGCAAGCTTCAGATTGGCGAGTGACAACCAAAATGTCATGAAGAACATTCTTCAAGGCAGTAGAGGAGTATATGGCCAAATTGTTCAAGAAATTAATGCGAGACGATTAGCCTTCACTAGCGTTGAGTTCGTGCATGAGAAGAGAGACTCCAATGTTGATGCTCATAATATTGCTCGTAGTGATATTTATGATGATTTAGGTCAGCATATGTGGCTGTTAAGTCCACCTTATGGTGTTTATAATTCCTATACGTCTTGTGATTAATAAAGATGTGTAGGTTCTGCTTAAAAGAGAGAGAGAGAGAGGCAAAAGAACGCAACCACCAGGAGGAGGTGGAGGCCCACCCTTCAGTGACAGGGGATAGACAGAGAGACCGTACAGTATCCATTCCTCACAAGAGTCACGACTGGAAGGAAAGAGGGAGGAGAGGCAGGACAACACCGCGCCGCCGTCGCCGCCGGTGCTCGACTCTTCCCTTCCCGTAGCTCGGTGCCGCCTTCCTCACGCGAGAAGAAGAAGAAGAAGAAGAAGAAGAAGAAGAAGAAGAAGAAGAAGAAGAAGCGGCAGCAGCAGCCATGTTCGGCTCCACCAGCCGTAAGCATCCCCCTTATTCTCTCTCTGCTTCGATTCCATCACACTAGATGGATGGGTGCCCCCTGGCCTTGCTCTGCTCGCTCACTCGCTCGCTCGCTCATCCTCTATTGCGCTCCCTCCACATCCTTTCCGATTCGATTCGGTTATTCATGGATGTCTACGCATGCTAGGGTTATTTCCCGATTTCGATCCAATCGCTACCACAGGTCTAGGGTAGTTTCAGTTTTAATAATGCAAACATGCGAGGATTCATGGACCAGCCTATACTGCTACACCTTTAGAGGGACTCTCTTCTTAACACATACATACCTAGTTTCACTTGTCACGACCTTTCCCCTTTCATCACTGCTCGCAACTCCTTTTATTTACGTTTTGCAAAAACAAAAATGCTATTGTTCCTATAATCATCACTAATTATATATTCATTGCAGCATTTGGGTAGTCGTCCACTAGCCCTTTCGGCCAGACCTCATTTGGAGCACAGCAGGGATTTGGCCAGCCTACTACTGCCACCAACAATCCGTTCGCACCAAAGCCATTTGGCAGCCCGACCACCACTTTCGGGGCACAGACTGGAAGCTCGCTATTCGGCACTACGTCCACTGGCGCCTTTGGCCAGCAGCAATCCACTCCCACATTTGGCACCCCTTCCTCCTCTCCATTCGGGAGCTCCACGCCAGCTTTCGGTGCATCGCCCACCCCTGCATTTGGTGCTACATCCTCTACCTTTGCCTCTGGTACGGCTTATGCATTCTCTATTTCTGTATTCTCTTGTTGATTGTCCTAGGAGTTCTAAGGCTGCTTTATTTCTAGATTGTGTAATAAGGATGAGAGTTTGATGCTCACTTTTTTTTCATTACTTTCTGATACTGAATGCAACAATTGTTATATCTCAATTCAGCACCACTACTAGGATGTCCTCATGAGATTTGTTCTTCTTTATACCAACAGTGGTGTAGTATATCTGATGTCACACTCTGCTCTACATATGTTGTAGGATCTTTATTTGGACAGAAGCCAAGTTTTGGGGGTTTTGGATCAACTCCTAGCCAGTCGAGTCCTTTTGGTGGCACGTTCCAGCAAACGCAACAAACATTTGGCAGCAGCACTTTCGGTACCACAGCTACTCCGGCATTCGGTACCACAACTACGCCAGCATTTGGTGCCACAACTGCACCGGCATTCGGAACCACTACACCAGCCTTTGGCACATCAAGTACACCGGCCTTCGGTGCCACGACCACCCCAGCATTTGGTTCAACGTCATCATCTTTATTTGGTGCTTCCAGCACCCCGGCATTTGGCTCTACACCCTTTGGTTCTTCTCCTGCTTTTGGATCAACAGGCACCACAGCATTTGGAGTAAGTAGTGCTCCAGGTTTTGGATCTTCGAGCACTCCTTCATTTGGCACCACTAGTGCATTCAGTTTTGGCTCTTCACCATCTTTTGGGCAAACGGCGGTTTCATCTGGTAGCTCTCCCTTTGGAACAACCCCATCAGCTTTTAGCGTGCAGACTTCTCCATTTGGTAGGTTTTCCCCATTGGACGTTCACATTTTATCTTAGCTAGCTTTGACTATGCCTCACTGAACTGTCCTCTTCAGTTCCATATGATGTAGTAGTTAGAGTATTTGCAGATTATTATGTTCATTCTTACTTCAGCAATGCTATTTTATTGCAGATCTTTCCCTTTTTACTGTTTTTACTCTGGCCATGTCATCTTTTACTTGTTTCACCAGTTGTCAGTTTCCTTTCGAGTTTCAGGCTCACAAACACTGTTTCCTTTTGACTTTCAGGCTCACAGACAGCACCAAGTTTTGGGCAACCACAATTTGGTAACCAAGCTGGAGGGACCAGGATAAAACCTTATGCTCAAACACCAGATGCTGACAGTACTACAAGTGGTACTCAACCTGCTGGAAAACTTGATTCAATTTCAGCAATGCCTGAATACAAAGACAAGAGCCACGAAGAACTGAGGTGGGAAGATTACCAGCGTGGAGACAAAGGTGAGGCAAATCATTTTTGAATTCAGTACTTAGCTTGATTTACAAACCCCCTTTTAAATCATATGTTTAATTCCATGTATTCTTTCATCATGCTTATTTTTGTATGAACTGGAGTAACCAATTAATTATTATGCCCTAGCCTATGCACCGCACAAACCTAAATAGAAATAATTAACAAAACAATTGATGCTTCTGTGCCCTTTACTAATTATTATTATTATTGCTAGATGTATTTGATCTATGTAACTTGTGCCTGTAAAATATGTGTAAAATTCTTACTGTTTGGACTTGCAGGTGGACCAAATCCTGCTGGAACTCCAGCAGCGACCCCCAGCTTTCAATTACCGCAACCGAATCCCTTTAATCCTAGCCAAATTACTCCAAATCCGAACCCATCTGTATCAAATCCATTTGCTTCTAAGCCTTCTTCAACTGGTTTCGCTACTAGTACATCACTATTCAACACCTCATTTAACACTACATCAGCTGCAAGTTCGAGCCCATTCACATCCTCCACTAGTACTGCAATGTTTGGACAAACAGGCGTTTCTGCATTTCCAGCAAGTAGCACACCATCTTTGTTTGCAAATACCACTTCTGCTTTTGCTACATCTTCGTTATTTGGCTCATCAACAGCAAATAACTCAAGTCCATTTGGCACTGGTTTGCTGTTGAATAACACTCAGTCAGCCCCACTATTTCAATCTACCCCAGCACTGCAGCCATCAAGTACACCGGCTTTCTCTGGAAGCCTATTCGGCACACCTAGCTCTGGCAGTCTGTTTGGGAGCGGACCTTCACTTTTTTCAACAGTGAGCATCCCTTGCATTTTATTTTTCATATGTCAGACTAGATCATTGTTATCATATTTAGTTTATTTTTGTATATCTTTTTAGTTTGCGAAGTTCACAAGTTCTTTTTTTTTGTTAATCGCTTAATCCAACATTTCAGCCATCTGCCCCTGCTCAAACGTCAAACATGTTCTCCTTCCAATCTCCTATTCAACCAGGTTAGTATTTTGTATCCAAATCGTTCTCTTCTGTTTATAATTTATCTTCAAAAACTAGTTTGTGCATTAACCTAATTTTGTTCAAATGCATGATGTATGGATACTATAGCTTCTACAGGTGGATTCCCTAGTTTTTCCAACATTACGAATCAGGCCCTGGTTGCACAGCAGTATGTTCTTTTTCTACTTCTTAATATGCATCATTAATCTTTCTCAGACCACAGAGACAAAATAACCATACGGCAGTCTCAAGGCATCACATGTGATTCTAACATTTCTCTAACATGTTGAATTATTATTTTTTATTTAAACATGGCATATCTTGTTCATTATGGTCATGCAGCCTGCTCCTGTTTCAAATCCATTTGGGACACTTCCAGCGATGCCTCAAATGTCCATTGGGAATGGTGGATCATCCCCTTCGGTTCAATATGGGATATCAAGTTTGCCGGTTAGTTTTATCTTTTCTTTAGTATTTCCGATTGTTTTTATTTGAGTGGGTGGACAGTAAGGTGGCAAAACGGTGGTTGTTTGTGAGGAACATGTGGTACTAAGGGTGCTATGGGCAGGTGCATAAGGAAAGGTCATTGGTTTGATTGCAATATTTTGTGGCTTGCAGGTTGCTGAGAAGCCTCTTCCGAGTAGAACATTGTCCATGGTGGTTCCTAGGCATTTGTCATGGAGAAGGATAAAATTGCTGCCAAAGAAATATAATCTGATATCTGATGGCAAGGTAAATTTGTGTGCTAAGTTTTTTGTTTTATGATTGATTCATAAAACTTGTGAAAGCCATTAAGAAATGATTGAATGTGCCGAGTTCCTTTCATTATTCCTGTAGGTACCTTTCTTCGCTGATGAGGAAGAGTCTCCTGCAACACCAAAAGCGGATGCCTTTTTCATTCCTAGAGAGAACCCGAGGAATCTGATAATTCGTCCAATTGATCAGTGGCCTTTGCGGAATGGAACTGACAGGCAATCGGTTCCAAAGGATTCAGCTGATTTGGAGAGATATAAAGGTAAATCCTGACATTACGGTACTGTACTTCTTATTTGACCCTAAGGGCAAATTTCAGTATCTAATTTAGCGGTGCAGATGCTTCTGCAGAAAGTGAGCATGATGTTTGATGATTATTTTTAATAAATAAATAATCATGTGTCGTGTGACGAGATGAGTATGAGAATATGTTTATTCGGCACATATTATTGACACGTACGTTTATAGGCGTGCAAGAGTTGCCGTGGTTGAGCCCATGACACATGAGCCTCACCTCTCAAAACATTTCTAGAAGGTTAAAGTTTCACATATCGTTAGAAATAAAGGAGATATTCTATTAGAGCTTGCTGGAGATAGAGTTTTGCTTCATTACGGGAGATACTCCTTGGAGATAGAATCACGCATGCGGTTAGAAATCGTATTCTAGCTAATCTAATCTAATCACGTTTGCTTGGCTGAGGGGCAAACATCAGGCCTCCTACCTTCCCTATATAAATCGGCAGCCTGGCCAACATAGGGGCCCTTCTTTTCAGCAGCATCTCACGCACGCATACGCATCCACGCAACACGCCAACACCTTGCTGCCCATCTCGCCAGAAGTCATCACACGCGTTCCTGCCTTGCTCCAGCGCCGCCGCCTCCAGACGCCGATTCGCTTCAGCTGTGACTATGTCCTCCGGTTCAGCCGTCGTGTTTCCTGGTGAGCGGCTGATTTAGATGTACCAGCAAGTGCATATAAGCGTCAATGCTCTTTCAATATATTACTGTGCTCAGTCTAGCAACTTGACGACATCAGAACCCTCGCCGCGCAAGGACGTCGTCAAGTTACCGGTGACTAAAAAATCAAGACACGCGAGACGGGAACGCCCCGCTCGTCGTGGCGTATGAGACGGGAAACCCCCGCTCGTCGCGATGACAAACATCAAGATACGCGAGACGGAAACGCCCCGCTCGTCGCAGCGCGCGAGACGGGAAACCCCCGCTCGTCGTGATTACAAAAGGCGAAACGCGCGAGTCGGGAACGCCCCGCTCATCACAGCGCGCGGGATGGGAAAACCCCGCTCGTCGCGATGACAAATATCAAGATGCGCGAGACGGGAACGCCCCGCTCATCGCAGCGCGCGAGACGGGAAACACCCGCTTGTCGCGATGACAAGCAACAAGACGCGCGAGACGGGAAACCCCCGCTCGTCGCGATGACAAGCAACAAGACGCGCGAGACGGGAAACCCCTGCTCGTCGCGATGAGAAAAGACGAGACGCATGAGACGGGAAAACCCCGCTCATCTCAGCCTGCTCGTCACAATGACAAAAGTCGAGATGCACGAGACGAGAATGCCTCGTTTCATTATAAAATGTGGACGCCGGGAGGCTGTCGATTTGATCCCATGAGAAAGTATTATCCGAACAATACTCGTACCGCTAATTTATTGCGGATTTTCTACTATATATTCATCTACGTCTAGTGCCGACGCGACTAGATGGAACTCTGGCCAAGTGCCGATAAGGCGAGGTCACTACTCCACCGACATGTCCCAATTACGGGATCGGACACATCGTTGCTGGGCACCGATGAGGCAAAGGCAACTCACACACGTCCGTGTTAATGAAGGCCGGCGTACATGACTGGGCACCGACGAGGCGAAAGTCATCCCCTTCATTATCAATATATTCCGTTTTTACTCCGACGTGGCGACGGCGATGTCACGACCAAGCTTCGGCGACATAAAGCCACCCATTGTTATTATGCCATATCTCGCATATGGCTGACGATGATCAAATCAATACTTGACGACCATAAAGCGCAGCTTAATCGGAGGTTTTTTGCAAGCTCGTCTTGCGGATGTAATTAACCGGACGCACCCAACAGGTCCCGAGAATCGGCGAACTACGCAATTTTCTTATAAGTCAGACCTCTCCTTAAGCATGAGCTGAAGGCGGAAGAAGACATTTTTTTCGTTGATCATGTATTTTGTATATTCAAGAAAGAATTAATGAAATATGTGGTTCTCGAATGTGTGCATGTGTCTCCCTTGCATTACAATTATTTTATTTATATGTCTTCATTCGGTTTTCGACCAAACAAAATGGCACACCCAGTGGGACCCGATTCTCCTCCCATATTCACTGCGCTTCAATGGTCGTCAAAAAAAAATGATCACTCGTTCATGGTTGTCATATATGATTGGACGGTGCTCACCCTGAAGATACGCCTCCTGGCTGCTACACGAAGGAAAAGCAATAATGCTTGTTGCGTGGGTAAAAAAAATGTCTGGCATGCTTATGCGTTGCAGACTCATATATACATATACACACAAAAGGGCCGATCAATGCCTACTTTGCGTGCCTGGTTCACCCCCTACGCCGGGTTCCAAAGGAAACGAAATTAAGCACGGCTTGCTGATCAAAGCAGCTGGAGCCTTAAAAAAATAGAGGAGCGCACCGTGTATATGCTTGTTACATACATGTGAAGCTTTAGAAAAATATACGTTCATCCATACAAGTTTAATTGCATGGTGTACTAATTAAAGGATCCCCCTCGCAGGTGAGTCCTTCCCTGCCGTCACCATTGAGGAGGCGATGAAGTTCTCTCCTGCTCCATGCCTGATTCGTTTCGGCACTCACGCTCCCATGGCGGTCTTCACCCACGGAGACAAAAAGTACTACCATACCACGCAAGATCCTGCACAAACTCAAGCCGCAGAATCGAAGAAAGCGCGCAAGCGTGCGGCTGCTAAAGCCAGGAAAGCAAGACAGACTGCTGTCACCAACGCCCGGGAACTGCTGAGGAAGCCCGAGGTGCTCTCGGATGCACTGGAGCCGAGCTGCCCAATCACCGAGGCCAAAGTCCTCGAGGCACTTAACGATGCCTCTTACTCCTTGTCCTGGTCGATGTGCAATGCATGCTCCAGGAACAACAAAAACACTCTTCGCAACTACCGAAGGAAGCGGAGCGACATCAAGAAGCTCCATGCTGAAATAAGCGCTCATGTTGTCAGGAGCACGACACTCAAACAAAAGTCACATGTCTCTGAGTTCCTTGACATTGTGAGAGAGCCTTATGTGCTATCTGTAAAGTCCAAGAGGCCTAATGAATTGAAGAAGCTTGTTAGGCAAGCTATTATGAATGAATTCTGGACACGCACATTAAAACGTGCTGCCAAATTTCCTGGGCGCGGAATTGTAGCTCCCGCTGAAAATATTCTCCTTCACCCACCAATGATGGTTGCATCATACCATGCCACGGCTGATTCTATCCCTGAGGAAAATAAATTTGCGGCACTAAAGAATGAAGTACCGGCGCCTCATGCAAATACACCACCGGTCGATCAGCTCCAGCAACAATTTCAGCAGCTGCAAGATCAAATGAAGGAGTTGCAGAAGCAGCTCCAAAGTCGCCAACCAACTGGGGGTGATCGAAGGCCTGTCTCTCCTGTCCGTAACTTCCAAGAAGCAAGGCCATTCGCACGAACTGGTGGCAGGTCTAAGTACCAAGGCCCTGGTCGTTATGGTCATGCTCTTGAATCTTCTCAACAAGCTGGTAGCAGGCACTACGCCGCTAGCTGACGTCCTCAAAATGAACGGAAGACGCTAGCACCACGGAGAGATTACCCTCCGCGCCTGTTTCATCATTCGAGACAGACTCCATTGCCCCCTCGCTGGAATTCGTGGGCACGCCAAGAATGGCAACCAAGAGATTTTGAAAGAAACCAATATCATGCGAAAGAGCAATAGCATGAGCACGTTACAGGTATACCACCCGCACAACAAAGGCAATCTTCGCAAGAGGAGCCACGCCCGAAGGCCGCACCTACACAGGTGACGTCTTCGTCAGGTCCTCAAGTGAACTCATCACTATTGCCGACTCCGGCAATTCCACCTAAAGCTCCACGGCCTCCTACGGCTAATCAACGCAAACGTGAAAACCGTAGGAGGAATCGACGTGCCATGTACTAAGAGCTTCAAGATTTAGTACTTGGCAGCGTGCATGTTCGGGTTCGCCCCGAAGGGCAAGTTCACCCCTTTTATGACAAGATTACACTCCGCCTCTCGCCTACTTTACTCCAAAATGAGAGATACAAATATCTCGTGGATCGTCTTGTGCCAAGACCACGACAACTACAAGGGAAGGAAAGCCCAAGTGCAGCCAAAGAAGAGAGCCCTTCGCTCCAACCCTCCACAAAGGGACCCTTGGAAGAATTAAAGCAAAACGATATCACTATGAAAGAGCTCCATAAAGATGTCCCGTAAGAAAAGACGCGCCCACCATCTCCAATGAAGGGGACCGAGCAAGCTGTGTTGACTACTCTCCAATCAGGAGAGCAGTCCAAAAAAATGCAAATGGAAGATAGGGAACATGGTTCTACATCCTCTATTCATATGGCCTCGTGTGGCACTATGATCGCACAGTCTGAACATGAAGATGACCCGACATGGGTGCCTACACAAGTTACTCATGATTTCTCGTATCCCTCGGATGAAGAGATTGTGCCTAATCCCAAAGCAGCCTTTTTTAATGGGTTGCTCCCAAAAGTACGCCGCGGGTTCAAACGATCCGATAATCGAGAAAGGGAAGACATGTCATCAGCTCCATGCTTCCCTATTACTTCTGGTAGCTCTAAGTCTGAGGGAGAATTATCCCCACATGCTTACAATGACTTGCGATCGCAACTCCCTCAAAATCATGCCTCTTTAGAGAGGGTGGCACGGCGTCCGAGTGCCTTAACTCGCTTAAAAGGCATTGCTACGCAAAAAATTGAAGGCACTATGACTCCGGTTGATCGAGACTTCAAAGATGGAGAGTCGGATGGCGAATCCAGCGTATCTCTGGAGCAGCACACGAGTTCTCCTCGTTATTCTGAACTCGCTCATTCTATAGCTTCAGACGAGGAGAGTGAAGATGAAGTTCAAAACACCGTCCCGGCGCACATGGTCACGGATCAAACTCAAAAGCAAGGTGATCCTGTTGATCCCAATGGGAAGGATGATACATGCCATGTTGCACAGTCAGATCCCAAAAATAAAGATAAGACACTTCTTGAGGATCCACAATATGGAATGCCCCAGCACCTTTGGCCGAGGATGAGTGACCAGGGAGCCCATGACGGGTCGGTTGATGAGAAGTTGCGTATTCAGCAGCAGCAAATAAATAATTTGTCCCTGAAATTTGATCAACTTTTTGAGATCCTGACGGGTACTGGGCAGGGGGTACCCCGAACTCCGAAGGTTGCGGTTGACCCACAAATAGAAGAGCTAGAAGATACAGGGCACGCGCCCAAAACTAATGATGAGTTGCCCAAACCTCCGCCCCAATTACTGTTTGCCTCACAGGGTGCGACAGCTAATGTTGCACCTCCCCCGAACACTTTGAAGAATTTTCACACTATCATTGAAGACCTAATAAATAAGAAGATGAGACAAGTGAATGCTGATCAATCCCCGCAATCGTCTGATTATGAGCTTGATAAGCCTTATGAGGCGTGGCATGATTTAGTGCCATTCCCAGCTGGCTGGAATCCACCAAAGTTTCGTCAATTCGACGGAACAGGAGACGCACGGGAACACTTGTCATACTTTGAGGCAATGTGCGGCGACACTGCCGTAGCCCGTCTCTCTTGTTACGACAATTTTCCAGCTCATTAACAGGCGCAGCCTTTCATTGGTATAGTCGCTTGCCAGTTGGCACCATACCCGACTGGAAAACCATGGAGGAGCTATTCAAGGCGCACTTTGTATCAATGAAGAAAGATTTCTCAATAATTGAGTTAGCGCAAGTTCGCCAAAGACGTGATGAAAAAAATGATGACTACATAGTCCGTTTTCGTAACAGCTATGTACGCCTTGCACGCGAGATGGATCCCGAAGATGCAATTGAGATGTGCGTCTACGGCATGCAACAGCACTGGTCACTTGAAGTATCTCGGCGTGAGCCCAAAACATTTAGTGTGCTCAGCTCAGCGGTGGCGGCAACAAAATTGGAGTTCGAAAAATCGCCTCAGATTATGGAACTCTACAAGAATGGTAGCACTTCCGATAATGTCAAGAGGTTTAATTCAACCTTCAAGAATAATAATAATAATAATGGTGGCAAACAGAAGGCTCCAGCCGAGGCTAACACAGCAAGAGTAGAAGCCTCGACGCATCAAAGGAGTGTGCCTGTATTGGGCATGCGAAATAATAATAATGGGGGCAAGACAAGACCATCTATTCAAGAGCTCCTTCGAAAGCAATACATTTTTCGTCGAGAGGTGGTGAAGGCTTTCTTCCAACAGGTTGTGGAGCATGAGTACCTCACCCTACCTGATCCTAAGAGGCCGGAACAAGTTAAGATGGTGGACAATCCTTTGTATTGCCCCTACCATCGGTATGTTGGACATGTCATTGAAGATTGTGTCGCTTTTAAAGAATGGCTACAAAGGGCCATCGACGAAAAGAGGTTGGCCATCCCACCTGATGCTGTCAATCCAGATTTTCATGTGGTAAATACGATAACTGCGAAGATGGACAGTGCAAATAAAAGTGATGATGACTGGGTTCCACTGGCTCAGGTTGAGCATCGATTAGAAAATTTGGAGCTCCCTCAAGAAATAACTGGGCGAAATCCCAATACTTGGCAAACAGTTGCACGTCACAAACTGTTGCCAAGACATATGCATCAACATGATTCAGGATGTAGAATTTTACATTCTATAGATGTGCCTTCGTATAGGTGGCATGACCCGAGTCGTCGTTGTATGCCGCCTAGATTTGTGCCTAAGTCGCAAGGAAATGAATCGTTCCCCCGACGAGGACGAACTTTGCCTACGTAGGACAATTCATACCCCGTAATTAGGGACAACAACCTGAAGCTGCAAACAATGAACAACAGGGTAAAAAGGAGGGTACTATACTGCATCCACAGTTAGATACGGCTCCATGTAATGTGGTCCTTAAATATAATGACACAACCAGTTCTAAAGCAGATGACGCACTTACACCTCGTGAGCGCCAAATGCTTATGGATGAAGGGTCGCCAGAATGTTCTGAAGTAGAAGTTAACATGAATTTGCGGAGCGGGAAGAACTTGCCGGAGCTTCAAAAGCCTCAGCCAAAAAGGGGTGCCAAGGAAGATGCTCCTCGTACAAAGGATGTGATCGCTCAAGAAAACACACAAGATACTCGAGTCAATAGTGGGGGAGAGTCTCATAAAATTGATTACAATGTTGTAGCACACTTAAAGCGCATCCCAGCATTGTTGAGCGTCTATGACGCATTGCTATTAATTCCAGAGCTGCGTCAAGCCCTCATCAAAGCACTAGAAGCTCCAGAAGTCTATGAAGTCACTATGGCTAAACACCGGCTTCTTTGCAATGCAAGCAAAGTCAATGAAATCACCTTTTCAGAGGAAGATAAGCTGGTGCAGGATGATAATCATAATCGCCCACTTTACATAGAGGGAAATATAGGCACCGCCCATTTGCGTCGAGTGCTCATTGATCCTGGCTCCGCGGTGAATATTTTGCCAGTTCGAAGCCTTACACGCGCTGGATCTACGATGGATGACCTTGAACCAACCGAGGTGGTGATCTGTGGGTTCAATAACCAGGGAACTTCAGCCCTGGGTTCTATCACCGTGAAGATTCAAATGTCCACTTTCAGCTTTAAGGTGCGATTCTTCGTTATTGAAGCAAATACATTATACTTGGCGCTCTTGGGTAGACCATGGATACATAAATACCAAGTAGTCCCCTCGACGCTCCACCAATGCCTAAAATTCCTTGATAATAAAGGAATGCAGCACCGGATCGCTGCTAATGAGTCCCCTTATACCGTTCATGAGTCGCATCATGCCGACGCAAAATATTATTTTTCAGGCGGGGAGTTAAGTAAACATCAGGGGCGTGTCGCAACGGCCGCTGACATAATTATTACCCCTGGCTCGATTGCATCTTCTGAGCCAGATGCCTTCGGCACCCCACATTCTGGCAAAAGAAATCAAAGGAAAGAACAAGCTAGAAGGCACGGGAAATCTCTTATGGTTACACCATCCAGTAACACTCAGAATGCTCTATCAGCACCAAATTCAGGAGCTTTAGCTATGCCTATCCTCTTGAGGTCTGTTCCAAGACCCCAGCTGACTATCGGGGCTGAAGTAAAAGATCCTTCAATGATAAAGTCATTAAACTCCGATGACTTGACCCATCTTAATTCTGCAGGTGCTCGAGGAGTCCCTAAGCTTCTCACATCAAAAAATGACATGCCGCCTCCCTTGATGCTACGCACTAATATCATAGAGAGGGGAACCACGGTTCCTCTAGAAGGGATGGTGCGCAAAAGAGTGGCGGAAATAGAGGATCAATGGAAGGCCGGGCTGAAACAGCCTCCATCAATGTACACGTCCGTAACAACGCCATTAGATGTGTGGCTGGTGCTGGCCAAGAAGGCTACAAACCTCCTATGCTTTTCTACAAAGCACCACACGCATTGCCTTGTGATTTTGTCATTAAATTACCGAAAGCCTGTTTAGAAATAGAAGAAACTGCTATTACTACAAAAGCTGAACCAAGGATGGTTCGCTTACTCGAGAAGTCTGGGATTAATCTCCGACAAAATTGTAGGCTACCACCACCACCCGCCATATGCGTAGAGTGGTGGGAGGAGATAGAAAAGATTGCTAAGAAGCCTCAAAAGAGGGCATACCAGACTCGACCGAAATATGGTTTGGGTTATGTTCACTCGGATTCGGCAGAAAGTGAAGGAGATAAAAATAATGATCCGTGACGAGTGATGTGCAGTATGACGTCCGTCATCCCAGATAAAAATGCTATGGATGATGCAACCTCCGGCAAGAAGGATTGTAGCCCATATTCTACACCTCACCAACCACGTTCCTTCCAAGCTGCTGCTCATGCTCATCAAGGGCTGAGAGATGAACAATACCTTCTGAATCGAGTCTACGAAAAAATGAATGTGGAACAAGATGAAGTTCTTGGTGCTGCTCCCGCTCCTCAACAACTCAAAGATGGTGGCCAGTTGATTGTTGACGAGCTAGTCGAGGTCAACCTTGGAACTGACGATGACCCACGCCCCACTTTTGTGAGCACAACCCTCACATTAGAGGAACGTGAAAGTTATAGAACCTTCTTAATGGAGTTTCGGGACTGTTTTGCATGGAGCTACAAAGAGATGCCTGGGCTTGACCCTCGTGTCGCCATCGACCCTCGATTTCGCCAGTCAAGCAGCAACCTCGCCGTGTTTGTCCCAAGCTGCAAAATGATATAATTGCTGAGGTTGATAAATTAATTGTTGCGGGCTTTATAAAAGAGGCGCAGTATCCCCGTTGGTTATCCAGCATTGTTCCTGTTGAGAAAAAGAATGGCCAGCTTCGGATTTGCGTTGATTTTCGTGATCTGAACCGCGCTTGTCCTAAGGATGATTTTCCAATTCCCATCACAGAGATGGTAGTCGATGCTACCACAGGCTATGGTGCCTTGTCCTTCATGGATGGGTCATCAGGTTATAACCAAATTAAGATGGACCCACAAGATGCGTTTGATACGGCATTTCGAATGCCCAAAGGGAATTTCTACAACACTATCATGACATTTGGTTTAAAAAATGTGGGCGCGACTTATCAACGTGCTATGACTGTGGCCTTTGATGGCCTCATCCACGAGACAGTCGAGTGTTACATTGATGATCTGGTCGTGAAAACAAAAGATCGGCAAAACCATCAGGATGATCTACGTATTGTCTTCAATAGGCTACGGAAGTATCAACTAAAAATGAATCCGCTTAAATGTGCCTTTGCGGTGCAATCAGGTGTGTTCTTAGGCTTTATTGTTCGCCATCGAGGCATCGAAATTGAGCCAACAAAAATTAAGGCTATTTTTGATTTGCCGACCCCTCAAAATTTGGGTGACCTTAAATCTTTGCAGGGTCACCTCGCGTATATTCGACGCTTCATATCTAATCTCTCGGGGCGCACTCAGCCATTTTCAAGATTAATGAAAAAGGGTGTGCCGTTCCATTGGGACAAGCAATGCCAAAATGCACTCGACAGCCTTAAAAGGTATTTGCTTAACCCACCTGTCCTAGCGGCGCCCGTAAGAGGACGCCCACTAATTCTTTATATTGCTACGCAGCCCTCTTCGGTGGGCGCGCTGCTCGCACAACATAATGATGAAGGAAAGGAGGTAGCCTGTTACTATTTGAGCCGCACCATGGTAGGTGCCGAACATAACTACTCACTTATAGAGAAGTTGTGCTTGGCCCTCGTCTTCGCGCTGAAGAAGTTGAGGCACTACATGCTGGCGCACCAAATTCAGCTCATAGCAAGGGCGGACCCGGTAAGGTACGTGCTAAACCAACCGGCCCTAATGGGACATCTTAGTAAATGGGCTGTGTTTATGATGGAATTTGATATTACTTATGTCCCACAAAAAGCAGTTAAAGGCCAAGCTTTGGCTGATTTTCTTGCAGCACACCCCGTGCCAGATGATTCGCCACTAGTGATTGATTTACCTGATGAAGAGGTATTTTTAGTTGGTGTCGAATCACCATGGGAATTATACTTTGATGGTGCATTTCGTGCCGAAACGAATCCTGACGGCACGCTAAACAAAAGAGCTGGAGCTGGACTCATATTCAAGACGCCGCAAGGCGAGACCCTCTACCACTCTTTCTCCCTCCTTAAAGAAGAGTGTTCAAATAATGAAGCTGAATATGAGGCTCTCATCTTTGGCCTCTTACTTGCACTTTATATGGATATTCAGAATTTGCATGCATATGGTGACTCTCAGCTTGTTGTTCATCAAATTAACGATATTTATGAGGTACGCAAACCTGAGCTGGTGCCATATTACATGGCAGCACGCAAGCTCATGGAGAAATTTCAAAATATTCAAGTTTTACATGTTCCGCGAGGCAAAAATGCCTCAGCTGATGCATTGGCTAAACTTGCAGCAGCACTTCTGCTCCCAGGTGGCGAGCCCGCTCAAATAAAAATAGAAGAGAGATGGCTACTCCCTGCTGTCCTAGAACTCGTCCCTGATGAGTATGAAGTCAACCAGGTGACGACAATGATTGTGGAACAAGATGATTGGCGTAAGCCATTTGTTGATTATTTTAATCACGGCACTTGGCCGGATGATTTGGTGGAAAGACGTCGCTTGCAACAGCGCCTACCATCATATATCTACAAGGCCGGGATCTTGTACCGACGATCGTTTGGCCAAGAAATACTTCTACGGTGTGTCTCGAGAAAGGAAGCTGATCAAATATTACAAGAGATGCACCATGGAGTGTGCGGTGGTCATCAAGGTGGTGCCAAGATGTATCACAAGATCAGGTTGGCTGGATACTATTGGCCAAAAATCATGGCCGATTGCCTCAAAACTGCTAAGACTTGTCACAACTGTCAAATTCATGGTGACTTCAAGCATCAACCACCGGTTCCGCTTCATCCTACTGTTCCCTCATGGCCATTCAATGCGTGGGGAATTGATGTTATTGGCTTCATTGAGCCCCCCTCATCTAAGGGACATCACTACATTCTGGCCGCAACTGACTACTTTTCCAAGTGGGCTGAGGCCATACCTCTACGAGAAGTGAAGACAGACAACATCATCAACTTCCTAGAGCGACATATTATATATCGTTTTGGGGTTCCACGGAGTATTACATCCGACAATGCTAAGGCGTTCACATCCACTAAGATGCAAAGGTTCATCACAAAGTATAACATTGCGTGGAATTATTCCACGGGATATTATCCTCAAGCTAATGGGCTTGCTGAGGCGTTCAATAAGACCCTTGGAAAAATACTTAAAAAGACCGTGACAAAATATAAGAGAGATTGGCATGATCGTCTCTTCGAGGCCTTATGGGCGTATCGGGTTACTACTCGTACTCCGACACAAGCAACGCCGTACTCCCTCGTTTATGGAAGTGAGGCGGTCTTGCCACTCGAAGTGCAACTCCCATCATTATGGGTGGCTGTCCAAGATGAACTCACGAACGATGAACAGATCCGGCTTCGCTTTCAGGAGCTGGATGCTTTGGGGGAGGGTCATCTTAACGCACTCCAAAATTTAGAGCTATATTGCCAGAACATGGTGAGAGCCTATGATAAACTTGTCAAGCAGCGAGTTTTCCGCAAAGGCGAACTTGTGCTTGTTCTTCGACGCCCTATTGTCGTTACACACAGGACGAAGGGGAAATTTGAGCCAAAGTGGGAAGGGCCATTTGTCATTGAGCAAGTCTATGACGGTGGTGCATATCAGCTGATAGATTACCAAGGACTCCGTCCTATGCTGCCCATCAATGGTAGGTATTTGAAGAAATATTTCGCGTGACCAACGGTCGTGTGATCCTCGCCCCTTTTGCTGTTTTATTTATTTATTTATTTTTGTTAAAGAAAAAAACAACACGTTTTCTCTCATTATAGAAAATGTGTTTTAAACTGAATGGACATCGCGTCCAACAAGAAAAGGCTTTCTCCTATATATATCATCAAGCTCAATCCTCTGGTGGTTGTCATTCAAGGCGTGTCCCTAGTCAGGGAATGTCCCAACCAACTTAAGTTTGGGGTAAAGCGACCTCAACACAAGCACATGGTTGGCACCAATAAGAGATAAAAGTGGGTGGATGAATTTCAATTCGCGCTGACCCTGGAAGTCGTGGGTTCGCCATATCCTTCACCTACGTCCAATTAAAAGGGAATACCAAGCCTCTAGGGAGACTATAGGGAAAAGAGCATGAAAGGGCTACCTGACTCGACAAAAGTCCAGATCAAGTGTGAAGCCACATGCCACCCTAAGAGGTGATAACAAGGGCCAAAAAAAAGCCTGCGAGGATTATTAGGTACACAAAGATGAAGAGCTACCCTCTAAATTCATTGAAGACAAAGTCCAAGAAGCAAAACAAAAGGAGAAAAAAAAGAGACGCAGTCAAAAGTCTCAATAGTCAAATGAAGTCAAGATATCAAGTGAAGCAAAGGAAGGAGGAGGGTAGCTATTCATCATCCTCGGCAAAAGTAAAGGCAAAAAAATCGCCTCAACTAGTTTTCCCCGAACCAATTCAAAAAAAAATATAGCCGTATCCTATATTCCCTACTGGACAAAGGTAAAAGGTGTAAGGCACATGACTGAAAGGAGGCTCGGAGAGGGTTCTTCTGACCCTGAAAGGTCCTAATGAAGTGCTAATCCTTTAACACGGTTATCATGAGGGAACTGAACCTCACATGAAAGTTGTGTTGTTGACTTTTATGACAAAATACACCCTTGAATGACGTCATTGGAAGATGCTTTATAGCTTGGTGACTCATCGAAAAGCCTACATTTAAAAAAACAAAGCGATGAACATGCTATTTGTTTCTTTTTTGGGGGAGAACATCGTTCTCATTCCTTCGAATACAAGAGGAACTAGTCAGCTCTTCATATCAAAACTCAAGGCATATCTACGCTGATGCCCACCGTGGCTTATGTGCCGAGATGGCTTAACACCCGTAAATTGGCCTATGCAGCTATTCAGCTGAATTACATTTTTGCAGTGCATCTATGAATTTTCGGGATGTATGCTATTTATTTGGGAGCAGTGAAACTAGTCAGTGCGACGATTGTGGAGCTGTGAAACCCTTCAAGATGGATCGGTGGCACCGTTGTATTTAAATGGTCTAATCCACCTTGATAAATTTCATCAGGAATTCAACATTCTATTGGCGGCCACCAGTATGTTTGGTCACGATGGAACCAAAAGGTTTATTCAGGATATGTTATGATCTTCGCTATATCCTGCTTATTGCTATTACTCAAAGGGTGGTATGGATTTTTTTTGCCATATTTTCTAAAAAAAACTTGCCAGGCTACGACCATGCAGCCAGGGCATTCATCAAAATTGTATTTCCCCCAGTCGAATCTCTGCTGCTTTGCGCATAAACTCGACTCGGCGGGTGGCATTTGTTTGATGATTATTTTTAATAAATAAATAATCATGTGTCGTGTGACGAGATGAGTATGAGAATATGTTTATTCGGCACATATTATTGACACGTACGTTTATAGGCGTGCAAGAGTTGCCGTGGTTGAGCCCATGACACATGAGCCTCACCTCTCAAAATATTTCTAGAAGGTTAAAGTTTCACATGTCGTTAGAAATAAAGGAGATATTCTATTGGAGCTTGCTGGAGATAGAGTTTTGCTTCATTACGGGAGATACTCCTTGGAGATAGAATCACGCATGCGGTTAGAAATCGTATTCTAGCTAATCTAATCTAATCACGTTTGCTTGGCTGAGGGGCAAACATCAGGCCTCCTACCTTCCCTATATAAATCGGCAGCCTGGCCAACATAGGGGCCCTTCTTTTCAGCAGCATCTCACGCACGCATACGCATCCACGCAACACGCCAACACCTTGCTGCCCATCTCGCCAGAAGTCATCACACGCGTTCCTGCCTTGCTCCAGCGCCGCCGCCTCCAGACGCCGATTCGCTTCAGCTGTGACTATGTCCTCCGGTTCAGCCGTCGTGTTTCCTGGTGAGCGGCTGATTTAGATGTACCAGCAAGTGCATATAAGCGTCAATGCTCTTTCAATATATTACTGTGCTCAGTCTAGCAACTTGACGACATCAGAACCCTCGCCGCGCAAGGACGTCGTCAAGTTACCGGTGACTAAAAAATCAAGACACGCGAGACGGGAACGCCCCGCTCATCGTGGCGTATGATACGGGAAACCCCCGCTCGTCGCAATGACAAACATCAAGATACGCGAGACGGAAACGCCCCGCTCGTCGCAGCGCGCGAGACGGGAAACCCCCGCTCGTCGTGGTTACAAAAGGCGAAACGCGCGAGTCGGGAACGCCCCGCTCATCGCAGCGCGCGGGATGGGAAAACCCCGCTCGTCGCGATGACAAATATCAAGATGCGCGAGACGGGAATGCCCCGCTCGTCGCAGCGCGCGAGACGGGAAACCCCCGCTCGTCGCGATGACAAGCAACAAGACGCGCGAGACGGGAAACCCCTGCTCGTCGCGATGAGAAAAGACGAGACGCATGAGACGGGAAAACCCCGCTCATCGCAGCCTCCTCGTCACAATGACAAAAGTCGAGATGCACGAGACGAGAATGCCTCGTTTCATTATAAAATGCGGACGCCGGGAGGCTGTCGATTTGATCCCATGAGAAAGCATCATCCGAACAATACTCGTACCGCTAATTTATTGCGGATTTTCTACTATATATTCATCTACGTCTAGTGCCGACGCGACTAGACGGAACTCTGGCCAAGTGCCGATAAGGCGAGGTCACTACTCCACCGACACGTCCCAATTACGGGATCGGACACATCGTTGCTGGGCACCGACGAGGCAAAGGCAACTCACACACGTCCGTGTTAATGAAGGCCGGCGTACATGACTGGGCACCGACGAGGCGAAAGTCATCCCCTTCATTATCAATATATTCCGTTTTTACTCTGACGTGGCGATGGCGATGTCACGACCAAGCTTCGGCAACATAAAGCCACCCATTGTTATTATGACATATCTCGCATATGGCTGACGATGATCAAATCAATACTTGACGACCATAAAGCACAGCTTAATCGGAGGTTTTTCGCAAGCTCGTCTTGCGGATGTAATTAACCGGACGCACCCAACAGGTCCCGGGAATCGGCGAACTACGCAATTTTCTTATAAGTCAGACCTCTCCTTAAGCATGAGCTGAAGGCGGAAGAAGACATTTTTTTCGTTGATCATGTATTTTGTATATTCAAGAAAGAATTAATGAAATATATGGTTCTCGAATGTGTGCATGTGTCTCCCTTGCATTACAATTATTTTATTTATATGTCTTCATTCGGTTTTCGACCAAACACATGACAAGGCTGCCATGGCTCCAAGTAGTAGGCCTTCTCTGGTGGAAAATGGCAGTCGCCATGAGCCCAAGGCTGTGACCCAGGAGGGGAGTGGTAGGGTCACTTCAGTTGAGAGGCTGATGCCTAAGCTCCCGCAGGGAGATTACTTCACAGAGCCTAGTGTGGAGGAGCTTGCGGCCAAAGAACGTGCCTAGCCAGGGTACTGCTGTCAGGTGAGGGACTTTGTGGTTGGACGCCATGGCTACACGGCAGCATCAAGTTCCTGGGGGAGACGGACGTGAGGGGCCTGGATCTGGAGTCAATCGTGGAGTTCAACATCCGGGAGGTGATAGTGTACAAGGACGACAGCAAGAAGCCAGTGGTGGGCGAGGGGCTGAACAAAGCTGCAGAGGTGACTCTTCTGAACATCAAGTGCATGAACAAGAAGACTGGAGAGCAGTACCACGAGGGTTCGAGAGTGGACAAGTACAGGGAGATGCTGGTGAAGAAGGCAGAGGAGCAGGGCGCAGAGTTCGTGTCATTTAACGCGGCCAAGGGAGAGTGGAAGTTCAGGGTGAAGTACTTCAGCGCCTACGGGCTTTGGTGAACAATATAGGGTTTGTGCTGTGTCGGGTTGGTGCTTTGCTGTGCTGCCGTAGAGGAAGCAACCGTAGTTGAGGGGGGATGGGTGGATGATCAATGATGTAGTTATCTAGTACTACCTTGTAACGTTTTGGTTGTTTTTGGAGATGTGGCAACAAACTTGCATGATGTGCCATGTGGAATGTCATGCATGATGCTTCTTTTGTGGAGTAAAAGAGTGATTGTTCAGTTGCTGTAAAATGCTTGCAAATTGTCCAGATTAGCACAAAAATCTAATACTAGAGACATGTCATAATGAGTTTTTCTCTTTTATATGTTTTTTCCCCTAGAAACTATACGAGTACAAACGCGGGAGAGGAGAGCAGTTAAGGCGAGAATAGTTATCGTAATTGTGGAGAAAGATGAAAAAAAATATAGAAGCATCGAGTTACATTTTTTCGAGTTATATATGAAAGAAAGGATAAAAATTTGGAAGTAGCCCGCGCGAACTCAGCGTCTCGATTCTTCGCGTCCCAGTACTGTCGAAGACGATTGGCAGATCCACTGGCTCAGCCAACTCCTCCGTTGCACCAGCCAGCACTTGGGGCTCCGCTGCCTCGGCGCTACCACGATAGCGGTCTTCTGCAGATCCTAGCTAGGGTTTGCTGGGAGCTTGAAGCCATGGCGAAGGGAGAAGACATAGTTGCCACCGAAGCGGGGTGAGGAGTTAAATGGCCGCCAGACGCACACTATCCTTGAAAAACCGCTTGACAGCCACGCTGCTCGTCTAGAATGCCGCGACCGCCGATATTCACAAGGAAAACAATCATTCTTTTTATTCCCACAATAAAAAGAACCGATTTTGTATCCTATGGATGATATATTATGCATCAAAATATCTCGCATGCTTATCTAGCTAACGAGCAAGAGCCCGATTATTGCTCGGGGTTGATTCAACTTGCCATAGGCAGCACACGAAAAACACGCCGACTTTAGACGTACTGTATCTGCGTGTAAAGTATGTAGTGGCCTTGCTCGTGGCTACTCGAACACGTGGCAATTTAAAGGACTCAGGTACAAAGAAATATTATGCCAAAAATCATTCCATTGATGGTTCATTCTAAAGTGGATTTACAAATGGATAAAGTAAAACTCTAAACTAAGCCGGCCATGTCAGGCGCCACCTCCAATCGTCACTAAGCTCCTTAAGGGCTCGGTGACGAGATGGGAGTAGCCTGGCTGTCCCTCGACATGCCACCGCTTCCCGCGGTGTCATCCTCCTCCTCCTCCTCGTCGACCTTCCCCTCTTCAACAACGTCCTCTTCGTCATCACTGCTGAGGATCACTAGGTCGATGTCTCCTAGGATGCCGAGGTCCTCGCGGTTCATCTCGACAAAGAGCTTCCTCGCGATCTCCGCGTCGCGGCTCATGTCTAGCGGGCCGATAGCACGAGGAGACGAGGGACCAAGGACATCAAGGATGGCAGGGAGGACCGAGGCGGCAGGAGCAACCACGACAGGCGAGTCTAGGTTCTCGGGCTCATTCATCGGAGAGCTCGACCACTCCTCCCGTTGAAGAGGGCTTCTGCATGACCCAGAGCTCCTCCTGAGCTTCCGGCGGGGCATCTTCATTGCCCCAGCCTCCTACCTAGGAGTGCTAGGGCTGCAAACCCCGGCGCTGAGGGCAGCGGCAGTGGCTCTGCCGACGCTAGGGCTTCGGAGGTTGTTGGGTATGGGTACGCGAGCGCTTACGCCAGGGACGACAGCACATTGCTCAGCAACGCCGCTGCGGCCGATTGGCCGGGCAAGTTGGTGAGCAACAGGCTTGGCACCTTGCAGGGGCACTTGCGAGCGGCGATCTTTTTCATCATCTTGCTAAAAAGATTAGGGGATGAAGGTTGTAAATTCCAAACACACGCACCAGACTAAATAGGACTAAGCTGTGTACCTAGGAATCTCAACCGCCGTACCAATTAAAAAGAAACTAAATCTCCATCACGCACACTCATCAAGAGGGAGCCAAGTCGATGCAACGCTTCGACTAACAGATGACTACGCGTCCCCTGGCTTGCATGTGAAGATAATATATAATACCTAAATTACTATTAGGCCCGAGGGATTCTTTGCTCTTGGAGGTTGGGATGGCATCGTTTTTGTGTTGACTAGTGCGCATAGAGCCACTCTAGTGCTTTGAGCATGGGTTACTCCGTTAGGCATTAGGTATAAACCTCTTACTGAATGCATTCAATTCAGTAGAACAATAGCTATGATCAGCGTGTTTGTCTTGTATGTTTTTGCTAATGATGCTAGTGCCTAGTAGTAATAATTCACACAGGCAGATACTTGTCTCAAATTTGCTATGTTTTTTAATTAAATTAAACAAATGTCTAAATTCCTATCCGGTCTAAGGATTTCTTTACTCTTGGAGTTTGGGACGTCGTTTTTCAATTAACTAAAGATTTTTTATATCTCTTCTTTTCAATTACATTATCATGTCAGTAATTTTTTTAGCCGTCTTCTATTTGATACGGGTGGAAAAACGACTATGGTGTCACATGCGGACCGCCCGACAGAAGAAGCAACCAAACGTGATATTACTCACTCCGCCTCAAAATACATGGCTTTTTTTTTACTTTTGAACATATTATTTTGACTGTTCGTCTTATTTCAGATATTTATATAAATATTATTTGTTTTGTTATGACTTACTTTATCATTAAAGATACTTTAATAATAACTTATTTATTTTATTATTTGAAAAAAATAATAATAAGATAAATGAACAGACATTATCTATACCTAATAATAAAGAAACAAGATTTTATGTGATTTTTTCATCCATCATTCCCTAAATAACTTCGTGAATGTGAAAATTGTCTCCCTTAACAATTGTCTGTCTATAGCTCTCACGTTTTATATATGTAAATATGACATTCTGAAATAGCCAGAATATAACTAAGAATCCTAATCCAAATACAAGACGTACTAATTAGATTCCTTTTGTGTTTGTTGGAAACTAAGGCCACGCATTTCGTATACGAACTGAACTCGCTCATGTTGTGAAACAATTAATTTGCTGATGTTAAAGGAAGCAAGTCATTTAATTATATTTGCTTTTGGCAACATGTGTGCATGAGCATGAGTAAGGGCAAGCAAAGAAGTAAGTTAATGGCCTGATGGTAGGACTTGCCGAGCTCATCTTGACTGGAGGATGGTACTTGTGGGAAAGACGGCAACTAACGCATGGAGAATCTGTACAGCCACCATCAAGATCAGACCTAGCAATTATCTCATTAACAAAGAACTATCAGATGGCAAGGAAGAAGGGTGCCAAGTTA
The DNA here is from genome assembly GCA_038087645.1 of Saccharum hybrid cultivar R570. Taxonomy (NCBI): domain Eukaryota; kingdom Viridiplantae; phylum Streptophyta; class Magnoliopsida; order Poales; family Poaceae; genus Saccharum; species Saccharum hybrid cultivar. Next base: position 42,054,437 of record JAQSUU010000496.1, on the reverse strand, counting down.
CGAAAAGGATGGAGAAAACCTGCTGAAGGTTACCTTATGCTAAATATAGATGCGTCCTTTGATGAAGATAATGGTTGTGGCAGTACAGTTGCTATTATCAGAGATGCTACATGAGGTATGATTGCATCGTCAAATACATTTATACCCTATCTAGTTGATGCGCCAATGGCGGAAGCTTTTGCTCTCAAGGAGGGATTGATGCTAGCTCAACATATCGGTGCTAATCGAATCATTGTTCAATTTGACTGTATGGAGGTAGTTGAAATTATGAAGAATGAAGGTTTCACTGCGAATTTAGCTGCAGCAATATATGATGATTGTAATATAGTTTGGAGTGGATTCCAAGAGATTTCCATTGAGCATTTAAACAGGAAAGCAAATCAAGTGACACATGAGCTAGCTAGGCAAGCTATGATTAGTAAAGTAAATTGTATATGGGATGATGATCTCCTAGTTTTATTGTCCAGTTATTAGCCAATGATGTAACTATCTTTGATCAATAAAGCTTGCCTAAGGGCTTTTATAAAAAAAAAAGAGTTCAGCAGCATAGGAATCCTATATTTTGATCTTCTCATGATCAAAGCCCCAAACCCATATCTACCTAGAGCAGAGGTTTAGGGTTTAGGGTTTAAAGTTTAATTGGTTCTAATTGGTTCGGCTGCCTTGCATTTCGACTTTCGAATCAAATCAGAAGTAATCTGAAGTAAGTGTACCGATCGGACTCTTCTATATGGCGTAACGCTGTACTCTTCTCGCGCATGTATTAGGCCGAGCAATCTCGAGATGAAAAAATAAAGCATGCGTGCACGCGGGCGCGCGCGAGAGAGCGCGCAATACGATAGACAGATTGACAAGACGGCTCAAGCACATCTCCAGCAGGCCCTCGGCTCCTCTCAGGACCTTCACCGGCGAAAACGCGGACAAGTCAGCTACAATCAACAGTGCAGCAGTGGCTCGAACGCCAACTCCGAAAGATGGCGAGCAACGTGGAACTTAATTGTTAGGTTATTATAGTACTAATGTTACTTATATTATACATGTACGCTCTCTGTGCCGTATTCAAAAAAATCATCTTAGTTAATAACATTTATATTTATATAAAAACACACGTTCCACGTATGAAACCTGTATATATGGCTCAAAAAGAGACACATCTTGTAAGCTCATAGAACGTCAAGAGTCAAAATTTCATCTATTTTTTCGCCCACCTTTCCCTAACTACCTAGGCAGTGAAGAATTTTTTTTGTCCCACTTTATTTATTTAACTCGGACTACTCATATGAGTTAGAACAACTCACATGATGAATATAGAGTCCGATTTCAATACATGTTGGTTGCGCCCTATGTGTCTCCTATGACTTGAACTCGTGATCCACACTCGAGTGCAATTCATATACGTATTTAGCTCTGTTGCAACGCACGACCATATTTGCTATTCCCTCCCTCCAAAAAAACGCAATCTAGAATTGTGTTTTTTCTGATCGGAGGGAGTAGTGTAGTTAGGGCGGTCTCAGTGCTTGTTTCACCACATGGTTTTCAAAACGCCACATCAGCTTTAGTGGGATAAAATAATTGATGAAACTATCCTCCACAATGTTGTGTTTCATCTCACCATTTCCAAAACGAACTAAAGCATTTAATTGCGGTAAACAGATCAGATCATATGCACCGGCTGCCATGTAGCCTTTTGTACACACACGTTTGATACTGGAGATCACATCAGCCGAAACTTTTTTGAACATATATATAGGCATCCAACGCACATAAAAATGAACGATAGAAGCAACAATTTGTGACTGGAGCACATAGGCATCTGCATAAAGCAGTTCAGGTCAAACGAAGATAACCCAGTTGATTTACCACTGGAACTACGATATAGTAAACTAAGATCGATATAAGAAAAAGTTCAGATAACTCCAGCAGATACCATATGTAGAAAACACTTGAACTAATTGCAACCATGGAAATCAACTACATAAACAAATCGAAATCAAATGCTTACCATGAATTTGGGCCCTGATGGTTTCCATGAAAAGATGTAAAATTTGGGGGTATTGCCCCCATCCGGCTCCTTGCTGTGGCCATGGTGGCAGAGTAGAACTTGGCTCAGCAGGGGATGCAACAGCCGTGTGAGTTGGCACAACAAGCGAAACCGGCGGTGAAGGCGAAACCGGTGTCGGCGCGGCTGAGGAATTTGGAGGTGGTGTCGGCACAGGCGTGGGTGTCCTCTTCAGTCCAAGGCGGTGCTGTCGCGTCTTCCCTCCTCTCCCGGATGCGTGTGGCCGAGAATCCCCGGCCGGCGGCGGATCCATGGCGGGCGGGGGGGTCCATGGCCGGCGGCGGGGGATCCAAGGCTGGCGGGCGGCAAGTTCCCTTCCCAGACCTAGCTTCGGCTCAGGCGGGCGACTGAAGGTGGACGGCGGCGGGGCGATAAGGATAGAGAAGGGGGCGGATTGGGGATGGACTCGCGTGGGAAGAAGCTGGTGTTGCGGGAAGAATCTGGTGCCGCGCGGGAAGACGGCGATGGCGCGGGAAGAGGAGGGAAGGCGCACGGGATCCCGGATGGTGAAACGATGCCCCTCAATGCTCGTTTCACCCGTTTCACCCTGTTTCTGAGGTATTGGAAACAGTGCTACCACGTTTCACCGTGGTGAAACGTTTTCATTCTCTTTCCTCTCCATTTCATGCAAAGATTCCTTTTTTATTGAGTTGTCACCCTATTAAATGTGCATGACACTCCCCGTGAAATGCCCACTGAGACTGGCCTTATTATATTTAAAAGTAAAAAGCATCATCTAGTTTGGGACAGAGGGAATATCAAATGGTGAGATACATGGAAACTAGTTTAAGATGACTAGTAATCCCGCTTGATATTTTAGTTTTGTTCTAAATCAAATTATCTTAAATTTAACCAAATAAATATAGAAAGTTGCTAACATTTGACACTCAAATGGTAACAATGAAAATACGTTGCACGAAGAATCTAACTGTATACTTATTTAGTAATAATATAAGAACATTAGTGTAATAGTATATAAGTTTGGTCAAACTTTAAATAATTTTACTTAGGTCAAAATTAAAACATCACAAAAATTGAGACAGAGGCCGTAATAAAGATATATATACACGTCATCACTTGCACCTGTCACATTCCACCACTGCATCATCCTGAAATTAAAGAAGTAGAAAAGTGATGAATGAATGAAATGAAATACTGTAATAAAAAAACGGAAGCCCAAAAAGTACTCCCTCTTCTAATTTATAGGTCATTTTTGTGCCCTAAGTTTGACTACTCCACCTCAGCGTTGCGCCCTGAAGGACGGCGTCTGGGCCTCTGCTGCTTGCATCGACACGACGACGAGGAGGAGGACGAGTGCGCATGCGGCGCCGCCTGATGCAGTCTAGCGACGCGAAGCATGTGCCGCAACCTGGACTGCGCATGGTTGTAGATGCTGCACGCAATAAGGCATGGTTGATCTATCGAGCATGCATGCAAATATAATTGTTGCGGCCGGCCGGCAGGGCAGCGGCGGCGGCGTACGTATACATGCACGTACCTGAGCCTGTGCCTGTTGCAGGATGCAAAGAAGACCAAGATGCCATTGAGTATGCCCCTGATGGCGCGGAAGATCTACAACACGTACGTACCAATACACATATATATATTCCATTGAGTTGTTAGCGTGCGTGCATCGTGCAATAATGTTACATGCAGTGTCGAAGCAAAGTTATTAGTACGTACGTACCTGCGAGAAGAGATCGTTCCAGAGCGTCTTTATCTGCGACATGTCGAAGCCGCTGTGCTGCGCCTCCGACATGTGGTTGAGCTCGAAGATGCTGCTCATGGTCTCCCATATGTCCTTGGAGAAGTTGTAGGTGGCCGACAGCAGCGAGCCCGCGCAGCCCGCCAGCGCCGCCGCTCCTCTCACCGGCAGCAGCGCCACCTGCAGCAGCGGCCACAGGCACCCCGCGACGTTGTCCAGGACCAGGTCGAAGGGCGCCCACAGCAGCTCCGCCAGGTCCACCAGCAGCGCCCAGGCCGGCGCCAGGCCCGCGCCGAGCAGGCCCCACAGCTGGGCGCAGGACGCCAGCAGGGGCCCCGCGGCCTGGACCAGCGGCGCCGCCACCGTGCGGACCAGCGCGCGCGCCGCCCGCAGCAGCGCCAGGAGGCTCTGCAGGCACTTGCGCAGGTTGCGCAGGAAGAGGATGGTGCCCAGGTACTGGATCCTGGTCACCATGTCCCACGTCTCGATCCAGCCGAAGAGCGGCCCGCAGATGCGCGCCGCCGCCGACTTGAGCAGCGGCACGTTCTTGTACAGGTCGTAGAAGCCGATGAGGACGGTGACGAGCGACGCCAGCAGGTAGAGGCTCCGCACCAGCGGCCGCATCCAGGGGCGGTACAGCTGGCACAGCACCGGGTACGACTGGAAGAAGATGACCCAGGACGGCAGGCCCGACTCCAGCAGCGTCAGCAGCCGGATGTCCGACATGATGATCTGCCGCAGCTTCAGCGGCAGCAGGCTGTCCCTGAACCGGAACAGGATCAGCGTGTCGCTGTACTGCGCGGGGGCCACGAACGGGACCTCCGCGGCGGCGGCGGCGCGCGCCCACCTGCTGGCGGCCCTGGCCCTAGCCGTCGTCGGGGTCGGGGACGGGGACGGGGACGGGGAGATGCTGATGCCGCCGCTGTCAGCAGCAGATCGATGAGATCGGGCACTGCCGGTACTGCCAGCTGCTGCGGCACCGGCACCGTCCAATAAGTCATTGTCGTCGTCGTCGTCGGAGGAGCTCGTCCGGCGCAGCGCGCTGCTGCACTCCTCCAGCTGCTCGCTGGGGTCGGAGTGCGTGTGCAGCGCGGAGAGGTAGCCCCGCAGAGCCCGCGCCTCGGAGGGTCGGCCCAGGAACCACAGGTGCGTGCAGCCGGCCGCCTGCTCCGCGCTGTAGAACTCCCACTTGTTCATGTAGCGCGCCTCCAGCGCCAGGGACGTGTCGGTCAGCAGCTCGTTGAAGTAGTTGATGCCGTGCACGTCGCGCCACGACACCTCGAACACCAGGAAGCCGTGCAGCGCCCTGCTCAGGTCGGCGGCCAGCGCGAACCACCGCCGCATCGTGTCGGAGCTCTCTCCCGCTGCAGAGGCGGCGGCGGCGGCTGCTGCTGCTGCCTCAGCCGCCGCCTGCTTTTCCTGCTGCCTGTGATGAAGCAGCGCCCGCGAATTCGCAAACGGAGACATCCTGTACTGCAATGAAACTACCAGGACGGATGAGCATGCGCAGCTAGCTAGCTAGCTACCTCTTAATTAATTAATTAATTACATGCAGGCAGTAGGAGTAGTACCTTGGTGACCATGAACTGCCACAGCCTCGCGGATCGAGACTGCTTCGTCGTCAGCCAAGGCTGGTTGTCAACGAGAATGAACACCTTCTTGCTCAGCGGAGCGAAGTAGAGGAACGCCCGCGAGATGTAGGATTGAATGTCCCTGTACGTAGGCAATACAATAGTAATAATAATTATAATTAGTAATTAAGTGCCATTTTTTTCAGACGACAAACTAGATAGAGCCGTTGGATCTTCATCCTACGGCTACTGATCGAGTCATCTTGGTCCAACACGCGATCGAGAAGCTGCCACGCTCGCCCTGCCAACCAACACCGACCAGGGTCGCCGGACCATATATGGCAGTGTCTGGCCTCTGCCTGACCAGCCTGCAGCCAAGGACTGGACTGGACTGCCCCTCTAATTAATCTAACTAAGGTTTGCCGCAACCTCCCCTCCTCCGATCCTATGAACGACAACCCCTCCTCTTCCTGAACTCATCGCATCATCGTATGCAAGACATTTCTTTCACTTTGAAATCTAGGAATCAACCAAGCAAGTCTATTCGATCATATATATCCCTACTTTGGCTACTTATTAGGAGTACTCCATTAGTAGTACTATGCATGCATCCATGCATGTAACACGTACTGATGATGGAAATTAAGATAATATATATCGGATCGGAAACGGAAAGCCATGATCGATGCACCATCATATCAGAAATGAAACTGTAGACGTACCCAATCTGCAGGCCTGTCAACGGATAGATATCTGGCAGAGCCTCCATCATCAGTATGCCCGCCCGCCCGATGGATCTGCAGTACAGAGGAAGAAAAGATCAACGAGGAATATTAATAATTACGTACATAGAAGATGCACGTATATCTATATCTGCTATCGCAGTGCATGCATTCAGGGGTTGTTGATGAATCTTACAGCAGGCGGCCGGAAGACAAGGATGAATGAAGACGAATGAAGATTAAGGCGCAGGCACCGCTTGGGGACGGAGAGGGGCAGGGAGACGGCCGGGGGAGGAGTCATCCTAAATTTGGGTCTCTCTCATCCACACCACACTCCACTGCGCGCGAGAGAAGCACGACGGTCCACTCTTAATTAATTTGCTATTTTCTCATGTGTATTTCGAATGAACACAAACAATATAAGTCACATGTACAGGTGTTCACACTACAAACTGGCCAAACCAGCTGGTTCATTTGATTCTAGCCGGTGTTAATAAGTTTGTCAAACTCTAAAGTGGACTTACATATGTACAACATCGAATTTGGAGTCGGAATGGGAAAATAGACTTCTACAAGATTTCACACCCTGAAAAAGGCCCACAACGTTCTGTCTGTCTCATGTCATGTCTTTACTAGATCCGCCCTTAGTTTTCACCGCTGAAAAGTGTCCCTCTTGAACAATTTTGGGCCCGCCTTGGATAATGGCCGGAACATAGGGCATTTGGCGAGTCTAATCTAGGTCATTTAGGTCACCATTCTTTTGTTACTATACCACACGTGTTTTTCTTTAGGTAGTGATTTTGTACAGGTGTTTTGGTGTTGTATTTGGTGTTAGTTTGTGTTTTTCTTCATAGTGCCTCTGGGGGTTTTGTTTGGACTGCTTGCTTTTCCTTTCTAGCTATCATACAAAGATGCATAGCTCTTCGCATTGTCTAAAAATAAATAAAGCCCTATTTGGATCCTTAGAATTGAAATCCATTCTAATAATCAATCTAGGCACATATCAATTAAGCTAATATAGTCATATGCATAATATATTTATATACTATTGTTGGACATATGAGAGATCGAGACTTATGTGTTGTACTTCAGTTATATGGGAGCGAGCCAAAGAGTGTGGTATAAGTTGTAAAGTAGAAACATAATATGGTGTTTAGGACTGCTCCACTTCAGCTTTGTCTCACCAAACACCTCCAGCTTCTAAAACTCCACTCCATCAAAAAGGTGGAGTTGGGGGGGCCAACTCCCCTTTTTTTCTGAAGCACCTCACGGAATACTCTAGGATTTGGACTTCCGTACTCGCTCATGGAGTTATAGAAAATTACCCACAATGGTCACTCATTTAATGAAAACACTCACCCACTGTTTACTCCAAGCGCCTGTAAGCATTTCTTAGGTAGGCACGCCTCCACCTCATGATGGACTTTGCTGTTCATCAATCAAGTATTTTATATACACAGACACCCTCATGAAAACACTCACCCACTGTTTAAAAAATATTTAAACAAAATATTTTTTGGTTTTCTCAAATAAATTAATTATAATTATAACATTTTATATTATATTCCAACCGGCAACAAAAATATTTTATATACACAGACATTAAAACATACACCAAATATCAGGGGTATATTTGACTCTTTTTAGGGAACCTCACACAACTGGAGTTGGAGCTAAGTTGCATGCCAAACAGAATGTGCTCTAAGAACTCCACCATAGAGTTGTTCCATAGTAGAGTTGGTTGAGCAGAGCCCGAAAAACTGAAGGAGAACAGTCTCAAACAAGCCTTTAAGATAGACTTATATATTTAAACTTTTAAAAAGATGTGGAATTTTAAATTCTAAGCAAAATAATCTAGTCTACCAAGTAGGTTCTAAATAAGATCCAAACGACACTAAGAAAACCTTTGTGAGCAGGTCTTTGGACCCAGCCCAACAGCCCATCTACGGCCCAAAAGCCCAAAAGACAGCCCCTCTCTCGCCCCATCCCGACTTCGCCTCCGCCGCTCCCCTCCCACTCGCCACCGCGCCCCTCCCACTCGCCCCGTCCGTGTGACCGTGTCCGGCGGCCGCCGGCCGTCGCTGCCCTCCTCCTCCGTGGCCAGCCACGACCAGCAGGCACCCTGCGCGGCTGCGCCCAAGCCGCCAGGCGGGTGCAGCACATCTCGCATCTCGGTGAGCCTACTGTCACAATGAGATCCAGTTCTATTTGCCAAATCCAATTTGAACCCAGACCAAGTGCGTCACTTTCCTTTAAGATTTATTTGTAAATCATCTGATTGTTTGAGCTTTAAAGGATCAGATATTCACTATGATAGGCTGGTAGACGACTAGATTGAACTGACAATAACAAAAGGAATGTCTCTAACTCATAGCCTATGCCCTATCCGTTTTTGCCGTGATGATTAAAGATATATCAACTAATGATCAATATTGTGTCTTCGTTGTTGCAACAGGGCCATTGATATTTCTTAATGGATATGTAAATTACTTGATCTAGTACTATTGTAGCTTTCAATTACTAATTCTTAAATTTTCAGCACCTATGTCATCTAAAAAAACAAGCACCATATAGTGGGAAAAAGGACTAGAAGAAGATTTAATTGATCTACCAGTCTTGACAATGACTATAATTCTTTTTTAAAGGTGTTATGTTCAAATTATCTGATACAAATATATCTTTTGAATGTAACATTATGTTAGGATGGTGTTTATATTAAGGACCCTTAGGCTCTAGTTCGCTCTAGGCCCCTGGAACCTCAGGACTGGCACTGGTTATATCCATTAGTGTATGGCTAGTACCATTTCTAGCCTTCTATTATTTAGCCCCCTGGTCTGTTTCTGAATCTGCCACTGGGCACACCCCCATGTTGCTCTGCCCATGTGTCTATGACTACTATGTGACATGATGTGTCGACTATTGAAGGTCCGAGTTTTGATTTGTTTATTTATTTTTGTGGCCCTTGATTTTGACACTTTGCCTCTTCTTCACAATGGCCAATATTAAGCTAGCTTGACATATACTGCTTGCTCAGAATGTTAGGAGGGACTATGTTTTTGCTCTATTCATCGTCGTCATCTATATTCTTGATTGTATCACAGGAAAGAAACCAGGACAACGGGCAGCATGGATAAGGAAGAGAATAAGGAAGCATCAGTGAGCATCAGTGACAATGACACAGACACCAATGGTTTGGATGATGACGACTATGATGAAGATGATGGGAAGCACACAATGATGCTTGGCCCTCAGGTTCCCCTCAAGGACCACCTTGAGCTCGACAAGGTGAAACGATTATGCCCAATCGCATTGTATCCATGTGATTATATTACACCTTTAGTACGTAGGTTAGGCCACCATTTATGGAACGACTAATGTTGTTTCCCTACATATTTGCCTTTTGAATTTGATTTATTTGTAGGATGATGACAGCCTAAGGAGGTGGAAAGAGCAGCTCCTCGGAGATGTTGATACCACCAAGCTTGGAGGTAATTTTAGTACCTCATTAATGCTCCTACACGTGTTGAAATTTCAGGAACAAAAGTCATTATATAAAGCAGAAATGGTGTGACCGTAGGGATGATAATGGTCAGGAAAAGTCTCTAACCACTTTCAATCTTGTATTTTTACATGGAAATGGAAACGGAAACAGGAAAGAAGGTCGGGAAAACAAAACCGATTATGTGGGACGTCGGAAACGAAACAAATTGATTGTGGGCGCGTTGATAGCGGTCGGGAACCGATAAATCAAAACGGGAAACACATGATCCTACATCCGTGACTCGAAATGTTTTAACTTCATAAGAGTTTATATTCACTGTTTATTTTTAATTAATTTCAGCATATTGGATTAGCCTCATCCTAAATTAAGTAAAAAGCACGAACATTTTGAAAGAGAGAAAAAGAAAAGGAAAAAATTGAAACATGCTTAGCCACATGACTGCACTTTGCAACTGCCATGACCCCATCAGGAGTCTTCTGGTGGCTTGCCTGTGCTCTTGTGGCTCAGATTAGACATGCAGCCAATTACAGCCCAACAAGCAGGCAGCACCGCAGCAAGCAGCATGCACATGGCTGCAGCTGGAGCCTGCAGGAGCCATCAGTTTAGTCCCACCTCGCGCCTGCGTGGAATAGAGAAGTACACAGACGGCTATATAAACAGACCCAGGGGGAAGCACAAAAGCATTAAAACCTGGGCCTCGTCGCTATTGGTTCCAACATCCAAAGCACACAGGCAGCTTCGTAAATAAACTTTAAAAGAAAAAATAAATGCAGTATTCCTGCCGGGAATTTCCCGTCCAAATACGGGAACCGTGAATACAGGTGGAAAAAACCCACCCTTTTTTTGGTACCGTATTCACCAGATTTTCCTGCTGTTTCCCTGTTTTCGTATTTTACTGAAAATACGGTAAACAGTGTTGGTCAGGACGGGATTTCCTGTTTTCATCCCTACGTGTCCATGGCACCATTTGATATTTTTATTCACTATATTGAGCCACTCAATTTATTTCATTCACTTTTGGGCAAGCACAAAAAAGCTGACATTTTTTTTTTTTCTTAATAGACAAGATAACATTGAGTTAGAGATTCAGTGCATCTAAACATATTAACTGAAAAATGGCCTGGAGAGTGCAATAAGTGAAACAGAGGCTTCATATGCTTGTCTGATAGTCCGTTTATGTATGCAGAGACTGCAGAACCAGAGGTGACCATATTAAACTTGACCATCCTAACTCCAGAGCGACCAGATCTGGTTCTAGCTATCCCACTTGTGGTGGATGACAAGGGGTACGCATTCGCACTCAAGGATGGGAGCACCTACAGCTTCCGCTTCTCCTTCACTGTCTCCAACAACATTGTGTCTGGTCTCAGATATACACACACCGTCTGGAAGACAGGAGTAAGAGGTGATTTTATAATCAAACATATTCATAGTTTTTTTTTGTTGGTTACGTGCTGATGCTGCACTTAATCAGAATAAGGATGTCAGCATGAATTTGATTAGTTTTATGTGATCCTTTTGTGTTAATCTGCATCTGGTTTACATTCTATAGCTCATTACATAAATGCTTACCGTGAAACTACTAACTATTTGGCTCAGAATTTTGCATTATACATGATTGATCTTTCTTTATGTAAACATAATTGCTAGTCCTTTACTTGGAACAAATGTTCCTTGGTACTTATCTTTACCACGAAGTCTTGTATCCCAGCTTTGTGGGTTTGTGTTGTATGGGCTCTTCCCCTTTTTTCTTCTTACTATTAATATAATGATGTGCAGCTCTCTTGCGTGTTTGATAAAAAATGTGTCCCAGCTGTTCTGTTGCATCAAAGATTTTTTCCTTGAACTTCTCAAATGCGGTGTAGGGTTGAGCTCTTGAAGGACTACTAGGTTATTTATGATATGGATTGATACACATCTTTTTAATATGCTGTCTGTAGCATCATGGTCATGATTCTCATAGAAGAAAGATGCATGCGTTGGCTGCACTTGAAGTGGCTCAGTGCTCTCCCTAGACCTAAGATAGCTGATCTCGGGTTGCCTATTGCAGTAGAAAAGCAGAAGGTGATGCTGGGGACCTTCAGTCCTCGGCAGGAGCCCTACACATACGAGGCTGAGGAAGATACGACCCCAAGTGGCATCTTTGCGAGGGGTTCATATTCTGCAAAGCTCAAGGTTAGGAAACGGCTCAAAGAAAATGTTATATGTACTCTACCCTTCCTGGTAAGAGACCTTAGGAATGTGTAGCCCAGTGACGTAATGGATTTGATTTTACAGTTTGTGGATGATGATGGGAATGTCTACCTAGACATGAATTACTGCTTCGAGATCAGGAAGGATTGGCCAGCCACGGCCTAAGATTTGGAGGTTGAAGGATGATATTTTGTTACTTTGTGAGAAACAGTGTTCAGGTGGTAGGTAATAGGCGATGGATGCGCACGATCAAGTGCTATGTGTTTTATGTATGATTCTCGCTTTGTGTGGTGTGGGCTGGCCCAACGATCTAGATTCTGGAACTGAAAACTGTCAAAATGGTGTTCAGAATCTGTTGTGTGTTCATTGTGGCATGGCTCACAATCCCTGTGCAGGCAACTGAGGGTGTTTGGAATTTGGATCAGTGGCCTCACCCGGGTACTGGTCGGCCTGTTTGGATGGAGCCCTCCCAGGCAGCTCCATCACCAGGCAGATATCTCAATCCCAGGCATCCAAAATCGGATGCCTGGGGGAGCTCCCATCGCCAGGGCAGCTTTGCCAGGAGAGGAGCTGCCTTGCCCAGGCGTATTCATCAGGTCGCTATAGTGTTTGAAGCTGTGGAGAGCTTATGTATTGTGCCTATCTTTCTGAATTGACTGAATGATCGAGGGTTGCCTGTTCGTTTACACAGATACAGGGGAAAAAAAATAAAACAGTAAACTGTTTACTATCATATTATATGATTTGTTGAACACTAACTATTTATATATTATCTTCTAAGATCAAATAAATATTTATATGTTTTTGTAAAAAAATATGTTTTTATAATAATAGTAGTTGTAGTAGTAGTAGTAATTGTATTTAAAATTTAAAGATAACAAGAGAAATAAAATAGAAACACTTTTTAGCTTATAATCATCGGGCTTGCTTGCGCCCGGACAGATGGTGCGTCCGGACGCTCGTGCCTACAACTATTTCTTGCGCTATTTTGCGTGCCCACACGGGGCCTGTGCCGCCTTGAACTTCACCGGCATCGAGAAGAGGGGAGGGGGTTGGATGCCCGCTGGCATCGGGAGGAGGAGACATCGAGGCGAGGCAGCAGAAAGCGAGGATGGAGATGTAACATCCGATCTACTTTTAAAATATATAGATGTAACATTTGTAATATAAATATGAAGGTAGATGAAACACTTGCAAAACACACATGAAAACATACGATAAAACGCTTATAATATATGTGTGAAACATATGCACCATCCAAATAAAAACACTTGCACCTACGTCTGGAAAAAACAGATAAAACATTGAGAATAGATACTTGCAACATATGTGTACAACCATTACAACATATGCAACATTCCGATCTACTTCTGCAATATCAATACGAAACCCTTACAAGATACATCTAAAACAACTTAAACCTAAAACACACGCGCTTTCAGCGTAATGTCACCTTGCTTCTTGGATGGAGCTCGTTGTCGTGGAGCTCGACGCCGGCACGGAGCTAGATGCCGCAAAGTACGCGGAGGTCGCCGATGCGGAGCTCGTTGGCGATGTTGTATATATTGAAATGATTGTACACGTATGTTGCAAACTTCTATTTCCAATGTTTTATTTGTTTTTCCCAGATGTATGTTACAAGCGTGTTTATTTGAATGTTGCATATAGTTCACACATATATTACACGTGTTTTATCTGGATGTTACGTATGTTTTCATGTGTTTGTGCAAGTATTTCAGTGCATGTTTCAAGTGTTTCATCTGCCTTCAGATGTATGTTGCAAATGTTGCATCTGAATGTTTCAAAAGTAGATCGGGTATTGCACTCCTTGCTTTTTGCTGTCTCGCCTCGGTGTCTCCTTCTTCTGAAGCCACCTGACATCCGCCGCCCCTCTCCTCTTCTCGATGTTGGTGACGCGTAGACGCGCGAAACGGCAAGAAAACAGCTGTAGGCTCGGTCGGTCTACCGTCCAGGCGCTGGACGGACGAACGCCCGCTCCCCAAAATTACCGTATAGTATAATCTGGGTGGCCCGTGCCCAGATAGGAAACAAGATGTACGAAGGATTTAAATTCTGCTAATTAACATTCCTCGTAGACTTTTCTTTGTTCGCTGATCCCGCTCGTCTCGATTGATCGTGATTTTCTTTTTCATCTCGGCACATGCCATGGATCCCAATAATTTGTTACAAAGGCCAATGGTGTGTGGGTGGGTTTCTGGCCCATTTTCTCTATTCTCTCTTATATAGATAGAATGAATATTATAATTTTTTTTAAAAAAAGCTTCCGGCCAACTCGACTCCTCTCCGTCCCTCTTCCCTTCCCATCCTGTTCTTCCCTTACCCGGTGGCTTAAACCCTAGTTCCCATTCTCATCGTCGCTTCAACTCCGCCGCCACCGATGGAGTTCTGGTGGCCTCCCTTTCTCTATCGCAAACTGAGTTCGCCGCGATACCTGCGCTTTGTTTGTTTGTCTTGTTTTGCGATACCTTTGTTTGATTTTCGGATGTTTTAGGGCACTGGGAATCATGGGTAGGGTTTGATTCGGTACTACTGATTTTCGGATGTTTCAGGGCTGCATCTTACATCTTAGGGCGTTGCTGTGACATATAAATTCGCCTCTTCTCTTTTTCTGCTTATATAATTATATATGTTTAGTTGATGTTTGGTATGATTCTTTTGTTCTACTGCCCGTAGCAATGTGGCAATACCTATTTGCCATAAAATAGATTAAATGGTTGAAGTCATACACGAACGTGTTTGTGCTTGTTTATGGTCATATTATAGGACTTTTTTTTTTTTTGAACTGAGCAGTTTTTCTCCCCGTTCTCATGCACTGTACACGAAAATACTGCGGGCGCCGGGGATCAAACCCGGGCTGGCCGAGCTTTCGTTGAAAGCTTCTAACCAACTGAGCCGCCGCTTCGGCTCCTCATATTATAGGACATGATACCACTGAATTTGTTCTGTGCGTTGCGGGATGTTTGTTCTTTTGCTACCCTTGTTAAACAGCATCAGATCAATGTAACCTGCCTCAGATTGCTCTGTGATTCTTTTGTTCTACTACTAGTAGCAATGTAGCATTGCTTAAATGGTTGAAATCATACATGAACATGTTCTGTTTGTTTAGGGGGTCTTATTATAGGACGTGGCATCACTGAATTTGTTTTGGCGCATTGCGGGATGTTTGTTCTTTTGCTACCCAGGATCAGATTTGCATTCTTAATGTAACTCTCAGATTGCTCCGCGTTTTGCAGGTCTCGAGGTAAAGCCTGGAACCACTGTTAAATGTGAGCCTGGACATGGCTTTATCTTGCACCTTTCCCAGGTAAATCTTATTGCTATGTGTACTTACTCTTTTTTTTCCACTGTTGGATTTGCTCTGTATACTTTTATCCGGCAGGCTGCTCTTGGGGAATCAAAGAAAAGTGACAGTGCCTTGATGTATGTCAAAGTTGATGATCAGAAGCTTGCCATTGGCACCCTCTCTATTGACAAGTACCCTCAGATACAGTGTGATTTGGTTTTCGATAAAGAGTTCGAGCTGTCGCACACATCAAAAACTACCAGTGTCTTTTTCACTGGTTACAAGGTTGAGCAGCCAACTGAGGAAGATGAATATCCTTTTTAGCGTGAATTAGTTCTATTTTTAGTAGGAGTGATCAAAACAATTTTTTGTATGGAGTATTTGCTTCCTTGACCTTCTTTTTGCCTTCTTCCACAATGGATCTTGATTCTGAAGATGAAGAGGAGGAGCTGAACATTCCTGTTATCAAGGAAAACGGTATCTATAATCTCTGTTGCGTGGAATGTGTTTCCATCTTTCTTAGCTTTAGCTTTTGCTTGATGAGGTGGATTATGAACACATCTACTTGATGTCTCAAGGAAAAGCTGATGGGAAGGAGGAGCAGAAAAGTCAAGAGAAGGCAGTTGCTGCAGCTTCAAAATCAAGTCTTGCTTCTAGGCTTGTTGAAAAGAAAAGCAAGGATGATGATGATTCGGATGAGGATGAGACTGATGGGATTCGGATGAGCATGAGACGGATGGTTCTGATGAGGGTGAGGGATTATCTTCTGAAGAAGGCGACGATGATGTGAGTTGAAATATGGACAAATGGTTTGTCTACATGTCATGGTTGTTCCATGTTGATAAGTTCCATCGTTGTAGGATTCAAGTGATGAGGATGATACCAGTGAGGATGAGGAGGAAACTCCAATACCTAAGAAGGTGCACTTATGGATTTTACTCCTGTGTTAATTTCAGTATTCTGTTGTTATTACATATCACTATGATATCAATGTGCCCTTATGGATTTTAGTCCTGTGTTAATTTCAGTAATCTGTTGTTATTAGATATCGCTATGATATCGATGTGATGTTTTTCCTGCCTTTTTCAGCCAGAGGCAGGCAAGAAGAGAGTTGCTGAAAATGCTCTGAAAACTCTGCTTTCTGATAAGAAAGCAAAGGTTGCCACACCGTCAGCCCAGAAGACAGGTGTGTACTCAAGTAGCTTGTGCTAGGGCGTCAAGTAGTCTTTTTGCCATGGAACTCTTGCTATGAATTTGTAATTTGTAACATGTATTCCTCTTGCAGGTGGCAAGAAGGGCGCCACCCATGTGGCAAATCCATACCCAGCCAAGCAGGCGGGCATGACCCCTGCAAAAAATGACAAATCGAAGGAGAAGTCTCCAAGATCTAGTGGGTCGGTCCCTTGCAAATCGTGCAGCAAGTAAGTCGGCTCAGTTTTATTTGGTGAGCCTATTTGGTTATTTGGTGAGAAAACAATGTATTGATCCTTGGTCTCTGTTTATTTGTTCTGTCCAGGACATTCAACAGTGAGATGGCTCTGCAGGCTCACTCAAAGGCGAGGCATCGGGCCAAGTGAGTCGCAGGTCCAATTGAGCCCTCGAAGGCGAAGCATGGGACGTCCAAGTGAGTCTGGAAAGAATGTCGGTGGAAGGCCTGGCCTTGTTTTGTTTAGAGACTAGTTGCTATTTGATTGATTGATTCAGCAAAACAAGACTGGTGTGTGAACTTTAATATTTTGGGCTGTCCAGCTGGTAGTATTTGGATTTGTTCAATGTGCATTCGATTGTTGTGCTGCGAATTGGTGGTTTTGTAGCTATATATGGTGAGATCTCATACAGATTCTTTCTTATACGGTAGTAGAAGCACGGTCCTTTGTCGCATTCTATTTCTTGGAAACTGTCGTGCTTTTCTGCTTTCGTTTGAACCCGCTGTCCTTGTAAACCGACCGGCCGACGCCACCAATTCCCACTACGACGCCATAGTCCCGCCCCTCCTACCAATTCCCACTGCCGGAACCACCAAGCCCAAGAATGACCCACTCTCCGTCTACGGTAGGTAACCAAACCCACACCTGCTGCTAGTTAACTAGATAGACTTACTGACTGGCTTTTCCCTTCCATCAGAGGCTGATGAAGCTGCGACATGGCTCTCTGCAATCTTTTACTACAACAGACCGGCGGTTGGGGCTGGAATGGATGGAGGCTTTGATGATGGACCACGACCAAACAAACAAACAAACAAAGGAAAACACCGGGATCTAGATGTCATTCATGTCAGCGAGCGCTTGCTTGGTCGACTTTCCATTTTTTTTTTCCGAGCACGCAGGACAGCTGTGCGTCCATATATTAAGATAGAACAGTCGGATTTCAAGCCGACTCCACGGCATGGGTTAGTTTTTTAACACATACAGCCATATCCGCTAGCTCCAGCCAACTAATGTATGAATGAGTTCCTCCGGCTAGATTCCGCTTGTCTCCCTCCCAAGTCCCAATCCATCCATCCATCCATCCATCCATTTTAAGTTAAAGCCTGATGATGCTTAAGCTTAACCTAGCTAGCACCAACAGTTTCGTTTGCTTCTTACGTCACCCTACAATAATGTAAATTCTGAAATGCAGATGCTAAATAATGATACAGCTGATATATTCCACCTAAACTACTAATCTGTGCTGGCTGAGTGATCCCCAGAGAAGGCGCTTCCACCGCCCGAGAAGGAAAATGCCGAGGACCCAGACTGCGATGCGGCGGCAGCACCACCAACCCCCAGGCCACGGCTCCTCTGAATCTGCCGAAGCCTGAAGATGTCTCGTGGCACAGCTGCCCTGCTCTGCACCGTTGACGCATCCTCTTCCTCCTGCACCCCTTGCCCTGTGTTCCATTCCGTTTACCTCATGTTCCATTTTATAACACCGACAGAAACAGCAACAGAGATATAGTATTTACTTACTTTCCACGTCCTTCCTTCTCTCCCTTGGAGGTCTATGAACAGATCCATTCTGGTTTAGTCCCGCTTTTCCAACGCCTGAGAGCTCACTCACACCACCTGCTTTCCCAGCACTCTGTGCAACTGGCAATGTGCTCTGCAGCAGCACGCTGAGCACCACATCAATATCCGGTGATGGTCCTGCCAAGATGCTCATATTTTCAGCATCAACTCAAAACTGACCATTCGATCGTTCGTGTCTCGCAAATAGAAGCCCTCAACGGCCCATGTCAATTACGTGCCGGAAGTGAGAGGGGTGAATACCTTCAATAGCAGGCAAATTCTTAATAAAGGACACCATCGACGGCGATAGCACTTTGAGCATGTCTTCAACCTCCTTCGTGTACCCACTGCTAGTTGCTGCAAACTCTGGGCCTGTCCAAAAATCCACAGTGATTTTCCACTCTGCTTGCCAGCCAAGGGGGAAACTAAACAGCAATGTCCCATGACCAATTACACCACAAACTGAATTCCCCTTCCCCTTCCCCTTCCTAGACTGCAAATAAAATGGCTAAATATATCTAAAACACAGAAATGAATGGGGTCCTGCTTATCGGTCACAAGAAATGAGCTCAAACGTCAAATTTTTGGAATACTGTAAAATTCTTCCATACAAATACCTTTCATCTGCCTTGGATCATAAATGATCATTTGAGAAGTCTCAGGACGAACAACTTTGGCAGATTGTGGTAGTAACCTTGCACTCGCACTAAATCCTGCAGCACCTTTGTCTGAGCCAGAGATAGTAAACACACTCAGCAACTTTCCCATATATCATGTTTATTAAGACATCCACCATAAGTAAGCGGCTTACCTAGCATGCTACCGCTATTTAGCATAGCTGATTTGTCAACCTTCTTAACAATGTTTTTCGCTAGCCACTGCAATAGTAAAATTAATTTTTTTTTCTCAAACAAGCAGGACAGCTGTGCATCATTATATTAAGAAGAAATACGGGGGTTTAGAAACCCCTTACAACACCATACACACCCCAACACACTTCAAAAGGCACAATCCGTCTCTTTCTAGACAAAGACCTGACCCTTGACCACTAGCAGGAGGAGAACTCACCCATTGGCTGCCTCTAGAGCAAGGAGATGGGAAACTCCTCGAGCTCTGGTCAGACTCCAGAGGTGTAGTTCACCCTTAACTACAGCTAAAACCCTATTAAGACTAGGTTGAATCCCATCAAACACACATCTGTTACGGTGGTTCCAAATAGACCATGTTAAGAAAGCGTAAGTGAGGCTTCCCCATGGAAACTAAATAACCAATCAGTAACTCTGTACAAAAACTGCACCAAAAATATCAAGAAGAAAAACATACTACCTTTCTTAACCAAATTAACAGAAAATTTAAGGGTCACATCCATGTTGTATCATATTATTGGTAAATGAAATATACACTAATATTTCTTTATTTATGGAAGCACATGAAATCTATCACCCGGATTTACTAGTCTGTACCATCTGATTGTTGCAAGAAGCTTGCAGAATCACTGCTGAGGCCACACATACAAATACTCTAGGCAAACTTTTAAATTCAAGTTTTTATCAAGAACTTAATCCAAACAGACAGATTTCATTCAGTGCTCACATCTTTTAAAGATTGCACATCTGACTTGGAAAGATCAGTAAAATATTTACTTAGATAGTTTAGCTTGTGGTGTAAATTTAACCCGGAGCTCAGACTTGAAAGCAGATAGCTTAATTATGTCATTTAGCACGCTAACGTCACCGTCGCACAGGAACTCAAACACAATCACATATGAATAGATCACACAAGCTTAATGTATAAAGTTGGATAGTGCAGACCTCTTGTCTCACTAGATAATCTAATTCTTTTGATGAGCATGGCCAAAGATCCATATAACTGTATCGAGAAACTATGTCATGAAGAGTGTTTTCTGATGCAGATAGGACATCTTCTGATGTCCTAGAAAGAGCCTCTTTCCTTCTTTGTTCAACCTGAGGAAAACACAAATTTTACGTATAATACATGTAAAAATTGTAGTTCTCCAGGGAAAATATGAAAATATTTATAGGAGTCACAAACATGAAGAAAAAAACTGTAAAAAAGAGATCAGGAATCAGAAAGGAACACTGAGAGATGAGAAGGAAGTGGAAATGTTATTGAGAAAGCAGGATGAAACACACAAACACATACTTAGCAACAAAAGTGCAACTGATCCTGTAACAGTTTGGAAAAGTAAAGAGCAAAAGGCTAATTGAACCATACAATACGAATTAATGTTCTCTACTGTACCGCCGTTTCAAAAAAAAATGTTCTCTACTGTACCTGTCCAACACTTTTTTGTAAACTACAAATGGTTACTATGGTTCTAATGCAATTCATTTGGGGGACACTTACAATGTGAATAAGGTACACCACTGATGGTACATCCAAATCACAGATACAGAGAACAAATCAATTTAAACCACGAGCATGTACTCCAAAAAAATAGCATCTTTCATTGGCATGACAAGCTTAACATGCACTCTGCACGATTACAAAACTAATTTAGAGCCTTGTACCTTAAGCATGCTTGATAAATCCCCATAGATCTGCTCAAATTGGGCAAATCGTCTCCATACCTACATGAGAATAGAGACATCCATTAGTTCAGATAACAAAGAGGTAGATGAATGCATTCGATAATTACAGACAGATGTTAACTACCTTGTACGGTACCATGCCTATCCATTTGCATTTTGCACCTCTAACAAATATCCAAGAACATGACTACATGGTTCCCAAATCAACTAAGGATTCCACAAAAAAGGTGGAAATAGTCAAATTATGATCTACTGTTGCTATTGCTACTGTCAAAGCAGACCTCAGCGCTGATTAAGATCACGGAAAATGCAAAGTAATGCTGAAAGAAGGAAGTAAAATAAGTCTTACCTCTGTGGATTCCTCAGGAGGAAGTAAGCTCAGTGCCCTCTCAAACAAAGCACGTACATTTCTGTCGTCATTTAAACGACACAGGAAGTCCGCGTATCTGAATAATAACATCAGTTTCAATAATCCACCGAATTGACTTATATTATACTACAATGTGACAGCAAGTGTGAACCCTTCTCAATCGCCAATATACAAATATAAGATGGCACGAATATTCATAAGTGGAACAAGCAGTTTAAAACACAATTCATCTCTTCTTACCATACCAATAGTGTATGAACCAAATGTATGCATTTCGATTAGGATCTATTATACGGTTATGACTACAAGGATCATTATTTGAGGACGTAAATGTGCCAGACTGTTGTAAGGAATCGTTTAATTATTCCTACAATATATACTAAGAGATATAAAGGCAGTACAGTCCCCATAAATCTCTTTCTTCCTTTTCTTCTTAGTTCAGAATGGAACAAAGAAATTGGGAGAGAGGTTTTCTTCCTCCACGTATCATGAAGTGCGCGCCATAGGGAAGGAGTGAGATGACTTTCAAAAATTTATCATAGACTTTGTCTATCGCTTGAGAGAAGCAACAAGAATATTTTAGGCAGGAAAATTATCAATGAGCCAATGAAACTTACTCAAGGATGTATCCTGGCTCATGCATAAATCTCTTTAAACCTGCTTCAAAAACACTTTGTGCCACCTATAAGAGAATACTTAGAATATGTTACAAAATACAAAGAATTAACTTTAGAACCGAAGGAAGAAATGAAAGCAAGATGCAATATGTATATAGACTATAGTACAAAATGTACAAAATGTTCAGTCTTCAGAACTAACTGGGACTCAGTCTAAAAATGTTAATTAAACTAGTATTAATTTTGCTTGTGGCATGTCTGTAATCTTTTTGCTTCCTAGGAGTGTGTGGGTTCTGCTTGGGTGGGACGACTCTAGCCTCTCCCATTTGAATCTTTTTCTTAATGAAATGACACGCAGGTCTCCTGTGTCATCGAGGAAAAAAATATTGATTAATTTTCTTTGCAACACTTGCAACTTATGAAAAACACTCGGGCCTATTTGCTTCGAGAAAAAAGTAAATAAAAACCGGATGTAATGCCAGTGGAAAATGTCAGTGCACCAGCATTGGTTTATTAAAACCAAACTGATGATCTTTGTCAAATTCGTGAAGCTTAAAATGGATTGCATGGAACTGAATAGACCAAAAAATACTAGCATAGGATGCGATCTAATCTTCTTTGCATGACCCATAACACACACGACTGTCCAGATTAAAAAAAACGTTGCACTTTATGTAACCACACAGAAAGGACATGAAAGCTTTGTAGCTGACATGTTCCAAACATGAATACTAATAGTGAAAGATGCTACAATGTGAATATATAGGTGGTATATGATCTGATTTTGTGATGATATTTGAAACTTGAGCTTAATGCTACATCATAGACCCTATGAAACTTAGACATTTTATTTATTTCTAATTGTCTTCGCTACCAAAACATTGGGACCTGTGAAAAATAGGAGGAGAAAAAACGCATAGATGTCATCACTTTCACAACCTTTGCATCCTTGTCAACGCAGAATGCCATTGTAGCATAAGCAACATACAAATGATAAGTGCAGCTTGGTGACTTCCGAGCATCCAAAAAGTACTTACGAGCTGCTTCAATGCCTTCAGTTCTCCTTAGAAACCGAATAAACTACAGTAGGAAACCACAGTGAAATTTGTCACAAAGCGCTCAACAAAAAAATATAGGTACATCAAAAGTAATGGCAGCTCACCTGAATATTTGCAAGTGAGGTCACACTAGCATTTTCACCGAGAAGAGATTCGTATATTGTCTTAGCAGTCTGCACAGAAAGCGTATATGAGAAAATAGGATTGGCGGTGCAAGGGATATTATAGTTTGTCAGTGTTCAAGGGAAGCTCATGGACCTGTATTGCCCCTCTGGACTCTTCCATTTCAGCAAAGGCATACTTAAGTACTTCAGAATCTAAAAGAGAATTTCATGGGTCAAATTAAGCCAGGAATGCTGCTCTAGACATAACAATGTAACTCGAAATGAATAAAAAAATCGCAGGTCTCCTCAATGCAAGCATGCAACATGATCAGAATGAAGAACTAAGGACCATTCTACATTCTTAGTTAGATATCTGTACCATACTCAACATGATAAAGAACTAATGATGCCACCAGTACTCCAGTAGTACAGTTCAGAGTTGTTGGAGTATGTGTTTAGGCCCATGAGGCTAAGGCCCATGTGGCCCATGTATGGAACCTATATAGCTACCCTTCTAGGGTTAGCCCTAATCAATAGAATCTCTAATTCCAGCATGGTATCAGCAGCCTAGTTCCTTCCCCTTCCCCTACACCCGCCGCCGCCTCTGGCTGCCGGCCGAACAGCCGCCGCCGCCGCCATGGCCGGCCCCTCCTCCCCTCCTCCCTCCTACTATGCCTACTTCCCCTCCCTCTCCAACCCTTCCTGGGCCCAGATCGCTGGCCGGCCTCTTCCTGGCGCCCCTGGCGCACCCGCCGCCGGGGCCCTGGCCGCGACTGGGACCGAGCTCGGCATGCCGGGGGGATCCAGTGAGGGGGACTCCTCCCCTCTAGTGACCGCGCAGCCCCTGGCGGCCACTGATGCCGCGCCGCACCCGGGGGCGGACCTCCAGCAGCGCCCGCACCTGGGGGCGGACCTCCAGCCGCGCCCGCACCAGGGGGCGGACACCCAGCCGCGCCCGGCCATCCAGCCCACCCGCTCCCAGGCCGACCACCACCTCCGGCCCTCCATCACCGCTCCTCTGGCCGATCCTCTGGCCGATCCTCTGGCTGCCCTCCGCCCCAGGCAGCCAGCCCCTGTCCTTCCCTCTGTCCTTCCATCGCAGTCCGGCCTCCATCCTCTTCTGGCGCCGCTGCTCCTTGGGGGAAACCACAGTTCCCTCACCGCTGCTCCACCTCCGGGCCCGGACTCCGCCCTCGCCGCCGCTCTCGTCGCGGCTCGGGCTGCCGCCGCGGAGGGGCAGGCTCGCATTCGGGCTGCAGCCCTCGCGTGGGAACGTGAGCGCGACGCAGCCGATGCCTTGGCCCGCCAGATCGCTGAGGCGGAGCACCTCCTCGTCTCTCCCACTCCACGGGACGTTGGAGCCCACTCCTCCGCCTCGCCTGGCCGCCGCGCGCCCCATCCCGCCGTCCTCTGGCACGATCCGGCTGACCCGCTCGTGGCGCAGCTTCACTACCAGGCCGGGGGGGTCCAGAACATTCGCCTCCTCGTTCCGGTCGTCCTCGAGCCGGAGTCGCCCTCCTACGCCCGCTGGCGGGACCTCGTGCTTTTCACTCTTCGCCGTTACGCCCTCGACGACCACGTACTTGTTGATGCCTTGGTCGCCGTCCAGACTCCTTCGTGGCTTCGCCTGGACAGCATCGTCCTCTCCTGGATCCTGGGGACGATCTCCCTGGACCTCCACGACCTCGTCCGCACCTCACCTGACGCGCGCCGGGCATGGCTAGCCCTTGAGGGTCAGTTCTTGGGCAACGCCGAGGCCCGGGCCCTGCGCCTCGACGCGAGCTTCAGGACGTTCGTCCAGGGTGACCTCTCCGTCGGTGAGTTCTGCCGCCGGATGAAGGGCATGGCGGACTCCCTGGGGGACCTTGGGTGGCCCGTGGAGGATCGCATCTTGGTCCTCAACGTCCTCCGGGGGCTCAGCGATCGCTACGCCCATCTTCGGACGTGGATCACCCGCCAGCGGCCCTTCCCCACCTTCCTGGAGGTCCGTGACGATCTCGTCATGGAGGAGCTCACGCAGGGCCTCCAGCCGGGCACCACCTCGTCCACCGGCTTGTCGTCCTCCTCGACAGCCCTGGCTGCTACTTCGCCACGTCCGTCTGCTCCACCGCGGTCGACCGCTCCACCACCACCGTCTCTCCTGGGCCCTCCTCCCTCCGGGCCGAGCGGAGGTGGGGGGGGGGGGTCGGGGCACTCGTCGTCGCCGTGGAGGGGGCCGCGGGGGTGGCCGGGGGGGGTCCACCCCAGGCTCCGGCACCGGCTGGGCCACACGGGGGCCACCATGGCCTTCGTTTCAGAACCCGTGGTCCGGTCGCATCTCCATGTGGCCCTATCACGCCCCCGGAGCCGACACTCATCCACCGGTGGCCATGCTCACCGCGCCGTGGGTTCCACCCTCCGGGACTCCACCGGGGGTCGCCGGCTGGGACCAGGGGGCCCTGGCTCGCTCGTTCAGCACCATGGGCCTGACACCTCCGGTCGGACCCGAGTGGATCGCTGATTCGGGGGCCACCTACCACACCACTCCTGACCCCGGTATACTGTCGTCGATTCACTCTCCCTCTTCCTCTCTTCCTTCGTCCATTATGGTCGCAAATGGTTCTTGCATTCCTGTCTCCTCTGTGGGTACCGCCGGTGCCCATGGCTCCTTTCGTCTTCCTGATGTTCTTGTTGCTCCTTCCATGGTTCACAATCTTCTTTCTATTCGACGTTTTACAGCTGACAATTCTTGTTCTGTGGAATTTGACTCTTCTGGTCTTACTGTGAAGGATTTGGCTTCCCGGCGTCCTCTGCTCCGATGTGACAGCACCGGGTCCCTTTACACTCTTCGCTTCCCGGCGGCTCCTTCTTCTTCACCGTCCGTTTTGTCAGCTGCCTTCGTCACTTCTGCTTCCTCTACTACCTGGCACCGGCGCCTCGGCCATCCTGGACGTGATGCCCTGATGCAGCTCAGTCGTAGCTCTGGTCTTCCATGTACTCGAGCTCATGATGAGCAACTGTGTCATGCGTGCCAATTGGGCCGACATGTTCGTCTTCCTTTTTCTAGTTCTACTTCCCATGCGGCCCGTATTTTTGATCTTGTACATTGCGACCTATGGACATCCCCTATTTTGAGTATTTCCGGTTATAAGTACTATCTTGTGGTTGTTGATGATTTTTCGCATTATTCGTGGACTTTCCCTCTCCGTGCGAAGTCTGATACGTTTACCACGCTTCTCCACTTCTTTACTTGGGTGTCTACACAGTTCGGCCTCACCATCAAGGCCGTCCAGTGTGACAATGGTCGCGAGTTTGATAACTCCACCTCCCGAGCTTTCTTCCTCTCTCACGGTGTTCAGCTCCGCATGTCTTGTCCATACACCTCTTCGCAGAATGGCAAGGCTGAGCGGATGATTCGCATCACCAATGACACCGTGCGTACCCTTCTGTTTCAGGCCTCTCTCCCTGCTCGCTTCTGGGCTGAGGGCTTGCACACCGCCACCTACCTCCATAACCGCCTTCCTTCTGCGGCTTGTCCCGCTCCCACTCCTCACCATGCCCTCTTCGGTAACTCGCCTCGATACGATCACCTCCGTGTGTTTGGGTGTGCGTGCTACCCCAACACCGCTGCCACTTCTTCTCACAAGCTGGACCCTCGCTCCACGCTCTGTGTCTTCCTCGGGTACTCTCCGGATCACAAGGGGTACCGGTGCTATGATCTTACCTCTCGACGGGTCCTCATCTCTCGCCATGTCGTCTTCGATGAGTCCGTCTTTCCCTTTTCCCGCACTACCACCCCTCCGGTACCTGACCCACCCTGTTTCCCACTGACCCGGTGGTCCAGCCACCTTTTTCGTGGTCTCCTGCAGGTACCGCTTCGCTGCGCGATGGACCAGCCCCCGGTCCCGGATCACCCGCGAGCCCGGGCCCGTCGTCCTCGGGGGTGGCCCCGTCCTCTCCGGCTGGTGCAGACCCGGGGCCGTCGTCCCCCGCTTCTGCCCCGGGGGGGTCATGTCGGTCGCCGACGCCGGACCCCGTCCCGGCACCTGCCCCGGCACCTCCGTCGCGGTTCGCTGCGCCGGTACGGGTGTACCAGCGCAGGCCGCGGCCGCCGCCGCTCGCGCTTCCTTCTCCACCCGCTTCGCCGCGCGATGGACCAGCCCCCGGTCCCGGATCACCCGCGGGCCCGGGCCCGTCGCCCTCGGGGGTGGCCCCGTCCTCTCCGGCTGGTGCAGACCCGGGGCCGTCGTCCCCCGCTTCTGCCCCGGGGGGGGTCATGTCGGTCGCCGACGCCGGACCCCGTCCCGGCACCTGCCCCGGCACCTCCGTCGCGGTTCGCTGCGCCGGTACGGGTGTACCAGCGCAGGCCGCGGCCGCCGCCGCTCGCGCTTCCTTCTCCACCGGGGACACCGACACCACCGCCGCAGTCCCCGCCGGCTCGTGGTACTCCGCCGGTCTACCACCCACCGCTGCTTCACCGACACCCGCGGCATGTTCACCCGATGGTGACGAGGCACGCGGCTGGCACACTGCCGCCCCGTGTCCTCGAGGCTTCGACCGACGACGCGGTGGTCTCTCCGGTACCCTCTTCTGTCCGCGACGCCCTGTTGGACCCTCACTGGCGCCGCGCGATGGAAGAGGAGTACGCCGCGCTACTCGCCAACCAGACGTGGGAGTTGGTGCCCCGGCCACCGGGCGCCAATGTCGTCACCGGCAAGTGGATTTGGACTCACAAGCGCCGGGCTGATGGTTCTCTCGAGCGCTACAAGGCTCGATGGGTCCTCCGAGGCTTCACTCAGCGCCCAGGCGTCGACTACGATGAGACTTTCAGCCCGGTGGTCAAGCCGGCCACCGTCCGTACCGTGCTATCGCTGGCACTTGCTCGGTCTTGGCCCGTCCACCAGCTGGACGTCAAGAACGCCTTCCTCCACGGCCTTCTTACCGAGACGGTGTACTGCAGTCAGCCGGCGGGGTTCGTCGACACCACCCGTCCTGACATGGTCTGCCGGCTCAACAGGTCCCTCTACGGCCTCAAGCAGGCACCTCGGGCGTGGAACCACCGATTCGTCGCTTTCTTGCTGACCCTGGGGTTCATGGAGGCCAAGTCTGATACGTCCCTGTTCGTCTACCACCATGGAGCCGACACGGCGTACTTGCTGCTCTATGTTGATGACATTGTCCTCACAGCCTCCAGTGAGCCACTTCTTCGCCGGATCATCACGGCTCTCCAGCAGGAGTTCGCGATGAAGGATCTGGGTGAGCTCCACCATTTCCTCGGTGTCACTGTTGAGCACCGTCCTACCGGGCTCCTACTTCACCAGCGACAGTACACTCGGGACATCCTGGAGCGGGCTGGGATGACTGACTGCAACCCCTGCTCCACTCCGGTCGACACTCAGGGCAAGCTGTCTGAGGCTGAGGGACCGCCGGTGGCCGATCCCACTGCGTACAGGAGTCTCGCCGGGGCCCTTCAGTACCTCACCTTCACCCGGCCGGACATCACCTATGTAGTTCAGCAGGTCTGCCTTCACATGCATGATCCCCGGGAGCCTCACCTCACGGCTCTCAAGCGCCTCCTCCACTACCTCCGGGGCACCCTTGACTACGGCCTCCTACTCCACCGGGCCTCCTCCACCGACCTCGTCGTCTACACCGATGCTGACTGGGCCGGGTGCCCGGATACTCGTCGCTCCACCTCCGGCTACGCCGTCTTCCTGGGCGGCAACCTGGTGTCTTGGTCGTCCAAGCGCCAGCCAGTGGTTTCCCGGTCCAGCGCCGAGGTGGAGTACCGCGCCGTTGCTAACGGCGTGGCAGAGGCCGCCTGGCTCAGGCAGCTGCTGGCGGAGTTGCACACTCCACCCTCCCGGAGCACACTGATCTACTGCGACAACGTCAGTGCGGTCTACCTCTCCACCAACCCCATCCAGCACCAGCGGACGAAGCATGTGGAGATCGACCTCCATTTTGTTCGTGATCGGGTGGCCATGGGCGAGGTGCGGGTCCTTCACGTTCCGACGACCTCTCAGTTCGCGGACATCTTCACCAAAGGCCTCCCGTCCTCGACCTTCACAGAGTTTCGATCCAGCCTCAACATCACCGGTGGCTAGTTGCGTCTGTGGGGGGGTTGTGTGTGTTCTTTCGTGTCCAGCCTTGAACTCCGCTGCGCCGGTAGTTCAGACTGCGGGGGGGTGTTGGAGTATGTGTTTAGGCCCATGAGGCTAAGGCCCATGTGGCCCATGTATGGAACCTATATAGCTACCCTTCTAGGGTTAGCCCTAATCAATAGAATCTCTAATTCCAGCAAGAGTGAACAAGACAACTACTTCAACAGGTTATTACTTAGTAGTTGTCAAGAGATGCATAGCAATCTGAGCAAATTCTTACTCAAGTCTTAACAACTTTAACCATGAAATGGATTAATAGACCTCTCATGCAAAAATACATTTGCTACAAAAATAACAAAGCCTTTTGTTCCAAGCCAAGTTGCCGTAGCTAGAGATGAAAAAAGAGAGTAAACCAGTAGCAACGTTTAATATAAGATCATGGTCCAGTACACATGGATTCCCAATTTCCTATCAAAATAATAGAAATAGAAATATATTATATTTCAATATACTGGCACTGTCCCTTTATGTGTCTCCCTGTTTCTCGTCTCTTTTGGGTTTCATCTCTAGCCTACCCCAACTTGCTTGGGACAAAAGGCTATGTTGTTGTTGTTGTTGTTGTCAATATACTGGCACTCATGCAAAGAACTCATATGCCGGTGTTCTTTGCTGAATGCATAAAGGCTAGACAAAGGTGAACTACTCAGACTGCAGGATTCATATGGGGATTTGTAGGGGATCGGGAACCCAAAATCCTGTGAGAGCAAAGACTCTTTGACTCAAAATTCGGAGTAAACAGGTCAAATAGACAAATAGTCATATCGACTGCACCGGCTTTTGAGTTCATCCATATGGTCAATTAATCGAATGTAAAACAATGTTCATGTATCATCTTGATCAAGGATTCAAGAATGTAACTTGACCTGTGACCAAGTTCTTACATGTAGACCTCTCAAGTCACAACCACATTTGATCTGGAGGACCCACAATCACTGGCTCACTGCTCTTTAGGGTAGACAGAATGAGATGGTAGCTGCCTTGGAACATGTATCAACTGCTCAGGGCATGACCCTCACATCTTTGGTATACATAGACTAGTGGAGTTAAATAACCTCCTAGAAAATATGCAGCACTTAAATAACCTTCCCAAAGATATCATATCCCAGTGGCAGTCCCCCCCTACATACACACATCTACCTCTGGACATGTATCTCAGGGATTCCAATTCGTCTATGAAATTTACTTAAACCAGTCATTTAATGCTACCAGGTAAAGGTGCAAAACAACCCTCTTGACAGCAGAGAAACCTTATTAAAACTATGTTTTTGCTTTTTATTCCAACAACATATATCCACATCCTCAGAGCATGTTCTGAGTTCTTTTGGTAGACCAATCAGAATACTATATACACTTCCAAACTAGTACATTGACTAGTGGAACAAATATCCATAAATGAATTGATCAAAAGAATTCTAAAAGATTACCAGGGATTGCTTTTAGAGCTCGCTGAAATATTTTTGATGCAGAATCCATAGAACCATTCTTCACATGCCACATAGCATAATCGTACCATATATCAGGATGATGATATAGATACATCAGGCACTGGAAAACAAGAAATGTGAAAATTAAAGCAAATGCATATGGTACATTGATCATTTACAAACTCTATATGTTTCACTGT
The DNA here is from genome assembly GCA_038087645.1 of Saccharum hybrid cultivar R570. Classification (NCBI taxonomy): domain Eukaryota; kingdom Viridiplantae; phylum Streptophyta; class Magnoliopsida; order Poales; family Poaceae; genus Saccharum; species Saccharum hybrid cultivar. The sequence continues at coordinate 42,023,926 of JAQSUU010000496.1, read as the reverse complement.
GCAATGGAAAAAAAAACTGGTCAATTCAGGCCTCGGGGTTAAAACATTTAAGGTAAGAGAAATGTACAAGGTAAAATAGCCCAGATATCAATTTCAGTGTTTTTCATTGTCTTGGATAAACAACAATAAAAGCACTAACAGCGTAGCAAATCTGAATTCCATAAAGTAATAGCACATACAAGATGTTTTTTCCCTTTTTGACCATAAATCATCTAGGAGTTCCTCTCAGACTCACAATGTAAGCTGTTTCGTTAAATAAAACAAAGGAGTACTGAGCATTTGTACAAGAAAAGAAAGAGACGAGTTGGGATGAAAACACAAACTCTCACCTATAATATTTAGTCATAACAGTATATGAGCAGAATATGAACACATGATATTTACACATCTCAAAATATGGTCACTATGTATAAGACTGTCTGACTAGAGCTAAATAAAAGAATGATAAGGAACGTCATCTCATTCAGGCGCCTCTAGCATCTAAGTATACAGATAGAAATGGGATAGAAATGGGCTTACTTGCTCGTAAGTAAAGGTGACACGCCTATTAGCTGTTGTAGCATCAATCCTTTGAGGGTTCCCCCTATAGAGAAACAGAACTCTTGCAGTTATCAGAAATGCAAGGACTAATCTTATATGGAGGTGATGACAAGTGAAAACTGGGCAAGTTTAAATTAACCGTTTAATACATAATTTGCCCTCACATAATGACCATAAACAAAAAAAAAAGGCATATACAGATCACAAAGCATAAACACAAGTTACCACTTACAGTAAAACATAGAAAACAGAAATTCTACCCCTAAGTTCAGAAGGGATCATCAATTGTACTTGAAGTCATACTATTTAAATTCCACATAAAACAGCTCCCAATAGATCCACATAAAAAAAATAAACTAGGGAATGATGTGTGTCAAGCGAATATGAAGAATTTTTTTCTCGAACGCACAGGAGAGCTGCTTATCATTATATTAAGGAGTCTAAGAAGACTCAAAACACAAAACAAAGAATATGAAGAATTAAGCTGTTATGGCCCTTTATAAAATGAAATTAAGTGCAGAAAAAACATCATGTGTGCTTTTTCACTCATGGCAACATAGCATGTGTGGTACAGATGTTTACTTACTTTTCAAATACCAAGAGTCTTTTCCATGCCATGCACTGTTGCTCTTCCTGTGAAATAAGTTAACAAGTTACCAGCCAGTCGAATACCAGTCACTTTGACGTTTGACCTAACAGACTGAAAAGAAAATGAACATATTTTTCCAATATTGAAAAAAAGTCAGGAAAAGCTAATAATCCAAAGCAAGATCAGTAAATGAACAAGAAATTGCACTTTATAAGGAAGCGTATTTGTATCCCTATTAAGTTCAATATGACAGCAATGGCCTAAACCTAATGCAGGCAAAACACAAATGCCTAAACTTAATGAGAGGTATTAGCCAAAACTCAAGGCAAGAAAAAACACAAAAAGCAATCCATTAGATGCATATCAAACTGGCCCAAAAAAAAAACCTCTGCTTCCAGATTAAACAGATGGATTCTGAATGGACTTCAACTAGGTAGCTATACAGGTTGCAACTTCTAAGCAGTTACCAAATTCTGGAATGCATACAATTTAAGTTATCTTTTTAGGGGCGAAAACCTTCGAGATGAAACAATAGAAACAGCAGCACAACACAATGAAGTAGATTGGGGTAGGCTAGACCGCTAGAGATTAAACACAACAAGAGCCACCAACATGGGAGCATATAAAAGTAAAAATATATATTAGGAATATGGTAAAACATATTTCAAACTGAGACATGGCAATAAATCATCCATACAACAAAAACAAAGCCCTTAGTCCCAAGTAAGTAGGGTAGGCTACAAATAAGTATCCATAAAAAAGCCATTCTTGAAGACAATATTTATGGATTTGCACCATACCTAATCAAGTCGTATGAATCAACATTAGGACCTAAGAAATGGCTTACCTTGTAAGAGACTGTAGGGGGGCAACGTTAGGACCTAAGAAATGGTTTACCTTGTAAGAGCCTGTAGGGGGAGTGGCCAGCACATTCCAATCAATATCATCAATGAACTTTTTTCGCTCTCTATATACAGCTTTAGCACTGTTAAACTTTGGTTGATATTCAGATAACAAACCTTTTGCCTGGAACGTGCATAGATAATCATCAGCTTGAGTATGATTGTACAAACTATGAAACAAAGGCAGGTCAAATTTAAATTGCCAAAAAAGTGACAAAGTAAAACAGCCAGAAAGCATATAAGAACCATTTTTTCCAACACAACTTATAGACTTATTCGCATGCTTCTTTGCAGAAAAAATAAAATCCAAAGAGAAATTCCAATTACCAAGGTGCGGCTAACAGAATTCTCGAAGTTCTCATAATCCTTCCAAAGCTGCTCTACATGATTAGTTGGGACTAAAATTGCCTTCTGGTACACTTTACGAACAGTAGTCATGCGATGCGACTCTTCATGGGGCGTCACAGCCTAAAGAGTTTGCAAGTCAGCAATGACCCAGAATGCATAATGTTAAAATGGGGAACAGAACAGGAAATAAGGAGCACAACAGACCGGCATGGACTTGAGGAAATTAATATACTCCATCCAAACAGGGCCAGAAGCAGCATCATTCCCTGGAGATTTAAAGCTTATTATTAGTACACTCTACACCGAAAGTGGCTTCATCATCAGACGCTGCTTGGAATGAGAATCCTCTGCTTACCAACATAGTTGAGCATGAAATCAAAAGCCTTTTTTGTCTCATCAAGACCCTCAGAGCCTCTTTTATCGTTTATTCTCCTGATAAAGTTTATGTAACAGCGCCTGCAAGTTACAAGCAGCCAACTCAGCTAGAGCGTGTGCAAGGTCGATATGGTGCGAGTGAGTTGAGCATGGACCATAGACTAATGTGAAGGCAGTTGAGCAGGCATCTGCTGAAAATCTGCTTGGTGGCTTCATCGTTGTTAGTGGCCATGTAGGCTTCGACATACTGCTTCCAGTATTTGGCCTGGGCATGGAATTATGTGTCAGTACTTTGGCATAAACAATGAGGAACAGTGAAAGGGGTCAAGGGAAAGTATACTGACAGCCGTGGGGAAAGTGGCGAGCAGCTTCTCGTAGATTGGGGCGGCTTCATTGATGGGGAGCAGCTGAAATCAATAGAACTGGATTGGGATGGGTATTCAGTTGACGTGAGTAGGGCAGAGTCGAGAGCAGAGGACTGACGAGGGCCTCGTTGGCGAGGATCTCGGCGGCCCGGACGTTGTAGATGTCGCCGCCATCGCCATGGCCGGCGCCTCCTCCGGAATTCTGCACCCACCCACCACGAAAGAGGATTAGAAGGCCAGGCCCTAACTGTAAGGAGGGAGGGAGGGACTTGCCTCTTCGGGCATCTCGCTATTGGGCAACTGTCGAACCGGTGGGGATTGACTTGACTGCTCCGGCTTGAGTGAGGGAGAGGAATGGAGGGGAGGGAATAGCGAATAGGGCTGCTAATGCTGAAGCGCCGGTCTGGCGGATTGAAGGGGTAGCGAGCGGCCACAAACCAAATCTGCCCTGCTCAGTCGCCTGCCTCCGTCCCTCACCTAGCAGTAGCAGTAGACGGAGACCACAGACCAGTTAACCGCGGTCGGAGAAGAGAGAGGGAGGAATCCGGAGGTTGAAGACGACATAGACGAGGGAGACCGAAGAGGCCATATGGGCCGGCCCGACCACAGCTGTTGCTGGGACGGTTGGGCCTGCAGTGCTGGCCCAACCCAACTGGACCTTTTCGACCAAGAAGGGAAAAAAAACTGAGTATGATCTCATTACTCAACGGCTAACAAATCGTTAGCAACAATATTTAACGAAAGGAGTTACTAATTTTGGGTGCCTATACATAAATTTTAAGATAATTTTAGGCAACAATTCTATACAAATAATTAGTGCGATTAAAAGCACAAGTCACAAGAGACAATTCATAATTTTTCTATATATACTCAACAATGACAAAAATTGCCTATTGCCTGAAACTAGACACCACCTCAAGTATAGGAAAAGTGTTTAACAAATGGCCTTTTCAGCATTGACAGGAGAACCACGATTTGACGTTTGGTGTTAATATCCCCTACTATAGTTGCTTAGATAGATAAGTATAAATAAGGTAGAATATATTAGGATAGTGTTTGGTTCAACCAGTGGTAAACGAATCCTGAGGTTACGCTGCGCGTTCAGAGATGGGATCCATTGTTTGGTTTGGAAATGTAACGGTATCCGATGCTCCGGAGATGCCCTTGGATGCTGCACGTCGCTGGACCCCCGGGCAACAATGGCTTGGACGTCCTGTAACCTCTCGACCGCAGCCGATGATCCATCGATGACGCGGCCACCACGTGCCTCCTGCGAGATGGAGACGGCCGCCGCCGCCAAGTGCCAACGATGTAACTGAAAGAACCATCGTAAGTGAGAATTCTTTGGAACCACTACATATATCATCCAGCGCATATATATATAGTGGTACTTAACTGACTGATTTAATTTCACTGGACCTTCATTAGTTCATTGTGTCTACATATTTTGTTGGCCTCCTTGACCTGCAGCATAACGGAAAATAGCAAAAGTATTATCATATCAAAACCTTTGTTTCCCAGCCAACGTTACTGTAGGACTATTCATGTTACAGTCCCAACTCCATCATGGTCGTTGATTGCTATCCCATAAGCAGCTGACGGCACACACATTTCTCCCAAGTTTCTTCGTGCCTTGGTTGCTGCATAGTGTTTCTTCATTCCCGTTGGAACTGCCCTAGGGGCATCTCCAATAATAGGTAGAGTTAAATATCGACTCTTAGATGTTGTTTCATGACACAGACTTTTTCTCTCTCGCTCGTCTCCCCTAGGGCGCAGCAGAGGCCGCCGCCGCCGCAAACCCCTGCCTCCATCACCGCTGCCCCCTCCCTTCCCCCTCCGGCAACTCGCCGGAGGCCGGAGGGAGCAGGTATCCATCTATCTAATAAGTTTTCTAGTAGATCGAGTCCTATTAGGGTTACGATCTCTCATGCTAAGTTTCTTGGTATTGGAGATTTGTCTCCTTCTCCTTTCCAGCGACGGTGAAGAGGTAGGGTGGATTTTGTTTCTCCATAGCGAATATGATGAAGATGAGGGCGACAACTACAGAGTCATCAACTTTCTCGACATGACGACATGGAGAATTAGGTTTCTAGACGACGACATCAAGGCGGAGGTGAATGTTTCCGCTATAAAATAATTTTCTTCAGTCTCTTCTCCGTTTTGTTGTGATTAGTATACCCCTCAAGTCGATTAATGGTATTGAGTTAGGAAGATTTAGATCATTTTTCCTTATTCTTTGTTGGCAGAAGGGAGAAGAAGGAAGACACAAGAAGAAGTTTATGCTCTATTCCGCCTATAGGAGTGTTGGCCATCGTTCATTGGGCATCTGTTCTCAGATCTTTTGTCGAGCGTTTGTCTGTGCGTTTATCCATCCATATAAATCATCATACAAGATTGTGATTGAGATTTGGAGCTATACGAAGCGTGGGTAGAATGTAGATGAAGAATAGTCTCTGGGTATATGTATTGTATTCCAGAAGAGTATTTGCGGCATGATGATGTGTACTCAACTATAATTTAATATATAATTCTTCTTTCGTCTCAAAAGAAACGTTGTTTCATCATGTATTCCTATATGTAAGTTATTCTTTATTCATATATTCTCACTTGGTAAGAGATAAGGCAACTATGTTTCTCGTTGGGACGCATACAAAGTTTAGCTCTTCTCTTCCTATCCTATACAGCTCAAAAAGTTCTGTCCTGAACGAAACCGTGATGTAGGGTTAGGGTCTCTCCATGCCAAGTTTCTAAGTTTTAGAGATTTATTTCTTCCTCCCCATCTCTGGCGGCGACGAGAGGGTAAGGTGGAATCGTTTTCTCTATGGCGACTCTGTTGAAGATGCGGGCAACAACTACGGCGTCAGCATCCTCACCGGTTTGACGACATAGAGACTCTTATCTCTGGATGGCGACATCAAGGCGGAGATGGTGTCGTCGCTATGGAATAATTTTCTCCGGTCCCTTATCCATTTTATTGTGGTTAGATCTGGCCATAATGAAAGACTAGAGAGTAAGTTTCGGATCAGTCTTCCTCATTCTTCGGTGGCAGAAAGAAGAAGAAGGAAGACACCAGAAAGAAGAAGTTTCTCAACTCCGCCTACATAAATGTTGGCCGTCATTCGTTGGGCATCTGTTCTCAGGCCTTTTGCCAAGTGTTTGCCTGTGCAGTCATCCATACTGCAAAGCATCGTACAAGTTTGGTTTTGAGATCCGGAGCTATTCACAACGTGGGTACAATTTAGATAGAAATTAGTTTCTGGATATTTGTGTAATCCAGAGTGCTTCTTATATAATTATTCTTTCATCGAAAAAAAAAGAACGAAACCGAGATGCCGGCTGCATAGTTGATGACCTTCCTTGTCTTTGATTTAATAAATCCTATTATAAAAGAGTGAGTGTTTTTGAGGGAGCTCTCCCTCTATAGTAACTGTTCGATCTAGACGTCGTGCTATATGAGTCATCCGTCATCCATGATCTTACATCTTACATGTAAGACTCCTAACATGATACGTAAAGAAAAGATTCGGATTTGTTTGAGTCCTCATCGGTTACGCAAGCAACGATGCATGGCCTCTCATAACAGGACTGCTTCTACCTAAAGAGTTTCATCGGCCTGAACTCTTTCCTAACTAGCACCAATCAGCCTGGACTCCTACCAAACTAGCACCAGCCTGAGCCAGCTCGCCTGCATGTAGCCATGCACACGAGACATGACACTAACACGACGCGACACAGACGCGCACGCCATGGACACTACGTGTCGCGAATTATTTCTAGCAAGCTAGGGGTAAATTGCTTCGTGTGCATATATTAATTAATCCTACTGGTTTTGTTTGTTAAGACAAAAAAAATAAAGAAAAAGGATGCTGATGCCGAGACGAGAGGGACATCATATCTATATTTGCTTCTTACGCAATACAATGGGACTCGTTTGCAAGGCCTATGCGGACGTACGTGTTTAAACTGCTAGATAGAGAATCGTCTTCAAAAAGAAGCACGAATTCTGCGTCAAGCAAAATTAGCAATTAGCATCTCGTATTTTCATCAAGGAAGACGCCGAGAGCCTCACATAGCACGACGGTGGTGGTTGACTGGGAGCGCGTTGGCGATGTCCAAGTCCGCCGGCACTGGCGAGGCCACGTCCAGCCTCCAGATCGTTGGGCTCGGCATCTCCGGCAGTAGCGGCAGCGCCACCGACTAACAGCTCCGGCACCGTCGGAGGCGTTGGATTTGGCGCGCACAGGAAGCCCCTGTGCGCGGTAGTACATGAGCGCCCACGCGGGATTCGAACGTGGGGTCGAGTCGCAGAGACGAAGACATACAGCGCTCCTGCTCTCGTCGATTCTGCCTCGGGGCACGGGTCCTTGCCGTCGTCTCGCGAGGCGACGGGGCGACTGTCTTCGAGCCGAGCTGAGGACCTTTTTCTTTTTGTGAAAAGAGCGTTTTGGAGACAGGGTGACCTGCTGAATCCACGCCAATAATGTTGCTTTGCACGCATGCATACCTCTAGGCTAGATCACGCATCGCACCGCGGACACTGTCTAAGACAACTGACACGTTTAGGAAAATAGCTACACACCGTCGCCATCAAACTCTTCGACATTGTAGATGGCAAGCACGTGAAACCCGGCATGAAACCTAGCAACGTCATTGAGCAAGACGACACCGGCAGCTATGTCTCAATCAGAGCCGCACACACTTACAGTAAGATTCTTTACATGGTTTACATTTAGATTGTGTCTTTTTCTTTTCCTTTTTTTGCATGGCATGGTCCTTATTTGTATCCTAGATTAGAATTAACAAACGCCTCATATTATGTATAATCCCACTTCTCCTATATTTCAGGTGTCTGAATTTTAAGATGATTTCAGGTAACAAGCATGTACTATCAATTAGTAAAGTAAATTGTTACTTTGGTGATTTGTTATTTGTCTATGTGTTATACAATATCAACTTTGCAACAAACTAACACTGTAATTTTAGTATAAAATATATGTAATAACTATCGAATGAAAGTAAACTAAAATTCATGCACCTAAAATTTAGCAAATCCCATATAATCCATCTATTCCTATTGATTTTTAAAACAATATGTTTTATAGACACGTGCGTGCCGCACGTGCATAGATCTCCCTGTGTAATAACCGTTCGATCTGAACTTCGTACTATATGAGCTGTCCATCGTATGTGATCTTACATCTTACATGTAAGACTCCTACTCAATCTCAAATACGTCTCACAGTACCAGAGTCCATATGTTTCACGTCTCGTGGTTTGTTGGCCCTCAAACCGCGCATGGTACGTCTATAATCTCACTCGCCGTAAGTCAAGGGTCGGTTTGGTTTCCATGCTGCCAGAGGATTGGACGAGATCGATCGATGGATAGATGGATCACAAGTAGAAAATGATCCAATGCTTTTGACCGCCTCGGCATTGCCATTTATATAGGCTGGCCTATACTCGATGTCGTTGTCATCCTTCTTGAGAATAAAACAGAGAACGAGGCGACCAACAACGGCATCTGGATCACGTGCGTTTGAGCTACCGTTTATGATAAAACTCGGAATTGACCAGCAGGTCGATCAATCAAAACAACTACTATATACAAGCAATTACATATATCCCACTATTTGTTTAATGAACCACATCACGGACACCTCAGAATTGACCACCAGCAGGTCAGATCAATCAAAATAGCTATATACAAGCAATTACATATAGCACACTATTTGTTTAATGAACCACACCACGAACACAAACTTTTTATTCTAAAATATTCTATTCACCCTCCAGCAGCTCTTCTATATTTTCTGCGAACACGGGAGAGCCAACTCTGCTCTCCATGTTTAGTTAACCAGAAATCTAGAATATAGAATGACAATATTTGAGAACTTAAAGAAAATTTTTAATCCAACCTATCAATATCATTCATCATTCATCATACTATAAAAGAATACGTTTTTTGGAGGGGACTTTTCCTCTATAATAACCGTTCGATCAATACGCTGTGCTTATGAACCCAAAGAAACTATTTAAAATGCAATAAAAATATCAGTTGAATTGATGATATAAATAAAGATAGATGCCAAGCTCACTCCATGATGAGTGCTCTCTCCAAGATGAAAAAGTTTTGATATAGTTAAACTAAAAATATACCTTTGTTGTATATTGATAATTCAATTAACATTTCCATTGTATTATTGAAATAGATTTTTAAAACACGTGCGTGTCGCACGTGCATATTTACTAGTTATATATAAACGTGACATATAACAGCTAGCTGAAGCGGTCGAGCGCTTCTATATGTATGATTGCATTATTGCTCTCACGCGGTGTACTCGTCGGACGATGTGCTAGCTGGAGGTGGCCAGCGGCCTGTTCCTGGCATAGAACGCCGGGTTGGACGGGTTCCAAAGGGAGACCGTGTCGCTACCGAGCATCATCACGACGGACGACATCGACATCACCGGCCGGTCTGCCGGGTCTTCCTAGACACATAGCAGACCAATGTGGATGCACCTTAGCACGTCGCTCCGGGAGAAGCAGCTTCCCAGGCACGGGTCTGCGATCGCCTCCGGCACCGCCCCGGCTGTCCAGTGATCCCATACGTGCACCATGCATGCACGAAAGGGTAAAGACATCTCAGCAAGAAAGAACTAACACGAAAGGGGTATGTTATGAACACTTGAGCAGGAAGCACTCACGAGGCTCAAGAGATCGTCTTCAGGCGATCACCCGGCGTCATCCCGGCAGACGTTGTGCTTCTTTCCCGTCGCGATCTCAAGGACCATATGGCTCATGCATGACGCCGAAGCTGAACACGTCTGACTTGACGGAGTAGTTCCCGCGCATCACGTACTCTGGCGCCATGTAACTGCTGGAATGGACATCCAAACTCTAGTTTTTTATATCTTTGGTGTAATCTAATGGAGAGAAAATATGAAGAAGTGGATATATATATATATATATATATATATATATATATATATATATATATATATATATATATATATGGTAATTAATAAATCTAATCATCAGCGTTGACAATAACAACGTTACCTCTTTAGGCACCAGATCTGCAGACGCGCCAGGCCAGTCGCATAGGTTGACGCGACCGGTGTAGCCCTAGTAGGGCTGGCGCTCGGCGTTGGGTTCCGGCGGCGCAGGTTGGTGCGCCGCGCTGAGGGGGTGGAGAGGAGAGGGAGGTCGGCCATCCGTGCTAGTACGCCGCTTGACCTCGGCCAGAGCCGACGACGAGCGGAGGCAGCGCGGATGGAGAGAGGCAGGGAGAAGCGATACGAAGGCAGCGCAGATGGAGAGGCAGGGAGAAGCGCAGGGAGCTCCTAATCCTAACCTGCATGATGTGGAATAACTTGCATGAGGGGATAGAGGACCCGCGCATGTTGGACACCATGCATGTTTGTATTGGTTCCGTCCCCTGCTACGGTTGTACGTGTTGATGTGGAACCTGTGCTCTTCCGGACATGCCTATAAAGAAATTGTTTCGTAGTATATCGGAAATGATAGCCTGTCCCTGCGCGCTTGGGCCTGCGGACCAGACAGCCCAATAAACCTCATGTTCGTCCCCTTCCGCTGCTCCTGCCACCCGTCTCGCACTGCTCCTGCTTCTCCTCCACCACCCACACCCTTTTCGTTGCTCCTTTCGCTCGCCCCGCGCTGTTCCTTCTCCTACTCTGCCGCCCGCCCCGCTGTTCCTGCCACTGCTCCGCGCGCCCATCTCGCTGCTCTTGTCGTTGCTCCTGCTCCGCGCGCCCACGCAAGCTGCTCCTGCTCTACCACCCGCCCAACCCGACGACGCCGATAGGTGCCGCTAGCGCAAGGAGAAGCGCCAGGCCCTGGCGCAAAAGTCCTCCAGTCTCGCCTGCTGCTATGGCTGCAGCACCCCGACGCAGACGACGGAGGAGGCCACATGGATGTTGCAAGCTCACATTTAAAATGTTTCAATGTTTTAAAGGTATGTTGCAAGCGTTTCATACAGATGTTGCAAAAGTAAATCGGGATGTTGCATATATTGCAATGATTGTACACATATGTTGAAATAACTGCTCCAATGTTTCATCTGTTTTTAAGACGTATGTTACAAGTATGTTTATTTGGATGTTGCATATGTTTTCACACATATGTTGCAAGTGTTTTTCTAGATGTTGTGTATGTTTGCAATGGTTTTCAAGTGTTTTTGCAAGCGTTTCAGATGTGCGTATCAAGTGTTTCGTCTGTCTTTTTTTGTATATTGCAAGTGTTGCATCTGAATGTTTTAAAAATAGATCTTGCACATGGAATACGCGTGGGAAGCTAGAGAGGACACGAGCGGTCGCCGCAGGCACATGCGATGTTCGGTGGCGTGGGCCCCTGTGTGGCCGCGAGACGCAAGCACAGGCAAGCCACGTCCAACCGGCGCAGGCCTATGTGTGGACGCGAGAAAACGGACTGCAGTTTTGAGCGTCCGTCTGGTATGTAATTGCATGATGATGTCAAAAAGTAAATAAAGCTAGTAGTTAGCTAGCTCTACTCACATATATTACATTCATTCATGGGCTTGCATATAGCTAGCAGAGAACAACGAATTGAAGTAGAGATAATAATATCATCCGTATATAGAGGGAGCTAGCACATTGCTTAATTAATTTGAGGTTACTACGTACGTAGGCACTGTAATAAGCAAGTAAGCAAATTCAATCGATGGAGCCTTTCTTCCATACATGCATTTGGTAGGTCATACTATATGGCCATAGCTGAGGAGTACATCATGAGATGATGACTCTCCTGCGGCTGGTCCGGCTCCGGCAGCTCCGGGTCCCGGTCCCGGCAGCAGACGACGAAGATCTGCTGCACCTCGTAGGCAAGATCCTCAACACTGAGCTGGCATTCGAGCCCGATCTGCATGCATTAATCACATTACATCACATTGCATTACATATGCGGCATGCATGAGAAAAATCGTTAGTTACATTATATATTATGCGTACATATATACGTGCCTTGAGGACGAAGGAGTGGAGGACGGTGTCTTCCATGGTGCTGATGTTGAGGTGGAGCACCTCCAGGTGGAGGCCCTCGAGCACGGCGATCATCCTGACGGCCTGCCCGGGGATACGGCGGGAGAGCGTGCGCAGCAGGACGTTGGAGCCGGAGATCTTGGCCTCGACGTCGGCCACGGCCGAGTTGCAGCAGGCGGCGAGCTCCTTGATCATCATCCCTGCGGCAGCGACTGGCGGCGACGGGGTGGCGGCCATGGTGGTGCTGCTGGCGGCGGAGGAGAGGAGGTGGGAGCGCGGGCTGGGCGTGGGGCTGGGGCTACTACTAGTACGACTGATGAAGCTGCTGTGTCCTCCGCCGCTGCTGCGCCGCTTCTTCCTGGCCTCCAGCGACTCCAGCACCTGCTGCAGCTCCTTGATGAACTCGATGGCGCCGCCGATGATGGAAGCTTGGTCGCCGCGCTTGATGTAGAGGGCGGGCGTCAGGGACCGGAGCACCTTGAGGTGCTCGTTCATCTGCCGCCGCCGGTTGCGCTCCACCGCGATGTGGGACATATTCGATCCTGATCGATCGATCGATCGACTAGCTAGCTAGCTTAGCTCAGCTGCGAATCTAGATAGCACTAGCTGCCCGGACGCCATGCATATATATATAGGCTGCAGCCTGCAGGTCGGTCTGGGGAATGAAGAAGGAGATAGTACATGGATGCATGGATGACGTGTAGCCGTACTCGTACGTATATGTGCTAGCTGTTTCATCCATCCATGATCCATTGATCGGGTGGAAGAAGGTTCGTCGACCGTACCGACGCAGTGCATGACTGCAGGTACGACCATGCATGCATACCGGTGTGTGTCATGCATCTACGTACGCTGCAGAGAGGCTGGGGTGGGGTGGGGTGGGGTGGGGGACCATGCATGCATGCGACGTGTGTGATCGATCGCCTCATGCATGTATACATGCCAGGAGAGACAGCACAAGTATTCTTTGCTGCCATGCAATGCAATGCAATGCATGTTGCCGTCGTGACCGTGCGCGTGCATCGTCAAGTTGCCAGCTCTTACCTAGCTACGAATGCAGCGCGAGGCACGTAACGGGAGATAAATTGGACCGGACACCGGAGAGAGTGTGTGTGTAAAATAGTACACTGCACCGTAGGATGCATGCATCCTCCCTCCTCACCACCGCCCATGCATGCATGCATGACCCGGCCGGCCGGCCGGCTGATCGATCGCGATCCATGCAAAATAACATTCACGTTGCGTACTTGCGTGCCAGTGCCAGGCCATGAATCAATGGTTAGTCAAAACTATATATGATGTAACTTAATTTAGTGTAAAAATTAAATTAGGCTATATATATCGCTAGCTTGATTGATTGTTATATTACTCCAAATTAGTACCTTTTCAGTCTAACATCATATCAATTTTAAAATAATTGGTGATATACTATTATTATTGAAACTAATAAATATTAAAATATTCTTATAGTACATATCGATTTATTTTTAAATGAAAATACGTCTTCACAAAAAAAAACTAACGGAACTAGAGGAGTGAGTATGTATAGCTGCTGCTAGTGCTAGCTAGCTCATCTGCATGAACGCAATGAAACAGCATCGATCCATGAAATGAAAGCACGTCGTGCGCCACATTTACTCGCAACCGGCCACAATACGTGTGTGCGCGCCCCCACCGTATCATTTACTCCATGCAATGCGATGCATGCTGCGTCTACAAAGACAAGCACACCCAAATAAACTCGACCCCGGCCGGCCGGCCACCCCGTTCGGTCGAGCTATATATACAGCCGATCCGGTTTTGGATTCTCGATCGGTACAATAATATGTTTAGCATTCATGGAAATTTTCAAGTTATTTTATATATTTTTAAATTTGGTTTCAAATTGGAATCTAATTTTAATCATGCACTTTGTTAATGAACATTGGGAATGTCACTTTTGAGCACATATGTATTCCGAAAAAAATACACGACAATATACCACTTTCCGGACTAAGAGTTTTGATGATTTTTCCCGGACTATTGGAAATTATTTTGGGCACTTCTCCTATATTTCAGGTGACTAAATTTTAAGATGATTTTCAGGCAACACTCTTGTATGTACTGCCAATTAGTACAAGTAAATTGTCACTTTTGTGATTTGTTATTTTTCTTTGTATCATAACATATCAAATTTTTATCCTTGTCTAATCTAATTATAGAAATAATTGTAAATTGTTAAGTTGTCTTTGTGCCAACACATACCAGACTTTGTTAGGTTTATGGTTTTGTCTAACGAGTTTTTTTATTCTCGGAACCAAAAATTGCAAATTGTATCTAAAGGTTGCAACAAAGTAAAACTATAATTTTAGTATAAAATATATACAATAATCGTTGACTGAAAGAAAACTAAAATTCAGGCCTCTAAAATTTAGCAAATCCCCATTTGGGCTAAAAAACTTAACCTAAAACTCAGATATAACATTTTGGGAAGAATTTTAGTTTCAGAACTACAAAATCTATGATGTCACCCAAGCAAAAAGGGTCTTACCTGATTTTTAGCATCTACTTAAAAATTACAAGATTTTTGGAAGTTACTAGGTCCTTCATTGTGGATCAACAAGAAAAATCAGCTTAAACGAAAACTCAAATATTGCATTCCGAGAAGAACTTTGGCTTCAGAACTACAGAAGTCATGATAATATATCCAGAAAAAATGTGTCATCCTCTACATAAAAATACAAGATTTGTGAAGATACCTAGACTCTTTGTTTTGGATCAAAAAGAAATGGTACACAATACGAGTCATGCCAACCACGTACGGGCGTAACTTAACCACCACATTAGCGGTATACGCGGAAAGTGTTCATGGCGATGCTAGCTAGCGTGTGAATTTAGCTATCACACCGATGCTTATGACATGACTATATTCGTTTGTCACGCGATGCCTCTCAGTGTGACGAAAAGGGCTTGTTTTTAAAATTTTAGTTCGGCATGTGTTCTTGTTAAAATATTAGTTTTTTTGGATTAAAATCAAAAGAAATCTTTGCAGTATCTTAGTTTTTTTTGTACAAATTTTTCATTGGATGTGTTATGATGTGAACTAAAGTGTTGGAAGATCTTGGAATGTAACTCCAATATTTTTTATGTATTATTAGAACATTTTTGTGTGACTATGTTCGTTACTGGTACATAACCGTGATGTTAGTCTACACGTGATGGGATGCATGGGTGGTGTGTGCTCCGATGACCAGTGAGTTAGGTTAAATCAAGCTCGCCGAGTGGTTATTGTTGATAGCTCATTTTGAATTAGATGTACCCCGGGTTTTGATCTGATTTATAGAAAAGTTACGATATCAAAGAAACATATTATAAAAGATAATGGTCTCCGGAATCCTAACTTTATGTTATGTTATGTTATAATTTTAGTTTTTGGTAGAGGCTAGAGGTGGGGAGGCCGGCACCGGCAGGGCAATCCTGGAAGTGGAAGAAAACACAGCACGCAAAGAAAAGGGTGGTGGTGGTGGATGGATGATTGGCCGGTGCCCGGTGCCTGTTGCTTCGTGTTAGTTAGTGGAGTGGTAGTGGGACCCACGCCACGTCAATTCCAGCTCATCATTCCAACCATCTGTTTTTTTGGTTGGGAAAGTAAAGAAAGCAAGGTTTGGTTTTGGTTTGGAGCAGCCATGGATTCTTCATGCGGTTTCTCTTCCGTCTCTGTTTGATTTGATTGGGATTGGGATTGGTTGCTGCTTTGCTTTGGTCGAATTCCATTTCCATTGCATCGGCCCCCTCCATCCCATCCTCCCTTATTACCTTACATGATGGATGCTCGAATCGCCACCGCCGGTGTTGGCGTCGGCGGCGGCGGCGGCGCGGGGACATGTGCCGTCGGAGGATTCGGTACTCTCTCTCTCTCTCTCTCTCTCTCGCCCCCTTTCTCTGATTGCCTGGGATTGGATTGAATCTCTATCTGAATCGGATTGCTGCTGCATGCAGTCTGGGACGTGCTGCTGTGGCGCCGGGGCCGCGCCGACGTGAGCGCCTGCCTGCTGGCGGCCACCGTCTCCTCCTGGCTGCTCTTCTACGGCGGCTACACCTTGCTGTCCCTCGCCTCCAACGTGCTCCTCCTCCTCCTCACCGTGCTCTTCCTGTGGGCCAAGGCGGCGCGCCTCCTCAACAGGCCGCAGCCTCCCGTCCCGGAGCTGCGTGTTCCGCAGCAGGCCGTGGACGAGGCGGCGGCGCTGCTGCGCTCTGCTCTCGACGCCGCCTTGGACGCCTTCCGGGACATCGCGCTGGGCAGGGACTCGCTGCTCTTCTACCGAGCCTTCCTCTGCCTCTGGAGCGTCTCCATCGTCGGCAGCCTTACAGATTTCCCAACCGCCTGCTACGCCAGTGAGTGAGCTTTTGCCTTGTCGTCTTTGCTTCACCCATCTCCGACCATCTCTACTGATCTCTCCTCCGTCAAAAACAGGCATCGTTGCTGCTCTGACCATCCCGGCGCTGTACCACAGGCACCAAGAATGCATCCACACCTACATGAGCTTCGCCTACATGAACCTCCGGATGTACGAGATGGTGTACCAGAGGATGTCCATGAAATGCTTCCTCAGGATCAGGGACTGGGTCATGGAGCTACTCAAGGATCCATGACCACTCACCCACTACTTGTGCTTGGCTTGCTTCTACAAGGATGGATTGATTGATTGATTTGGGTTCTTCTTTGCTTGTGCCTAGCATAGCGCATCAACACTTGGACTGGGAGCTTGTGTTGGTGCTTCAGGTATAGTTGATTGGTAAAATAGAATAGACGCAATAGTATAGTAGTTTTGATGGGTGCTGATGATTGTTTGATTGCTTTGGATTCGGGAGTGGCGTGCTGGTTGCTGCTTTCACCTTCTTTTGCCTGTGCTCGCTCTTGTCGTTCAAGGAAGCTAGGCCAGTCTTTAGTCCAGTGTGTGTGATGCTGATGCATGCGAGTGCTTTCTGCTGTGTCTTCCATGGCCAAGGTGCCTTCTGATTCTGCCCTCGGCTCCATAATGTCGCATCCATGTAACATTTCTAAGGTATATATTAGCCTGCAAACATCTTGGTTGCCTGGAGTATCTCCCACTTCATTTCATTCTATCTACAGCCTACTGTCGGAGCCACATACAACTGTAATGCTAACCAAACCTCATGTATAGAGCAATAACCTGCGAGTGGATCTGCAGCACAAACTGGCTCTCTAAGGAGGATTTGTTCCCAACTCAACCAAACATGTCAACCAGATGCAAGAGCACGCATGATCCATCCATAGGGGAGCTTAGCTAGCATCAAGTGAAGGTTCATTACACACAACTCTACTAGGACGTAAGCTGCTGACAGTAACACCGCAGACAAAGGACTGACTGGTTCTCCTACAAAAGCCTCCAGATTCAGGCATTCAGCAACTAAGTCAGGTTGGTGCAACAAGCGAGCCTCCAAGGTTCCAAGCTGGTTGCATGCCATATACACACAGATCACTATCCCTAACTGAAATCAGTTCAAACGCTCCCCCTATCCTCATGGACCAGCACATCAGCAGAAGAACATGGAGCTCCTCACTTTCTCATGCAGGCGAGGCAGCTCCGGCACGGGAGCACTGCCGGCAGAGGTATGCCCTCCCTGGCTGGAGGACGTGTCTGACATCTCCTCGAATTTCAGGAACGTGCCCACCTGGGCTGCAGCAAGGTGGGCGTAGCAGATTGGAGCAACTGCAAACACAAACAAAGCGTGGACAGAGTAAATCTGCTGTGCTGCAAACAATGCTTCAGATTCAGCAATCGTAAACTGGGATTCTGTGGCATACCTACTGAGATGGCTGTTGTGCTCCTTTGATACCTGCAAAGCAGGACACGGCAACAGTATAAGCAAAGGGACCATATAGCCAGCAACTAGTGACAGTGAAATGCAGCGACCAAAGTAAACTACTTACACGTAAGAGAGCGAATGAACAAACTCCTGCATTTCGTCAGCAGAGAAACCTATCTCATCGTGCAGAACATGATAATGGGTCGGCCTTGTTGTTCCCTGATACGAGCAGCAAGCACATACCAATATTTATTTAGCACTTAAACGATCTAGGATAGGATTCAGAGATAACTAACAGCATTTTGCTCTGGACAAGCTCATTCAGAGATCAGACACAACTTACAATCATCCCAGCATGTGCACACATGTAGAAGTCAAAGTTCTTAGGATGGCAAACTTTATTGTCCACCACAGTTCCTGCAGAATAACACATTTATTGTCACCACATCTCACAGGACACTGCCAACTCACATGCAAATGGTAAGTCACCTTGTACATTCGTTACAAATAAACATTACCAGGAAGAACATTGTCTGGTGATCCGGTCTGAAAAAACTTGGTGTGGTGGTTCTTTTGAGCAACAATCACAGTGAACTTGGGTGACCACTTCTCATCGAGAAACTTACATGCCTGCATTAATTAGAAGGATGTGCAATCAGTAGTATTTACCTTGTGGTGAGTACAAGCATTCGTTGCGAACCAAGCAAATGTGCAAGGACAAATCAAAACAAATACATTACCTCAATTATCTGATCCAGTTCAATGTTGATGACCTGGGTAAACTGACTTTCGCTGACTCCATCCCTAAAACCAGCAAATGGTTATACTTACACCACAGTGGTTAAGTTAGTATCAACAATCCATTCCAGTAAAGAATGTACCATACTTCTCAATATTTTTTTGTTTCCAGAAAAAAGATTTAGTGATATAAGCAAATAATAACCCCAAAACTTCAAACCTGAAAATAATAATATGGTCTGGTTTTCGCTTTCCAGAGCTAGTGTAGAAGTCAATCAGTGATTCCCTGAAAGTCCCAAATATGAAGATGAACTTAGTATTCAAAAGTCATCACGCTTAACATACATATTACATAAATCCACATACTAAGAAGATATCTCTTACCGAATGAGGCCATCATCATCAGTACCCCGTGGCTTAAACAAGGAGGACATCATTTCTAGTCTGGCAGATTGGGTGTGCACTGATGCTCTATATTTAGAGATAAGAGGCCATTGACGAGAACTAACCACCTAAACAAAGAGGAAAGTTATGGTTACATCAGAATAACAGAGATCCATTTCAGAAATTCACTCAGATTTCATGTGGACTGAGGAATTGTACAAGTAAAGGTATGCTCATCTTACCGCTGCAACTGAAGGTCTATCCTGTCCTGGATGACCATGAGACACATCCATGCCCAAGATGATGGTGGGTACTTCCGACACATGGGGTATTGACGGAGATGCTTCAACTTGCAGCAACGAGTTCAGACCACCAAGCTGGTTAAAAACAGGGGAAAGAGAATAGTATAAGCATGCATTAGTGAACAATACAGTGCAAAAGAAGACAAAATCATGTCTCAAACCTTTGCATTAATCTTCATCAGCAAATTAAGCAGGTACGGATCATTGACTCTTGTTGGAGCCAGACACTGTGTGACAATACCAAACTCGGCCAGGCACTTTCTCTTCCAAGGACCTGGTTGAAACCAAAAAGGTATAATTATTGCAAAGGTGTGAGATATTTATATGGAGGAGTAACAGTGGTAACCAAATATAAACCAACCATAGACTTCGCAATTTTTCCTCTCAGGGAGAAGACACATGAGGAACCTAGGAGCTCCAGGAAGTTTTGATTTTATCTGCCCAAACATATCATCCACTCTTCTCGACACGGGTGCACGCCTCATAGAGGGACTCTCTTCAAACACATCAAAAGGTTCCTCCATTTGCTGCCAGAAGAAAAGGTGAGCAACAGAAAACTGTTACAATAAAAGATGTGTGAAAAGCTAAAACATACAATTACAATAAAAGATGTGTGAAAAGCTAAAACATACAATTCCCTTTGCAGATGCATTCCTCATCAGGTCACGGATAAGATTCCGAACATCACAACGTGCAGAGAAATTAACAACCGCCCACTTATCCACAGAGCAGGTTTGATAAAACTTCTGAAAGGGGCAAAGAATTGGCAAATAAACATCAGAAGAAAGATCCTTCCTAATCAAGAACTAGAGAAGGTAAAAAAAGAAACATGCTGAGTTGCTGACCCTATTGGTGAAATTCCACCGTCCATTTCGTGAGAAGATATCATCACCATTGCCGGCTTTCAGCTACAAGATATTAGATTTAGTCAGATGCATTTTACTGACAGATGCATTTTGCTGACATAATGACTTGGTACAACATTTAGTGAGAAAACAACTAAAGCTTAGAGAAGTGTCACCAACCTTTGGGGCTTGAAGGATCCTTCCTTCAACTTGGGTAAATTTTGGAGCAACTGAAACGCCACATGCCCTCAACATGGGGTCAGAATCATAGTTACTGCGTTGCAGTGCCTAGCATTTAGGGTAATCATAAGCTGTTGATTAATTCAGTCGTACAAAACCAATCCCATGAAGTTATAAATCGTTGCAGCATGCTAAAATCAAGGTAACAACTCACATCATTTAGAACTGTCATCCTTTCTTGAGGCTTCTGTCTAGACTTCTCAACAAGGGATGACCTTTGTAGCGTTGACAAAGCTTTGGTGTATCTTTGAAGCGGAACAAGGGAGCATAGCTAGTAACACAACACAAAAATATGAGATGCAAGATATATTTAATAAACAGAGATTTGATAGGATGTACACTAACAAAACTGAAACAAACCTCGATTGGAAAATATGTTGGACGCTTTGCCCTCCCTGTATTTATACAGGGCAAATCACCAGAATACTTTAGATCAATTCCTTTCTTCGCATAGTAGTCATAGACAGTTATTTCAATGGTATCACCATCTCCGTTGCTACCATTTCTCTGCCTCAGCGGAAACCTAATTGCATATGTCGATGAGAAAGAAATTAAGCACAAGAATATCTCTGTCAAACAAGCTTGGCATTGATATCAGAACACAATCAATAAAAGCAATATTTGCTGAACAAAATTCTTCTGAAACAGGCTACACACTAGGGTACATTTTTTTTCAAATACCAAGTAAAGCACGCATGAAAATAAACAAAACAGCAAGAAAACATGTCCCCACGTTTGTTCTTTGCAAATCCTCTCGCTGAGACCAAAAATCTTGAATTCTGAATTTGCAGGAGTGGTTCTAATCCTCAAGCCCTTGAGAGCACGCTTGGCCTGCATTGAATATGCACACCCCAAAATAGTGTTACCGTTCTACCAAAATAGATATTTCAATGCAGTAGCGTGATCATTCAAAAAGTTATACCCAAAGATGCAATTTACCTTTTGCCAATCAATTCTGCTAGGATCATTAACATTCTGGTTAGAAAGAAGAAAATCAATAACAGGGCCAGGCTTCACGATCATTGTTGTTGAGACATCTGCGGATTTCAAAAAGTAAGCTATCATGATCATGAAAGATGTAAGATTACAGAATAGACAATGCGGTTCCATGGCACCGATACAGCCATATAGGACAAATACGTACCAACGTTCAGGGAAAGTCCACTCTGTGTGCCACGGAAGCTTGAATGAAATCCACGGCAACCCATCACACCACCACCCAAGTCAACAAAGTTTGAAGGGTTGTTGTAGAAAAACGATTGCTTAACCAAAAGGCAGCCTCTGCAAGTAGTGAGAAAAATTGCCATGATCTAACTGCAGAAGATCCTCAAATCTACCTATAAATCATCCATGAAGATGCATAGCTACATACTGTTCTGCGGAATGCTGCCTCAGTATGATATCAAGAACACGAAGTGCCTCCAGGGAGTTCTCCGTTTCTTCGCCTCTAATGACTTGACCAATAGCACTCATAGGAACCTTTGCTGCAAAATTTATCTCCACTTTGAAAGTTTTCGTCTGGTATGGCCTCCTCACTCTCTTCCTGTCACCACCTCCAGGACTGTCAATACCTCCAGGGCTCCCATTGGCAGCAGTCCTACAACCACACACAAAAAAAACATCGCAATTACAAAGTACGATTCTGGATAAGCATAAACAACAAGAGAGCAGATCAAAGAATAAAACTAACTTTCCAGTAGATGCGTCCTCCAAGACGACAGTGAACTCATTGTTTTTTTGTGGAAGACCACCAACTGTAAACAGGCTCTTTTCTCCATCATATGCAAAATCCTTGTTGGAAAGCTCAGCGCGATATGTCTGCTGCAGTTTATCAAACACCTTTCTGCCGATCCCTTTACCTTCAACAGGTTGATCATCCTCATACTTCAGGTTCACCTATTCAAATAAAACAGCACTATCCCATCAGCTAAAGATAAGTTATTAACAAACAAGGGACACACAATGAAATATTTTGAACAGAAGATTGTGAACTCAGTAAGAAGACATACATAATAGTGAAAGAAGAAGTCTTCTGTACTCTTCACAGCGACTTTGAAGTGATTTGAATAGAGCTGGACTAGCTGCCCTTTTCTTCCTATACCAGGCCTGTCCATCAGTAATCTCTTTGGCTTTACTGGCTTGTTTGCTGGTGATTCCCCCACAGTATCTTCAGCTTTAATGGGAACCACATCTGGTGGCACCGGCGGGGGTGGTGGCAACTCTTCATCCTCGCCATCATGAGAGCCCATTTTAAGATAAAACAAGCGGCACTCTCTGCAAAGAAACAAGGACAGCAGTGAAATGGTGCAAGGGAAACAATGAGCACTTGAAAGAATGTTTTACCAATACCATGTAACAGTAGCATATAATCACAAAGTTGAATCTTTCTGTTACCTAGCTTCCAACACTATAAGCTCCATGTTTCTGCCTACTTCTTTATCAGATTAAATTCAGGTAAAATGCAGAGCCTCTGTAGTGAAATGAACGATAGGAATAGATATAACTCTAATTCCATTCCCGAGTGGACTCATTGGCACTAGCCACGTTACTCAGTCTTGTGCCTGTTTGCTAATGCAGAAATTTCGTTTTACTTGTTTCATATGACCTCCTTGAGTAGCAAGGACACATTTGGGACACGAAACTTTTGTACAGTATATCAGATGCACCATTAAGCTTGTCTAACTGCATGCTTTTGGTGGCAGCATTATACTGTGCAGATCACAAGGACTCAAGCGCAGGACGTTACTAATAAAGAAATACGAATGTAATTGGCTGTCAGATCACAGTGAAGAAAATGAGCGTAATGTTGACTTGAAGAATCACAGATTAAAAAGACAACAGATGCCCCCGACCAACGGCAGCATTTTGTTGAAACAAGGTTCAGGTAAGGAAAAAAAAAAGATGGAAGCTTTTGGTGAAGTTGACAGGGTAAGAAAAAAAAAAGCTTTTTTATTAAAGAAATGTTCTTGAAACCACCTGAACAGCAGACTCGCAGCTTCAAGCACTCGTCTTTATGTTTTTGTTACACAAAAAAGTGGACATTTTTTTTCCAAAAAAAAGGCACGGTAATGTAGGAAACTCCTGTGAGATGAATCGCATCGCTGCAAAAGCATCCAGAAACGTGTTAACCGCTAGAAATCCAAAGGGGGCTATCCTCCCCCCTCCCCCCCTCTATTTTTTTAAGAAAGAGAAACAAATCTGCGAGCGTGAGGAACTGAGGACCAAGAGCGGCAGCAGGAAAGGGACCCAGCTCTTCGTCCTCTGGGTGCAAGAAACCAAATGTCCCGAAAACCCTAGGAAAGCAGAAGCTGCATCTGCGGTAAGAAATGAAAGAGGAACGAATGGGGGTTTTCAGCGGCGAGGGGGCTAGGGTTTACGCATGCAGCAGCATTGCAGATTTGTACATAATACATGGACAACAGGACAAGGCATGAATCACATAGCATCAAATCAAACAGGGGGAGACGGAAGAAGGGGGGAGGATTGGAGTCATCTCCGCTTGAATCACTTTCACTTACCAAAAGCAAGGAAGCAGGGAAGACAGGAGGACGGGCGAGGCGAGGTCTCCCAAGTCCTGCTCCTCTCCTCTCCCACTCCTCAACACAGCCCCCGAAGGCAGAAAACCACTCCCATTCACTGCTCCGACCGCCCCTCGAACGGCGGGCGGCTCTGCAGTCTGCACTCCACCTCGGTCTCTCCTCCGGGCAGCCCATGTTTTTAGTTCGACATCTGGACATGCAGCTGGGCCGGGCCTGGAAAGTGGACATGTAAAAGCGATGTGGCCCCATCTACACCTCTATATTCTAGGTCCCGTTAAAATTATAGTACAATCTTAAATTTGACTAAATTCGATATATTTCATAAAAATCTAATAATATGGATGATAAGTACTACTCTCTCCGTTCCAAATTATAAGTCGCTTTGATTTTTTTATTTATCCACTTTGCATAACAAAATAGATGTGCCAAAAAAAATCAAATCGACTTATAATTTAGAACGGAGCGAGTAGTATTACATATATAAACTAGATATGCCCGTGCGTTGCACGGGATAACAAATTTGTATCCATGTGTATAATGATGCACGTGTCTTATGGTTTAAACGAACATATTAACAAATTTTTATTCATGTCTATGACGATGCACATGGCTTGTGATTTCGACGAACATATTAAGAAATATACAAATTTGATTACATAAAGCATATTTTTTGATCTTTATGGCCTATATTGTGTAGACTTGGTTTATAGAAACCTAAATAAATTGGTTTCATTTTTAAATTATTATTTGTGTGTTTTATTATTTTATATCTTCAAAAATTAATAAAAAATCTAATTAATACTTGTGCATTTGGAGCCGCCATGGCCATGCGTTTTCTCCCTAGATGCTGTGGACCTGTGGTGGTGTGGCGCTTTGCTGTGTTGTATGAGTAGCAGGAGAGGCGGATGGAGCAAGGAGACACAAGTGAGAGAGTGAGAATTGAGATGGGATTAGGGTTTCGTCCCTCTCATATGATCCTTTTTTTTGGCCTGCCTCCGATGTGTGCCGATTTGCCGCCTCAACAGCTTTCCGTCGGGGCTACCAACCAAGCCCATGAAGTGCAGCCTCAGCAGCTCTCCGTCGGGGCCTACGACAACGCCCACGATGGGCAGCCGCTCAACCCACCGACGACGGCCCATCTACGTCGGTACACGGGACGGACCCTCCTCCTTCTGTTGTAGCCTCGCCTACAGTCCAACCAACCTCTATCAAGGACTTCATCCCCGATCTAAAGTTGCCGCTCGAGAAGCCGCCGCGCCTTCGTGTCTCACGCGTGCGGGTCGAGAACCTGGTGCCGCGCCGCAGCGATAGACTTGCTGCCAAGTCCGTCTACCGTGACCTGAACCCGGAGAAGCAGGCCAAGCGAGTCATACTCAGGAAATGGCAGCCATCGGCGAGCCCGATGACGCCTGACGCGACCATCACCACTTGGTTCCACGAGACGTTCCAAGAGTCGTTGTCATCATCCAAGAGTGAGGCAATGCAGGAGCTCTTCCCCATGGCTAGTGCTCGCGGGAGGCGGGCAGCGGTGCAGGCGCCTTGAGCACGGGTTTGTTCAACATCGCAAGCCGTCGGTCGCACATTTAGTTTCTTAGTTAGTTACAACAGCGTGCATTCCACCGCCTTGCGGTGCCTTGAGTTCATGTTCAACTCCATCGCTCATTGCACCTCACCGTGATGTGATGTTGGACGTGTAAACCTTCTAACTTCTTCTTAATAAAACACATGCTAAGCACGTTCTCGAAAAAAGGTCATCTTTTGGCCTGCTAAGATCCTGGCCGTTCATCATGCATCAACGACTGAAATCAGCTGTCAGATTTTGCAACCGGGCCTTCAAGTGGAGAAAGGCATGGGCTGGACGCAGGCCTGCGTGCTGGGTAATAAGTATTTGGCTCTATAAATTTCCATTAGCGCTGACTTAAGTTGTTAATATATTTAGTTTATTAGTTTTTTCCCAGCATCTCAGATTTGTGTTTTAAGTATATAAAATAAGTTGACTGCCCGCATTATGATATTTATTCCCATTCCAAATAAAATTTATTTATCATATCTACTTGCCGATCTTTCAAGTCGCCTTTTTAAGTATGATTTGGGAATTTTTCTTACTACAAATCATAAATGCTATATTTTGGGTTAACAAATAATTGTAACATTATACGTCTTTGAACCATTGTCCCTTCGCTAAGAAATAAAAATTCTCACTACAAAGTTGTTGATGTAGTTTTTATTTGGAACTAATTGATGAAAACATAAATTGAAATATTGAACGGTTTATTGTCTAATCAAATCTCTAATGTTAAAGACACAAAATGTTGATGCTTCAACCAGATTTAATGTTTGTTATTAATAAGGTAGGGCTTAATTCTATTTCTGTGCTTTACAAGGAAGGAAAAAATCTATCAAACTATATTTTATATAATACGATACAAACTTAGTTGGATAAGTAACATTATTCTTAATATTATATATCGTGCTTATATAAAACTTATAGCTTCTCAAATTATTTTTTATAAAAAAGGTAAAATATAAATAAATATGCAACATTCTTGTCCTCATCTCTCATTAATGTTTGATAATTGTTCTCCCGTTGCAACGCACGACACATTTGCTAGTGGAGAATAATCCTACAAAGATTAGGAAAATGCATATTTGTAGTTGGACGGTGAACATTTTCTTCTGGGCTCTGTTCAGCCAATGGTTGTGCAAGGACGGGAGATTTTCTTGCCTTTTCGACTTAAAGTTTTGGAAAGTTAGATCCACCGCCTTACCATATTCCGGTAGCAACAGAATACAACAATATCTATCATCTATTTAGTCGGACGAATTGCGTATATACAACAAATAACTCGTAACAGCTTTGCCACCATGAGCTTTATTCGTCCAGCTTATATAGGGCACTACATATACGGGTAAAACAGATGGAAAACCTCTTACCGTCATCGGGATCAGAGCCAGGAACGAAAGCAAAGGAAGAGCGACGAGATTTCACAAATACAGACCGAAAAATTCTCTCACGTTTCC
Source organism: Saccharum hybrid cultivar R570 (assembly GCA_038087645.1). Taxonomy (NCBI): domain Eukaryota; kingdom Viridiplantae; phylum Streptophyta; class Magnoliopsida; order Poales; family Poaceae; genus Saccharum; species Saccharum hybrid cultivar. The sequence continues at coordinate 41,996,910 of JAQSUU010000496.1, read as the reverse complement.
CATCCCCTTTTCAGGTTAGATCTAGAAATACAGAATGGACAGGACAAACGTAGAAAAATAAATGGGACAAACCGAGAACTTTTAAGTATACATGGTCATGGTGTTCTGATTACAAGACAACTCGTGCCCATACAAAAGAGCAACGAGCGTACAGAAACAAAATATATAGTCGGATTCTAAGATGAATTGGAACGGATGAAGAGTCATTGAATAAATCTCACGCAATGTTGATTGTACCGTTGTGACATACAGAAACATTTGGTATGGGAATTGGGAAGTGCTAGGCCAACCAATAAACCCAATAAACTTTTTAATTAAGACATCCATTGCTTGTTTTGAGGATACCCTGAGCAGAATGGGAGAGGAGCAGAGGTCAATCCCATTTTGGTTGAATGAATGAATTGAATATTTGGCTGTAACATTATTAGCTTCTGTTTTCATGTCTGTTCGCTTGGCTGAAAATAAGCGACTGAAAGTGATGTTGGTTGGTTTGTTGTGAGAGAAAAACACTGCTGGCTGGCTGAAAATAAGCGGCTGAAAGCTCAAGCGAACATAAGTTGTTTGCATCCGTCATCCAACGACAGCTTATAGCATTGGCCCTGTTCTGCAGATCTTGTTTCGGCTTGTTTCAGCTTATTTCAGCTTATTCTCTCTCACAGAATACTATTGAATCAGCCAAAACCAACCGGCTTTTCCACCAGCCGAACCAGCCCATTGTATGAATCTAGTAGCTAGTACAGATCAATCAAGAGTAGTTAGCTATCTATGATAGATAGATAATAATAATCCAGACGATGTAGACTAAACACGACAGAAGCTTGCATTGGTTTTGTCTGATTGCAAGCTAAGGTTATAATTACTGTATATTTTTTTGGTGACGTGTCTGCCTATCATTGGACGACTGTCGTCCTCCCCAAGTGCCCATGTTAATATAATTTGTTTTTGTTTGTACTCCTATTTAACAACCACCATCCGTTTGAAATAGCTTTAGCTACTACCTGTAGTAAGTGGTATTAGCATCTATTGATGTCGATATGGATAGATATATATCGAACACATCCGCAAGGCCTGCTTTACCATCTATTGATGTCGATATGGAAATTCCTTTTTACACGCGTGTGTAACTACTCCCATACGTATATCCCTAGATTCAGGGTATATATGACCCGACGAAGTGTATGTAGATGAAGTATACGATCATACTAGACCATCTACGATAGTATGTATGTCAAGTATGCAAGTATACGTAGATTATAGGGTTATAATTATTATATATATATATATATATATAAAAGAATGGGCTCTTATGAAAAAAAATTCGCGTAGTAAGAGCTGAAGTATTTTAAATTGAGTATATAAGCATACTCGAACTAATAAATTAGTATGCACATATACGCAATATGGTTTATTAAAGATGGGAGTAACTATACGTACGTGAAGGAAAAATGCACCGTATAGTCCACGGAGTAGAATGAAAGGGCTTATTAAGCTCACTATACATTTTTCTTTATGTTTCAGCCACTAAGGCCTAATTTGGATGCCCATGGGTCTCGCCATAGCTTTGTGACCCGCCGAGACCCTACCGCACCGCAGTGGGGTGGCGGCGATGCATGGCATCTCCTAGGAGTGGCTGGCGCCGAGGTAGGGGCACAACCTAGGGAGGGGCCGCCACCGGGAGGAAGAAAGATGAACGAGAAAAAATACGAGCTGCAAAACTGTATAGACTGTCAAAGCCGGCGCACATCTCAAAACAAATCCAAAGGTCGCGTGCGTATGAGCATGAGCTCTTAAGGGCAGAATTTCCGCGTTCGATATATGTGAACCTCACTGATTGTCAAAGGCTACAATGACAAATTTTGTTGGATAAATGTTGGGTCCTAAAACGATATGTTTTTTTTTTGCTTGAAACAGAGGGAGTACTGATCCTTGCCCGTCAATTATTTATATACATACATATGAATGAACAGATCGAATGGGAAGGGAATCAATAGTATAAAGTAGCTAGGTTGGAACATGAACGCACACCATTGTATTATTCCTTTCTTTCTTACACATATATGGTGTGCTAGCAGCCAAGCACATGCATTACTTATCATCAACTCTGATTAACTAGGGACTGGAGAGGGGCCGGGTACATCGTCATATGCATTACATTGCATAATGCTACTCTAGTAGTAGTACGTATATTCTATGGTGTTGTTTACATGCATGTTGAGAAGGCATGTGCATCGCCGCCTTGCATTGTTGCTCCACTTCATTTTTTTTGGAATGGATAATTATGCGGCAGCTGCAGTGCATTGTCATGGTCCTATCTAGCTCTCCCTCCCCTCCAAGTCATAACACAACGCAAGCATTATTTGGCTGATCGAGATTATACAAACCAAACCACCTGTGCTAATGTAAACAAGGCCTGCCTGCCTGCTGCTGCTGCTGCATGATCGCATTGCCCTGTTGGCTGATCTCCGTCCCTCCATAATTCAATTTTGACTTGTCTTTCATCATTATATATAAGCATTGATGATCGATCGATGATCTTGACTGTTTGTTTGTTTACACTTTTCACCCATCTATCCCAAATTCAATGCATTCCATTCGATCCGATTCTCTTATCTATATATCCTATTCTACTCACCATCACACATCATCATGCGCCGCCGCCACGACGTGGACAGCTCGGTGCTCCTCCTCCTCCTCCTGCCCCCTGCTGGCGCGCCCGGCGAACCACCGCGCCGTCCGCCGTGCGATCAGCAGCCACCGCCGATTGCGATTCTCCTCCTCCGACAGCCGCTCCCTCGCCGCGGCGCGCAGCCGTGGCAGGCTCACGATCTCTGACATGGAGCGCACCCCGGAGGATATCATCCTCGCCGCGGACGCCGACACGGCGGAGCCGCTGCTGCACCCGCCACCTAGTCGGGCGTCCACCACCACGACAGGCTCCAGCAGCCGCTTCCTCTCCCTGTCCTCTTCTTCTTCTGCTGCTGCTGCTATCTTATTGTTGTTGGGGGCCTGGGCCTCGTTGCTGTACTCCGGGCAATAAGGGGAATCGGGCGGGAACACGAAGCGGCCGCTGGACATGGAGCGCAGCATCTCCGTGTCGAGCGCGATGAGGTCGGCGGAGTTGAGCTCGCTCCACCGGCTCTTGAACACCACGTCGGACACGATGATGCGGTGCTTGTGCCTGTCCAGCTCCAGGCCCGGCGGCGGCGCCACCGATGATATCGCCTCCTCATCACCAGCCTGCTTCTCCGGTCCGGGCACGCGCTCCACGAAGATGTCGAGGAGGTCGCGTCCGCTCCCTGTCCCAGGCCCAGCAGCAGCAGCGTCGTCGAAGCGGCCCGAGGACAGCGCGTCGCCGCCGAAGACGATGCGCGCGCTGGATGGGTACTTGAGCCCGAGCGTGGCGTCGTCGGCGTCGACGCTGGTCCGGCACAGCGGGCAGCTGGCGCTGGACTCGAGCCAGCGGTCGACGCAGTCGAGGTGGAAGGCGTGGCGGCAGCGCGGCAGGAGGCGGAGGAGGTCAGCGTCGTCGAAGCGGGCGAGGCAGACGGAGCACTCCATCCCCTGGCGCGCCCCGCGCAGGGTGGCGAACCGGAAGAAGGGCAGCGACTCGATGACCTGCTTGGGGACTCCGACTGCTGCTGCTGCTGCGGCGCCATTGTTGCCGCCTGTCTCTCCGCCTCCCACCAGCGCCGAGGCTGGCGGGGGAGACGAGGAGGGGTGGCAGAACTTGGCGTACATGAGGAGGATGAAGGTGAGGGAGAAGATCATGGTGAAGATGCCCACCACGACGGCCACTGATCGGGCACGGAAGGACACCTTGATGCCCACGCCCGCCGGCGTGTTGTTGTTATCCGCCGCCGGAGAAGCAGACAGCTCGTCTGTGGTCGGCTGCGCTGCGGCCACGGCTGCGCACGCGGCCGCAGAGACGAGGACCGCGAGGAGAGCGAGCTGCTGGCGCGGCAGCGCCATGGCCCTGGACGACCCAAAGATTTCTCGGATGCGTTGCCGTTGATCAGCGTCTATCTATCGGAGACAGGAGACGGCGCTGCCATGGAAAATGGAATGCAAGACATGAGTGTGAGTCGTTATGGCTGCTCCAGAGGAAGAGGAAGAGGAAGAGGAAGAGAGGCCTTGGATGAATGATTCATTCTCATTCATGCGGAAAGAGCATACAGCAAATGGCAGGGCAGTTGAGGCAGCGGGGTGTGTGGGCCCCCCGTCTCTTCCAATGCAAGTGGGCCATGTAGGTAGTTGTGTGTGCTGTAGCTTGTTCCTCTTCGTCTCATTCCCTGTATATATAATATCGGAGTAGCATCTACGGACTAGGAGCACACAAGCACAAGCACAAGCACGAGCACGGCGTCATCTTCACCTGCTACGTGACTTTTGGCAAAGTCTGCTCTGCTATCATCAACACCACCATTGTTGACTTGCTGTATGCACACGCATTACCCCACCCATCTCTTGGTTTCTTCATTTTAGACACAACGAGGACAACAAGACAAATTCCAGAAAATACCCAATTTAATTTTAAAAGTGTTAAACATTAAGGTCACGTTTTGTTCTAAAATTTTTTGGTTTTTGTCTATCACATCGAATCTTTAGACGCATGCATGGAGCATTAAATGTAGACGAAAAAAACTAATTACACAGTTTGATAGAAAACCACGAGACGAATCTTTTGAGTCTAATTAGTCCATGATTGGACACTAAATGACAAATACAAACAAAAGTGCTATAGTAGCTAAAGCCAAAAAAAATTTGCGAACTAAACACACCTTAAGCAGAAGTGAGGATAATAGCATCTGCCAAACAAGGTAATAGCATTTTCAGTGGAAGCATTTCCATATTGCTGCTAGGCCAGGCTCCCAAATTAAGATGGCCCAAAAATTAGGCTAGCCGACTTCTGGTCTCCGCCTAACTACATGTTCGTGCATGAATATTTTACCTTGGGCCTCCGGCGTACGTAATACCAGTGTTCGCATAAACGGCCGCTAAACGGTAAACGGTGATAAACTGTTTTATTTAGGGGGTAAACGAAAAATTAAACGGTTGATCGTTTAAACGGTCAAAAAAGGTCTAAACGGAACGGGGATAAGCAGTATTAAACGGGCTAAACAGCTGTTTAAACAGGTGTTTAGGCGAACACAAGGTAAATCTAGTTAAGTTTTACATGTATAAATTTGTATACTTAAGTTTATTATATTTATAAATATGTACACTTGATTTGTTACATGCATAAATATGTACATTTGATTCTTTTCACATGCATAAATATATATACATACTAAAATAATTGATTTTTACTTGCATTAATATTTATAAATGCTAGAATAATTGATTTTACATCAAAAAAATATGTATATTTGGGTAATATTGTGTAAAACCGTTTAGACCATTTTAATCCGTTTAAACATCGTCTAAACCGTTTAAATGCTAAACAGAGGGTGACCGACTGTTTAGCATTTAGCGTTTAGGATAACATTGCGTAATACACGTCGTCGTCAGGGCATTGTAACAGAACCGCCCAACTATACGAGATTAAGTAAGAAAATCATCCGACGGACGGACAATTTAACAAACTTAAGCCCGTATAACCCGGTAGTCCGTGAAATCTCGACGGATTTCAAACCATTTCACATCACAACCAAGATCGTACTAAGTTTAGCGGTCACCGTCATAAGTTACATAGAAGTTCGCGGCACAAAATACATCGGAGTTTAAACATAGTTATTACAAACCAGTTTCGAATAAAAGTAGCGGAAGTATTAGTTCAAGGCGCACACACACGACTTTCCAAAATAAAGTGCCAGCTCGCGATCATCTCCCACAAAAGCATCAGACGAGGAGTAGTGAGTGACCATTGCCCATGGTCCTAGGCTTCGCCCATCGCAGGGTAGAGACAGTTGATACAATAACCATAGTACATCTGTCCATCTGCAACAAGTGGGAACAAAGCCCTGAGTACGAGAAGGTACTCAGCTAGACTTACCCGACAGAACCAAAAATAAAATGACACCAAGGATCATGATAGGATTTTTGGTGGGGTAGCTGACTCATTTGCAAGAAAAGCATTTTTAGCTTAGCAGTTTTTTTACAAGAGCATGGAATATTTTAATTCTCTTATTCCCCTGTCAACTATGTTTGCACTTATGCTAGAGTAACCATATAATTAAGCAAGCAAGGATTACCATTGATAATTAACAATAATTACCATGTCATTTTCCACATAACTATCCAAGTGTTTCATCAATATTACTACGATGAAGTAACTCAAGTCAAGTGTTCACTATCCAGTGAACGATGGCGATTCGAATCGATTATTGACCAGCTGGTAATTTATTCCTCACACAAACCTCACTCACCCGCTAAAGTGAGGTATTGGTCACCGAGTCAACCATTCAGGTAAAGTCGCGAGCTTGCCAGGAACCACATGTACCCGGGGGCCGCCCGACTGCTCTTTGGCCTTATCATCGCGTCCCCGTTTCCTGCCACTACTGCTCCGGTACAGTGCGTTGCGGGTAATCCACTCGGCCCGAATAATCTCCCGGCTTCGCGGTCGAAAGGTACTTTATTCGGCCAGCTAAATGTGAGGCATGCGTTCAACATGACCCGAGACCCGACATCGGACGGTCCTTAACCGACACAGACGGAAGACACTACAGTCCAGAACCCTGCAAGCTTCCGCCCGGTCTCAAATTCATTTCCACACTTAGTTATTCCCACATGATATTCTTTCACATAAAACCAGGTAATCCCCTATAGCTCGCGGATGGCAGGCAATCACCTGACTTCTACCGGTCTAAGCAAGCTAAGCAATTATTGACCGTGGACACCAGGGTAACAAGGATCGGGTAAAACAAGGTGAAACAAGGTATAATGCAGCAACGTTTGCAAACAACTCCTAAACTTAATGCATCAGATTAAGTAAAATTAATAAATAATTATTTGCAAACCGGGGGAGAAATGCTCCGGGGCTTGCCTCGCTCAAAGGAGCTGGGACGATGATCGGGGCACTCCGGAAGCTCTTCACCGGACTCCTCTTCTGCTTCTGCTGGCTCCGACTCCGTCACCTCGGGCTGTTCCTCTGCGTCCTCGGGAACTACTGCCGAAACCACTTCCTGCGATCCTGTATGATGCAGAAGTATGAGTGCAACATGCATAGATGCATTGCAGAGGTGACATGAGATGATGATGATGCTGAATGCATGCGATGTAATGATCATGTTACGTTATTGGATTACGTGGAACTTATGACTCTTCTACAAGGTAGTCTACGTCATCCAAGAACATGTACTCGAAAACTACCACCACTATTCCCTACCATGCAAGAGTACTTGAACAATCAAGATGCTTCAAAGATACACCAAAGTATATTTTACTAACTATCTTTGCATTAAAGAATGAAGGGAAACCCTAATTAGCCCTATGGTTGAACAGCAACACATATTTTAGTAGCTCAGAAAAATCTTAGAAAATTACAGTGGATTACTAATATCAAGAATAGCCTGACACAAGATTTTTACTGCTTTTGGATTACTAGAACTAACTATACAAAAATAACAAACTAAGGCCCAAAATGGAGATTTAAAATACTTTACATTATGAAAAGTATCAAACAACAGATTTAGGAATTTTCCTACCTTCTACACACTAAACAAACATTATAGAAAAATTATCACTTGCATGTTCTATTCACATTTATTTAATTAACAAAAATAACAAGTATCAGTAATAGAAAGCATTTGAACTACACCTATACATTTTTCTACAGAACAGACATGATATACAAATTTTCCTAGCAAGTAGAGGGCACACAAAGATTAACAAACTTGGAACCACATTTTTCTGATTTTTCTTCATTTTATTATCAATTTTTCAAGAAAACACCAATTTCAAGGATTAAATAAAACACTACAGAAAAGCAATGAAATATTGGCATGCAATATTTTTATATTGTAGATCTGGTTCAAATGAGTACATAGAAATTTATTTCACCATTTTTGGAGCTAAAATGACCAAGAAAACATTTTCCAAAGTGTTTTTCATCATGAATAATAAAAGAAACAGAAAATGATTTTTCCGTTAATGAGATTGGGCCGGCCCGTGGAAATCAACCGGCCCGTGGCCGTTCTCGGCCTGCTTCACGCGCGCGGGGGACGGCCGAGCCGGCCCGCTCGGGGCGCGGCCCATAGGCGCGGCCTAGTTCCCCGAGGGGAACCGAGCGCGATCGCCGGCGTCCACGAGCTCGACGTCACGGCGGCGGTCGCGGCCAATCGGCCATTTTCGGCCATGTCCCGACCACCGAGCGAGCGCACAACGTTCGCCAGGAACTAGCGAACTCGAGAGGGAGGTTTGGGAAGACGGAGAGGGAGCGAGCAAGGCGATGGAGGAGCACGGGCTCGACGGCACCAACGCGGTGGCGCGGCGAGGAAAGCTCGATTGAGCCTTACCATACGCGAACAGGGCAAACGGAGGTCCGTTCGGAGGACAAGAGGAGGTGGCGGAGCTTCGTGCACCGTCAATCGAACGGAGGCGGTCTACCGGTGCCGGAACAAGGCGGAGGTGGAGGTGGTGCGCGGTGGCGAGCGGCGTTCCGCGGTGGATGGCGCCGGAGGGAGGAAGAGAGGGAGCGAGTGAGTGGTGTGCGGGATGGAGACCAGGTGCCTGGGCGATTTGAAGTGGAGCGCGAGCGCGGGGTCCACGGGCGGCCACGCGAGGCGTTGCCGGCATGCAGCCGCCACGCGGCGGGCGCGTTCTGCCGGGACGCCAGCGCGCGCGGGCGTGGGCGGGAAGAAGAGGGAGGGGGCCGGCTGGGCCGGGCCGCGGCGGAGGCGGCTGCGGGCGCGCGCGCGGGAGTGGCGCGGGCCGCTTCTGGTTGTGGGCCGAACAGGAGGCGGCGGCCTGTTAAGGCAAAACCGATTTTTTTGATTTTCCAAATTCAATTCAAATGAATTTCAAACTTCAAACTACATTTTGAACAAGAAGAAGACATTTTCTGGAATTGACCCAAAAATAAAAGTTACTCAGAATTAAATTCTCTACAACTTTGATTAAGGGGCCAACTGAAAATTCTTGATAGATTTTGAATGGCAGAATAAAAGCTAAAATAGGGGATATTTTTGAATATTTTTCATAAATATTTTTGAACAAGTTTTGACAAAATTTGGGTCATCTAGTTGCTCCAAAAATTGAATTAGGGTTCCAAGTGATGTCAAATTTATAGTTGCAAGATTTTTGGTACAATGTGATTATCATATTAATATAATTCATCACATACATTATTTTCAAGCTTTTATTTTAATCAAATTTTAAATTATCACACATGATTATAATGATATGAATGCTATGCAATATGATTGCCATGCAAAAATGCATTGCGTAACACCGGAGTGTTACAGGCATGCAGTGGCTATGGGCTGCCCTAGCTGGTCTGACTGCTCTGGAGTTTTGTCATTGCTGGACCAACAACAATTACCAACAACAACAACAAAGAACGAACAACAGTAACAGATTGGAAATGTACAGCAGAGGGTAAAAAGTATAGTAGATAGTTTTTAAAGCAAAGTTCGTTCATTCATTTAACCATGGGATCAATGATATCACTATCCACAAAAGAGATTACAAAGTTCGAAAGGGGTGAAACCAAACACATGGATGATTCGGGGTCCTTCTCAATCCTAACTGAAGTAGCTCATGAGCAACATTATTACAAGACCGAGGAATAACAGAAACAACATCGCAGTAGGTGAACTCATTCGCCAACAGCACAAGCTGCTTGGAAAATAACCCCCCCTGGCGCTCTTAATCGGTTGTGATCTCCCATAAATAGATCAGGGATGATCTTATCCTGGTAGGAAACCTATTCCACATGGAATCTACAAGTTTCCCATGAGACCGGAGCAGTTCCCAACTAGAAATCATGAATTGTCTTTAGACAGCCAAAATCGTTTCAGGTCGGTAAAAAATCGACTTAGGCCAGTTTAAATAGTGCCATGTCGACGAAATTTGGTCGGCAGTCTACCGAGGGTATGCCCAAGGTAGTGATTTATCGGTAAACATGTGCTCAAGCTACGAACTAGATGGTGACGCAAGACACAACAAGGTTTTTATTCAGGTTCGGCCGCCGTGAGGGCGTAATACCTACGTCCTGCGTCTGATTTGTATTGCTGTGTATGATGAGATGTCTTTTGAGGGGGTCTCCTGCCCGCCTTATATAGTACGGGGTGACAGAGTTACAAATCTGGAAACTAATCCTACTCGGTTACAATTGCCATAGCTGGTCAGATAAGGATTCCTATTCTAACCGATCACGATCTTGCTTGATCTCCAGGTTTGCTTTTCTTCCTTGCGTGGGACGCCGAGCAGATCGACTGGGCCACGCGTCATCTTCTGGTGGGCCGAGCCCTCTGGTCTGGGCCAGCTCAAGTCTAGCCGTAAGGGTATAGGGGTTAATACCCCTACATGCCCCACATGTTTCTCGGAGAAACCGGCCTGGGTCGGTTTGAGCTGGGCCAGCCCACCTCTCTAGAGAGACCAGCCTGGACTAGTTTTACCTGTCTTCAGCTAGGAAGACCTCAAACCAGCTTGGACCAATTTTCTCTGGTTCTTGCTAACTTAGCCTAATTCGGTCTGAATTTGATCCTTTTCTATTGCACGTGATTTTAGTTCCATCTTCGATTCTCTCGATCACATTTTGATTATCAACTACTATAAACAGTTTTAAGGGATGCTAATTTATTGACGGCATCGAGTTGTGCTTTCTTTCGTTGAATTAGCTGACACAACACCAAGAGGATAACAATGTCATAGATGAACCTACGGAAAATCATTATTCAGTATAAGAGCATCTCCATAAGTCTTTCTAAAGCTTACTCTCTAGAGCATCATTTGAACAGCCATTTGCATAAAAATCGCTTAATGTATCTTTCCGCTCTCCAATAGTTTTTCTATATCTTATGTGCGCTCTAGATAGTCATTTTCATTTTCGGTCTTTGTGAGAAATCCGGATTAGAATATGCCTATATTTAGATAACAAATTAAAAAAAGCTAGTGGAGTTATTTTCTTTCATCAAAATCTCTAGGAAGGATATGGAGAGTATCTTCGAGTTGCTCGGAGCGACTAAAATAGTCCACAATCAAAACAAAAACCACAGGCAAAGTAAGCCACAAACTAGATTGCAATCTTCAATCTATACCATACTGGCTACTGCATGAATAGAAATATAGAATAGACAGAGCAAAGCAGTTTTGGGTTTTGACAGCTGCAAGCATAAAGCATCCTGATATGACGAAATCCAGTGAAGTCTCAATTCTGAAATTGCAAACCGGTAGTAGTCGAATTAGTGCAAGCAAATCCATGGGGATGAATTTGTACTATTTCTTTTTTTTTTGTTCCCCCATTCCAATCGGAATTCGGACCAGCAGCACGCAGGTCACGTGGAGTGAGTGAGTGCTGGTCACCGTGGTCTCGGCTGCTCTGCTCTGCTTTTCTCTTTCTCTTCTTCTCTTTTCTGCCGTGGGATTTGGCTCTGAAACCCACGCGGCCACGCCTAGCAGGCATCCCCTCCTCCTCCTCCTCCTCCCCCTCCCCGGCCGGCGATGTCGTCTTCGTCTTCCGCGCTGGCCAAGGGCAAGTCCGCATCCGGATCTGCCAAATTCGAGGTAGGCCTCCCTCCCTTAGCTTGTTGGCTGCGTGCGCCCCTGTCCAAATCAAACCAAACCAGATCAGATCAGATTGCTCGATTCTCAGCCAAGCTCATTTGACAATTTAGTCGCTCAGACTGCTCGATTCTCAGCCAAGCTCTAAATCGGAGGGCGTACTGACTGTCCCATGCTGATGCAGGCCAAAGGGAAATTCTCCTCCTCTTCCCCAGCGGCGGCAGCAGCAGCTACCAAGCGTGGAACCGCCACCACCAGCAGCAGCAGCAGCAGCAGCAGCAGAGGGAGAGGCAAGGGCAGAGGGAAGGCCGACAAGAAGGTCTACTCCTTGCCCGGCCAGAAGTTCGATCCTCCGGAGGAGAGGGAGCCTCTCAGGATTTTCTACGAGTCACTGTCCAAGCAGATCCCCTCCAGTGAGATGGCTGAATTCTGGTATTCATATGCATTCTCCTTGCTCCCCTCCCCCACACAATCTCAGCTCTCAGGCCCGATGGATGATCTGCGTCCTCCTGCAGCCACCTAGGCAGTTACTACACCATCAGTGTTGTTCTACGCAATATTTAGTAGTAATTCTTATGCTGCAAAGAAATACCTTTCTTGAATTGAACTGACATGCTAACATTCAAATTAGGCAATGTTTGAGCTCCATCAGTACCATACACTGTGTCTGATGAGTTCCAATACCTGCAAACTACTAGGAGGAGGAGGTAATTTTCGTTGAAAATTACTGCCTACTATTAGGGGGCACTCCTATACATTGATTGACTCTTGACAGTCTGACATTACCATTTACAACAAGATAGATATGAGATCCATATTATATGTCACACAAGTTGAGGCATCAGGATGAATTGATGATCAACAAAGGGAAAAAAAAATGAGCGGGTGGGTGACGGATTGTTTGCTTGTAAATTGCAGTACTGGCTAATATCAGTTACTTTACATGTTTCTCCTATCTCTGCTCCATCCCTTTGCATTCACCCTTAATTCCTTCTGTTTGGTGGCTGCATGTACGATCTACATTCCTGGTCTATATCCAAACTTAAGATTGAATTTCAGGCTTCAGCGAGATGGAAATAAATACATTTTTGAAGTGTTGTCGTGCAGATACTAATAGATAGACTATGAGCACTTACTTTCTGTTAATGGCCTCACATTGAAAAAAAAACTACATATGAACAGGTTGATGGAGCATGGTCTGTTGTCTCCAGAGAGAGCAAAGAAAGCATATGAAAGGAAGCAAAAGCGGCAGCAGCAAGTGAGAATGGGTACCCCAATCAAGTCTTCTGCAGTGATGAGAAAAGATAAACCTGAAAGTTCGAAGAAACCAAGCATTATGGATTCCAAGGCAAAGAGAAGAGTTGATTACAGTGACGATGACAACGACTTCATTGTGAAAATGAAGAGATCCAAGGGATGACATTTTAGTATTTCCTTCACAGTGAAGTGGATATACATTTACTTGTAACTTTTTGTATCGAGTATAGATATCAAAAAGACATTCTTTAGGAAGGTCAAATAAATGTAAGTCCCCGGATCGGAGCTCAAGACAGATATATACTAGGGTCCTAATTACACCTTGCAACTGTACCTGCATGCATCTTGGATAGATATATATAAAGGTTTGCAAGTTTGTGCTGTTGAATTGAATTGGAGTAGTATCTATTTGCGGAATTCAATTTGTCTACAGATGTATTCTGTGTTTTGCAACAAACACTAGTGCATAAAACTATACTATTGTTACTATATGAAGTGAAGAACCAAGCGAGCTAGAGCACTCACAACATCAGCATACACAATCCATAAAACTATATCATATATACTTACTGTAGTAAATATACAGTACAGTCCTTACTAGTAGTAATTAACTACATGAATCTCCAATATAATGGGCCTGAAAAAAACGAAAGAAGAAGAAGAAAAACAAGCTAGGGGCGGGCCGGGGACATGGTTACACTTACATGGGTCGATCAGCAAATAAAATGAAATAAACACAGTACACATGCCAGCCAGCTGAGCTAGCTAGCTGCTTTTGTTAGTATGTATGTATATGTAGTACAAAACAGCGAAATGCATGCATGGTTTGGTTATACAAAAATATATATATATATAAAAGTTGATCCTTCCGTAGAGATAGAGAAGAGAGTAGAGAATGAATGAATGGATGGATGGATCAAATCAATCGACGCGATGCACGACGGTAGAGGAGGAGGAGGAGGTGCCAGTGCCATTGCCGGTGGAATTGGCTTTGCCATTGGTGACTTCTCCGCCGGTGCTGGTGTGGAGATGATGTGTGTTGCACTTGTCCTTCCTGAACCTCATTTTGGCCTTTGTGTGGTCGATCTCCCAGATGTACTCCTGCATGAGCACGTTGCCGAAGATGCAGGGTCCTCCTCCCCACGGCAGCTTCCTGAAGGCCAGGCACACCACCCCGGCCTCCACCTCCGGCATCACCACGCTCTTGGCTTCCGGCTCCAGCCTCGCGCCGCCGGTCATCTCCACCGTGAACCTGGGTATCGTCACGTTGTGCGCCGGGTCCACGCCGTCGCCGGTGAAGGTCCACCTGTAGCAGTACTCGAAGCCTTCCATATTCACCCGCGGCAGGTGGGCCAGGTGCCTGTCCAGCGCCGCCGTCACCGGCTCGTACGCCTCCGGCACCAGCGACGTCACCGACGTGCTCGTGTCCAGGATGACGCCGGCGCCGAGCTTCTTCTCGGTGTTCCACACGTCATCCGGGATGTCCAGGCGATCCTCGCCCACGAAGATGCTCGTCACCCGGGGCCCGTACGCGGGCTTCACGTCCACGTTGTAAAGGACCTCCGTCTCCATGGTGCCCGGCCCCATCACTGCCGGGTTGGGACCGAAGGTGAGGTAGCTGGAGGCGTCGCGGGAGCTGTTGGCGCTGAGGAGGCAGAAGGAGAAGCGCCCCCCGAAGCGCAAGACGGCGTGGATGGCGAACGATATATGGCCGTTCCCCAGCGAGAGCACGCCGTCGTGGGCGTCCACGCTGCCGCCGGCCTCCAGGACGGAGCAGCCCAGGATGAGGCCCGGAAGCTTGGCCATCCGCCCGTCGGACACGGTCACCGTCGCCTTCTCCTTGCCGTAGATGCCGATCGTCACCGTGCCGTCCTGCGTCTTTTGGTAGTAGCTGCACGACTCCGCCTTGCTGGGGCTCTGGCACGTGTTGTAGGGCAGGTCCGCGCACTCCTGCTCCGAGCACCGGATCCTGCGCCATGACGACGACTTGGCCGGCCGGTACCAGTTCTTGCTCGCCTCCTTCTTCGCCAACGCCGCCGCCGCGCCATCATCTCCGCCCACCGACATCGTCTGCGACTGCGACTGCCGCCCGTAGTGCTTGCCCTTGCGTCGCCGCAGCCGGCAGTTGATCCACGTCAGGTCGTTGGCGGTGTCCAGCACCAGGTTGTACGGCAGCGCCGGCGTGCCGAAGCGCACCGACACCAGGTACATGCCCACGTGCGCGATGTTGAGCGCGCTCCGCATCGGCAGCTCGAACATGGACGTGGCGGACATCACCTCTGGCAGCTTGGACGACTCCTTCGCCTGCCGCCTCCGGCTGCTGCTGTTCCGGTCGCTGCCCATCATCTTGATGAACTGCTCGTGCCGGAACAGATCCTTGGCCGCCATGGCGCGGAAATAGTCGCGCCGCTCATCCGCGTCCTCGGGCGGAGCAGGCGGCGGGGAGACACTGAAATGCATGCAGCTGCCCTCCTCCATGACGCCGCCGTCGTCCATCTCGATCTCGGCCAAGGCAACCAGCTGCAGGCAGAGGAGGCCATGGAGGAGGAGGAGGAGGAGAAGGACGGAGACCACCGAGCGGCCTGGCATGATCGATCGATCGATCGATCTCGCTACTAGCTACTAGGAGTAATAATAACTACCTAGCCAGCCAGCCAGCCGGATCGCTTGCTGCCAATTGTAATATAAACTAGAGATCGCTAGCCGCTAAGATTGGATTGCTGGTGTGCAAGGGTTTGTAACTGATCCAGGTGCCATTGCTGCTTCCATGCATGGTTGATAGGCTAGCAGCGGCTCTTCATTCTCTGCCTTCGCGTCATCAAGACAGGCCTATGGCTATGTGAGGACGCCATTGTTTTGGCCCTCCGCATTCCTTCGTGTGGTGTGGACCTACTTGCTTAGTTTGTGGCCAGCAGCACTTTTCGAGGGACGACCTGCTGCGCCTCTCTCTATCCCTATAATAAGAAAACCAACATACATCTTACCTATTGTGATCAGTGGCGGACCTAGAGATTTTCTAGAGGCTTTCCCTTGCTTATCTTCATTTAAGTTTCTTTGTCCCGTACGGGTGACTTCCATTACCATTTTAATTTCCTATTATTCACCAAGAAACACCTCGTTACATAAACAACCAGGAATAATAAGTAAATAGGGCATTAATGAAGTGATGACGATCCATCAACGAGATATAGCTACTGACTGCAAGAGCAAAGATCAATTACTCGTGAGTGGCACGCTCCGGCACAAGGCGCCGCCCGCCGGCCATTTGCACGCCTGACATGCATGTACTGCACTTGCATGGCTCCATGTCTTTTGTTTTCTATATGTTTCTTTCACAGCCTTACTGCCTTACATTACATGCATTCACGTACTGCTCCACAGCTTACCGCTCAACAGCGACTCACGAAGGAGACTGGGCAGGCGCCCAGGGTCGCCGGGCCCTGGGTCCGCCCATGATGACAAGTAGACATGTATGTATGACATGCACCGTGTCTATAGGAAGTATATATAGAGAGTGAGAGAGTAAAATGCATTGGTGGTCCTCAAAACTTGTTCTGTGATATCATTTAGATATGTAAACTCGCAGAGCTCATTTAGGTCCTCAAACTTGTCTGGCTCTGTCATATCGGTCCTTAAACTTGTAAATATAGTTGCTTAGATCCTCAAACTTAATCAATTGTGTCATTCATGTTCCTAAACTCACAAAACGTCTGTTCATGTTCCTAAACATAATCATCAGTGGGCCCCCATGTTAGCTCCATATCCCTCCTCTTTCCTCCCCCATCTCCCTCAACTCCATTCTCCTATCCCCCCCTCTCTCTTCTCTCACGAGCTCATGGCTTAGGAGCAGCACAGCATAGGAGGCACGACGAGGGGTTAGAGGCGACATAATTAGGGTCGGCACGACCATAGCGGCGCTCTAACAACAAGGGCTCGCACCACTTGCCCGACCATGGCCAGGGACCCACCTCTGCACACCAGCATAAGCAGGCTTGTCCAGCTGCATATCCAAATGACAGCTGTATAAATCATGCATATGTAGGACATGGCAGTGATGGTATGTCAGTGGCTTGACTCATTGATCACTAAACATGTGTTTTAGTTGTGCATGGTTCTTTTATTTTTCATCCCTTTTTTAATAGAATGTTGAACATAGTGCCCCTATGCAGACGACTAGGCTATGCTAGCGCAGTCTAGCATTAGCACACTACAAATATTTCACTTTGTTTCAAACTAAACCACGTGCCAACATGGTCTCGATTTGAGCAACCTAGAAGGCCAGTGATTTTATTAGAATAACCATCCTAGCAAGCAAGCCTTTAATTACATATTGAAGCTTTATAATTAATTATATTTTCTGTTTATATTATATTTGAACACGGTAAAGTTTAGGCCCCCACTGGTAATTCACTCCAACGCCTCAAATTTCTAGAGACGGACCTGATGTCGATGCTCGGCCATAAGGGCTCACCCGTCTAGGATGGCGACTGGCCATGGTGGCACGCCTAGACAGGGGGGCTTGGCACAACCAGGCATGAGGGCCTAGGGTGGCACAACCGCCATGAGTTGATAACTGATCAAGGCCTTGAGAGAGGAGATAGGAGAGAGGGGAGCTCCTGGAGGTGGGGGAGAGGAAGGAGGGAGATGGATCTAAAATGCAGGCCTCATATGTTAGCATACCACCTTAGTATACTTGCACATGTGTAGACTCGTTTGGACTGGGACCTCACTTAATACAGAACAAGTTTAAGGATCTGAATGCGCGCTTTGCGAATTTAGAGACCGAGATACAGAACAAGTTTAAGGACCTAAATGCACGATTTGTGAGTTTAGGGGCCGAGATGACAAAGTAGAACAAGTTTGAGCCATAATTATATTCTTATAGAGTCAGAGTAAAATACCTCAACCTTTGTCGTCTATCACATCTATAAGCTTGGTTGTTTTATCTTTAGTTGAAACTGATGGGTGTCTAAGTGCTCCCTAAAACATGTCTAGAGGCAATGAAAGCCGCCCCTTGGCTGCAGCCTATGCTAATTTGTCAGCATCAGAATCATCTGCTCTTGGAATGCTTGGAATAGTAGTAACTCCAAGGAAATATGACTCCATCTTTTGTACTGAGTGAAGATACTTGGTCAATCTCGGTTCTCTCACCTGGTACTCTTTTTTCGATGTATCATCCCAGAACGACTTGGAAGTTGTTCTGATAATAAGTGCCCTGTGTGCTGATAGTGCTCTCGATTTGCGAAGCCCTAGCACTACGGCTTCATATTCGTTTGTATTGTTCGTACATGGGAACTCTAGTCTGGATGAACACCAAAGCTAAGAACTTAAAGGCGACGTTAAGATTGCCTCTACACCAGCCCCTGCATCTCCCCAGGCTTTGTCAATATGTAGGGTCAAAATAGGTTCGTGAGAGGGTAAGTCATTGTTCTTCAAAAGTGTTCGGTCTGCATTGAAGTCAACAAATGCTTGAGATGTTATCGTTTGTCTTCGAGTGAGTTCAACGGCAAAATTGGCTATTTCAGTTGACCATTTGCCTATTTTCTCTGGTGCTTCGTTGTTCTTGAAAATGTGTTGTTTGTAACTTATTGTGTTTTTTTGTAGGACTTTTTATGTTATGTTTTCCAAAGCATTTTTTTGTATTTATTAGGGTTTCTTCCCGTTCGCCCCGTTTGGCACATATGTATATCTTGTCATTCATTCATGGGCCATTTACTAGAAACATTGGCAACGCACAACAAACAGGGCAGGACAATATCTCCCATCCGCCGCGCTTTCTTCTAATTTGACGTACTACGAAAATTTGTGTGCCGTACGTGGCTAAAACACATGAAATTTTCCATTTGCTTTTCGGCTGTTTCTTTGGAGTTGAACAACCGGTTAAGGGCCCAAAAACACTCAGGGCTTGTTTGACTGCATACAAATCTACCTCAATCCACATGATTTGGAAGGGATTGAGGTGAAATTAGTTTAAGTTCCACCTTAGTTTCTTCCAAACCACGTGAATTAAAGTGGATTTATGTGCAGCCAAACAAAGTCTCAAACAGCAGCTATGAAGTCGGCCAGGAGGAGTGTATGTGAGAGAGAGGAAAAAGGAGCCAATCCATGGTGCGTGTGTTTCCTCCAGCTCCAGCTCCAGCTCCAGCTCCATGCATGGAAAGCAGGGCAGCGTGTACTCTCCTGTGGTGCTGCACTGCATGCAGATGAATGGTTCTGCTTCTGCATGCCATGCACCGCGGCAACATTCTTCCTCTGCTGCTGCTGGTGGTGGCCTGAGCCCTGGGCCCTGGGCCGGCTGCTGGCTTGGCCTTGGCTTTCCTTTTCTTTCCTTTGTAGGCAGGCAGGCAGGCACTCGATGATCATCTTTTGCTTTTGCTTTTGTTTGCTGCTTTTATATTTGTCGCGGGTCCTCCAATCCATCCTCCTTCCTATCCCGATTCCAGGAGCATTACGTCGGACGAGGGACCAGCTATTCTACTCTCATCATCCTTGAAAAGAAGAGAAAGGAGCACCCCTGATCGCGATCGGACCTCACCTCCCTCCCTCTCTCTCTCCCGCCAGTGCATCGCATTGCATTGCATCGCCATCGACAAACCTTATTGGCTCGCCGGCCGGCAGCTTCACCTTCACCTTCACTGCTAGCTCTGCTCTCCCATCCCGGCCGCCCATGGCTCTCCTCATCTTCCTCCTCCTCCTCTTCATGCCCATCTGCTTCCTCTCATCATCCTGCCTCGCCCTCGCCACTGTTCCAACGCTGGCCAGCCAGGCCGCCACCCTGCTCTCCCTCAAGGACTCCTTCTCGCCGCCGCTGCCGCCGCAGCTGCGCAGCTGGACGCTCGCCAACTACGCCTCGCTCTGCTCCTCGTGGCCCGGCGTCGCCTGCGCCCCCGGTAGCAACCGCACCGTCGTCTCGCTCGACATCTCCGGCTACAACCTCTCCGGCACGCTCTCCCCCGCCATCGCCGACCTCGCTGGCCTCCGTTTCCTCTCCGCCGCCGCCAACTCCCTCGCCGGCGACATTCCGCCCGCCATCGCCGCCCTCCGCGACCTGCGCCACCTCAACCTCTCCAACAACCAGTTCAACGGCACCCTGGACGCCCTCGACTTCTCCGCCGCGATGCCCAGCCTCCAGGTGCTCGACCTCTACGACAACGACCTCGCCGGCGCGCTTCCCACCCTCCTCCCCGCGGGCCTCCGCCACCTCGACCTCGGCGGCAACTTCTTCTCCGGCACCATCCCGCCCAGCTTCGGCCGCTTCCCCGCCATCGAGTTCCTCTCCCTAGCTGGCAACAGCCTCTCCGGTCCCATCCCTCCCGACCTCGCCAACCTCTCCACGCTGCGCCACCTCTTCCTCGGCTACTTCAACCGCTTCGACGGCGGCATCCCGCCGGAGCTCGGCAGGCTCACCAGCCTCGTCCACCTCGACCTCGCCAGCTGCGGCCTCCAGGGCCCCATCCCGGCCTCGCTCGGCGACCTCACCGCGCTGGACACGCTCTACCTGCAGACGAACCAGCTCAACGGCACCATCCCGCCGTCGCTCGGCAACCTCACCGGCCTTAGGTTCCTCGACGTCTCCAACAACGCGCTCACGGGGGAGATCCCTCCCGAGCTCGCATCGCTCGGGGACCTCAGGCTGCTCAACATGTTCATCAACCGCTTCCGCGGCGGCGTGCCGGACTTCCTGGCCGACCTCCGCTCCCTGCAGGTCCTCAAGCTGTGGCAGAACAACTTCACGGGCGCCATCCCCGCGGCGCTCGGCCGCGCCGCGCCGCTCCGGGAGGTGGACCTGTCCACGAACCGGCTGACCGGGGAGGTGCCCCGCTGGCTGTGCGCGCGCGGGCAGCTGGAGATCCTCATCCTCCTCGACAACTTCCTGTTCGGGCCGGTGCCGGAGGGGCTGGGCGCGTGCCCGACGCTGACGCGGGTGCGGCTGGGCCAGAACTACCTCACGGGGCCGCTCCCGCGCGGCTTCCTCTACCTGCCGGCGCTCACCACCGTGGAGCTGCAGGGGAACTACCTGACGGGGCGGCTGGAGGAGCAGGACGCCCCCGGCGCCGACAGCAGGCTGTCGCTGCTCAACCTGTCGAGCAACCGCTTCAACGGGTCGCTTCCGGCATCCATGGGCAACTTGTCGTCGCTGCAGACGCTCCTCCTCGGCGGCAACCAGCTGGGCGGCGAGATCCCGCGGCAGGTGGGGCGGCTGAGGCGGCTGCTGAAGCTGGACCTGAGCGGCAACGTCCTGACGGGGGCGGTGCCCGGCGAGGTGGGCGAGTGCAGGTCGCTGACGTACCTGGACCTGAGCGGCAACCGTCTGTCGGGCTCCATCCCCGTGCGGCTGGTGCAGATCAAGATGCTCAACTACCTGAACGTGTCGTGGAACCTGCTGAGCGGCAGCATCCCGCGGGAGCTGGGCGGCATGAAGAGCCTGACCGCCGCCGACTTCTCGCACAACGACCTGTCCGGGCGCGTGCCGGACAACGGGCAGTTCGCCTACTTCAACGCGTCGTCGTTCGTGGCCAACCCGGGGCTGCAGCTGGTGACTTCGAAGCAGCCGCCGTGGGCGTGGGGAGGGATTATCGGTGCCGGGACGCAGCAGCAGCAGGTGGTGGGGCGTCTGAAGCTGCTTGCGGCGCTGGGCCTCCTAGGCTGCTCCGTGGCGTTCGCTGCGGTGGCGGTCGCGACGACGCGCTCCGCCATGCTCCGTCGGCGTCGGTCGTCGTCGAGCCGGCAGTGGCGCATGACGGCGTTCCAGAAGGTGTCGTTCGGGTGCGAGGACGTGGTGCGGTGCGTGAAGGAGAACTGCGTGGTGGGTCGCGGCGGCGCCGGGGTGGTGTACCGCGGCACGATGCCCGGCGGGGAGTGCGTGGCGGTGAAGCGGATCGTGTCGGCGGACGGCGGAGGGTTCCAGGCGGAGGTGGAGACGCTGGGTCGGATCCGGCACCGGCACATCGTGCGGCTGCTGGCCTTCTGCTCGGGGCCCGAGGCGAAGCTGCTGGTGTACGAGTACATGGTGAACGGCAGCCTCGGGGAGGCGCTGCACGGTGACGACGGTGACGGTGTGCTGGCGTGGGCGTCGCGTCTCCGCGTGGCGACGGAGGCGGCCAAGGGGCTGTGCTACCTGCACCACGACTGCTCGCCGCCGATCCTGCACCGGGACGTCAAGTCCAACAACATCCTGCTGGACGCGCGCATGGAGGCCCACGTGGCGGACTTCGGGCTGGCCAAGTTCCTGGTGGGCGGCAACGGCAGCGGCGCCTCCGAGTGCATGTCCGCCGTCGCCGGATCCTACGGCTACATCGCACCAGGTACGTTACCCTGTTTTATCTGTACGTCGTCGTCCATGCATATGCATCGTACCTCGCACGTCCAGTATACTAGCGGAGTACGGAGTAGCAAGCATTGGCTTAGTATTGCCAACTAGCAAGACGACATGCATGTGGTTTGTGGATGCACGTACGATCATGTGGCAGCCGCAGGTAGTGAACTAGTGACCGTGACGTGATGGTCATGGGTCATGGCTGTGCATCCTCAGGTCCGGAGTCCAGACTTGAGTAGCGGTCGCGGTAGTGTATGCCAATGCAAGAGTGCATGCATGATCCAGCAGCCGTTGTCTGCATGCATGCATGCACACGAATCGATATGATACGGATGATCCAATCCCTCTGTCTGTTAGACTGTTATCGATGTGTAGGAGTAGTAGAATACGGAACCACGGCCAAAGGGCGTGTTTAGATTGTAAAAAAAAAATTTGGAAAATTTCTGTATCACTTTCATTATTATTTAGCAAAATTTATCTAACTATGGATTAACTAGGCTTAAAAGATTCGTCTCGACATTTACAGATAAACTGTACAATTAGTTATTTTTTACCTATATTTAATACTCAATACATACGTATAAAGATTCAATGTGACAGTTACTTAGCACTTTTTGGAAAAAGTTCGTAGGAACTAATCGAGGGCAAAATCCCAAAACACTGCAACTGCAACCGGAACCCCACACTCGGATGACGATGACTAGACGCAGTCCTCAAAGGAAGAGCTCGCATGGAGTACTATTCCATTTCTCTTTCTCGGTTGCTTTGCCTTTGCATGCATGCATGCCCAGTCCCAGTCCCAGGTCCCAGCATGCAGCTGCAGCACCATCCAGTCCATCCTCTTTTTACTTTGCCTCTCCCCTGATGAGGCACTGTTGTATATAGGAGTACTCCCTGGCTCGGAGAATGAACCCACAGCTAGCTTTTTGACTGGACCAATCATTCATGGTTCCAATATAATATACTCGCCGTTATACAAGCAGAGCAGCCACCACATCCTTTTAGTTTTAGACCGTTATATACAAGTAGTAGTATACTTGTACTCCCTTTGTATCGAATTTAGAAGTCGTTTAGGACAGCGATATGGTCTCCAAAACACAATTTTGACCTCTTGTTTTTATAAAAAAATATTATAAAAAAATGATATATGTATACTTTTATGAAAGTGTTTTTTAAGACAAATCTATTCATATATTTTTTACATTTGCGAACTCAACAACTTAAAAGTTATTGATGATTTATATTTTCAATGTTTGACCAAATCTTATCCAAAATGACTTCTAAATCCGATACGGAGGAGTACGTAAACACGCGCCGAAGTTGAAAAAAAAACTACCTACTCCGTACACCTTTGAGACAGATGCATGGCTTTTCGATCGGTGCTTGGCAATGGCACTACACTACTGTGACCGATCGTGTGACGAGACAGCCTGCATGGTTCTCTTTAGGATGGCTTTACTAAATAGATCCTTTATTCCTTTTATTTGTTCACTGTGGCCTTTAGCCAGCCTTGGACACGCATCTTGGCACCGTAAAACAAAAGGACATATATCTGGGCGTGAGGCATGCCGCATGCATATGCATCTTTTTTCGTTCACCGGCAGCGGCCGGCTAATAATCGAATACTGTAAAATGCGTGCATGAGAAAAGCAAGTCACATGGCTGTCAGACGTAACTAATCATGATGCATGGCTGCAGAGTACGCGTACACGCTGAAGGTGGACGAGAAGAGCGACGTGTACAGCTTCGGCGTGGTGCTGCTGGAGCTCATCACGGGGCTGAAGCCGGTGGGCGAGCACCTCGGCGACGACGGGGTGGACCTGGTGCAGTGGGCGCGCGCCCGGAGCTCATCGGCAGGCGTGCTGGGGCTGCTGGACCCTCGCCTCGGCGGCGACGTGCCGCTGGCGGAGGCGGCGCATGTGGTGTTCGTGGCGATGCTGTGCGTGCAGGAGCACAGCGTGGAGCGCCCCACCATGCGCGAGGTCGTCCAGATGCTGCAGCAGGCCAAGCACGCGGGACCACCACTTGCTGCCGCCACCGTGCCACGGCAGCAGCAAGGATCGGCGGCGTAGCTAGCCCCAGATGGCCAGATGGTGCTCTTGCAGCTACTCCTAGCTAGCAATCGTCCTACGCATATGCATGCATCGATCGATATGTACCATAGTGGACAGTGGAGTAGGAGTCAAATCACCTCGCCGACGACGACAACCGGCCGGCCCAGCGCCATGCACAACCTGACATGGTGCAACGGCTTCAGGCATGGCACATCCTCTAGCTACTAGTCCTACAAATTTAATGTTGTGCGTCTGCACTCTGCGCTATGCATGCAGGGATGAAATCCATTCATATATACTACTGTACTAGTATATCGAGAGAGGAGCTCGATCGCGTGGCCTGTAATATAATGCCCTCGTTTAGTTCCCAAATTCAATCCCAAATTCCACTATGTAAAAAGAAGATTCCCGTCACATTAAAATATCAGTAAATGCATGAAGTACTAAATGTAGATAAAATTAAAAACTAATTATACAGTTTTGTTGTACTTTATGAGACGAACATTTTGAGCCTAATTAGTTAAAGTTTAAACAATTTTTATCAAATAAAAACAAAAGTGGTTACAGTACGATGTGACGGCTATGTTCCAAGTTAGGTCACCCAACTTGGGATCTAAACACGGGCAATAGTGTAATCACACCTCATCAGGCAGTTGAGTATGTACGTACACGTAGTTTAATTTCCATGCATCCTGGTTGTGTTCAGGACTAGTGAAAATTTTACATTTTGATCCTTTTTAAAAACATTTTTTATAAATAGACTCTCAGCCAAATTTTTTCTAAAAATAGACCAAAACTTAGCGTCATAGTAGGTCGCGCCAAGGTATGCTCCTCGGTGTTGTGCCACGTCAGCAAGGTCGCTGGTCGTCTTAGCCATGCAAGATCCAACATGGTGATGGGCCCCACAGAGCTCGGCGTCACTTCAATTAACGCTGAGCCTCCTACCATGGCGCAGGTCGACTCAACGCCGAGGCCTGGGCTTTCAAGCCGTCCACGGTCCCTTCTTCCTCCTCTCTCCATTCTATTCCCGTGCCCGCGTGGTGCTCTCTCTCTCATCTCCGTCTCCACGAACCCTAACCCCCAAATCCGCCCCATACGCCTCTTCCGCATCGACTCCTCCCGCGGCGGCCGCCGCATGCGCCTCGCTGCCGAAATGAAAGCAACGCCAACTGGTTGGATTATTCAGATAAGTAAGGAAAATGGTTGGGTTTGTCTCCTCGATTTCTTTAACTCGGCAAGCTTAACTACTGCGCTGGTTATTTATGCATTCCATTGGACATCAATGATTCATTCGTGATTTGTTGCCTGCAGGTGTAAAATAACAATCATACTAATAGCCATTGTTTTAATATTTGTCTGATCTTTTCACGTTTAAATTGTGGAATTTTTGTTCCCTTTTTCTTTGAGAAGGGATATTTTTGTTCCTAAAGATGCACATAGGCCTAGTACTGTTCTTCAGAGTGCAGTGTGCAGAATGCAGATCAGCCCCCACTCTAGAGTCCTAGACATGGCCCTGTCATTGGCTGCAATTTCTTAAAACATAGAGCTTTCTAACTGCCATATTGTTTATTCAGAAATTGATTTTAGAAGGTAAGCATTTTTCTCTCACAGGCTTTGCTATTCAATGTGTGTTAGTGCTTCTGTTGTAAATTAGCACATGTGAAGTAAGCTTTGTGTTAGTGTTGTCAGTGATGAGCTTGTTTAACCATGCATCTGTCACTAGCTTGGTAGTTTGTTGGCATGATCATGCACTGTAGGACTGCCTGTATTAGAAAAGTGAGCGGTATGAATCAGGTCTCTCCCTTTTCACTTAAATCAATAGTTGCCTGACTACTGCCTGTTTTTGTCTTCCTATATTTGAGGAAACAGAGTATTATTAATTAGTATGGTTGCACTCATAGGCCCTGTTCATCTGGCTTATAATCCGTCTTATTTAGCTTGTTTTTTCAGCCGGAACAGTATTTTTCTCTCATAAAAAATCAGTCAACAGTGTTTTTCTGCCGGCTTATAATTCCAGCGGCCATAGGATGCTGCATTCTGTACTTCAGAGAGAATTGAAATCAAATGGCACATCAAATCTACTGAGTACAGTGAAATAAAATGGCGTCATCAACCTCTAGAGCTCGAACCTTCACCACCCAAGAGGAAGACCAAGAAGAGGATGACGAACAAGGAGGAGAAGGCCTCGAACTGGAGGACGAAGGAGAGGAAGACGAAGAACAAGAAGATGATGCCGACTGTGATGAGATAAATACTTCTCAGCTATCTAGGATGTAATTATGCCGTGTATATGGTCTTGATGTAAGTGGACGACACTTAGTGATGTGATGGTCTAGTGGACTTTAAATGGTGTACTATTTGCTATCGAGGCTGCTGCGTAGTGTTCCTCGTAGGCTGGACGTTTTATATTGCTCTTGACTTGAGTAGGCTGCAGTATGGACTTAGGGTGTGTTTAGATGACCCTGTTAATTTTTGGAAGTACGGTAACTCTTTCGTTTGTCTTTGTCAATTAGTGTCCAATCATAAATTAATTAGGTTCTAAAGATTCATCTCGTGATTTACAACCAAACTATGTAATTAGTTATTTTTTTACTTATATTTAATGCTCCATGTACTTCCTCTGTCCCTGAAAGCTTCAATTCCTAGAATCCGTGCCGGTCAAACTTTTTTAAGTTTGACTAACTTTATAGATAAGATGAACAACATTTATAACATAAAATAAGTATTTTATGAAAATATATTCTATGATAAATCAAATGATACTAGTTTGGTACCATAAATCTTAGTATTTTTTCATAGAAATTCAGTCAAAGTTTAAAAAGTTTGACTTAAGATAACTCTAGAAATTGAAGCTTTCAGGGACAGAGGGAGTATACGTCTAAAGATTCAATGTGACGGAGAATCTTATAAAATTTTTGGAATTTTGAAGGAAGTGAACACAGCCTTAATGTATGCTTGGTCTGTCAAAATGTGTTGTCTGTGTTAACTGCTATGTTGGATGGCTTGCAAAAAAATTCAGCGCTAATTAATGGGACACCGAGCCTCTGATGTCGGCGTGATACAAAATAACGCCGAGGCCGAGCATCGGTAGACAGTGCTAAGTGCCCAGGCCGGGGCGGCAAAGTGCCCAGACCTCAGCGTTGGGTTGAACCACGCCAAGGTATGAAACACGGCGTGAACTGGTACCACGCCGAGGTCTGTGGGACTGACCACCACGTCGGATCCTGCGTGGCAAAGGCGACCAGTGTCTGCGCTGATGTGGCAGGGTTCGGCGATGTCTGACATGACGTCGAGCCTCGTACCTCGGCGTGGCTTTCTAATACGCCGAGTTTTGATCTATTTTTAGAAAAAGTTTAGCTGAGGGTTTATTTATAAAAATGTTTTTAAAAAGGATCAAAGTGTAAAATTTTCACTTCAGGACTACTCCCCTCCCGGCGGGGTACTTGTACTAGTACTAGCGAACGAAGAAAAGCTCTACTACTCTCGTGTGTCTACACTGCACTACCACACGATGGATGGATATAGGCAGGCAGGATGTATTGTCTGCATGCATGCCCCTGCCCGATTGCCCCCTACTGCCGGCACGATCGTACGTGTCGTAGTCGTAGCAGCCCTGCCCAGTGCCCAGCACTGCTGAGGACACACGCTGACATTCATGCATGCAGGTGCGGGGTCGGAATTCGGGAAGGCCTTTTTTTAGTTACCCGAATCGGGAGCCCCGGATTATGCACAGTGCTATACTGTAGCACTGTAATATTTTTATTTTTATTTGCTAATAATTGTTCAAATATTGATTAATTAGGCTTAAAATATTCGTCTCGCAAAGTACAATAAAACTGTGTAATTAGTTTTTGATTTCATCTACATTTAGTACTCCATATATATATACCGGTATTTTAATGTGATAGAAAATCTTCTTTTTGCATAGTAGAATTTAGGGATTAATTTAGGTATCTAACCAACGCCTTGTTTAGTTTGCATCAAAGTTCCAAGTTTTTTCACTCTCTCTCCATCACATCAATTTTTAACCGCTTGCATGGAGTATTAAATGTAGGTACAAAAAATAACTAATTACACAGTTTAGTTGAAAATCACGAGATGAATCTTTTGAGCCTAGTTAGTCCATGATTGAACAATATTTGCCAAATAAGACGAAAGTAATACTATTTATCAGGTTGAAATTTTCTTCAATCTAAACAGGGGCCAAGCGAGAAGTCGGCATGCTGCATGCCCGCATGCATATCCCTGCCACTGCCATGCATGCCGCAATAATGTCCCTGTCAACTCTCAACACTAAAAACCAGCAACAGCGCTCATTTCCCCTTGTCAAGTGCTCCGGATCGGAATCAGATCCTCTTAACTTGGCAAAACCGACTTGCCTTTGCACTCGAGCATCTGAACCATCCGATTCGCCAACCGTGAGGCAAGCAAATTAACTCTCGACTCAGCTTGCTGGGCTTTGGCCCAACATCAGCACGACGCTGCGGTGACCGCGTGTTCGCCGCAGAAGGTCGCCGGCTGCCTCGAGTGCTCACCGGCTGCCGCAAGTGCTCGCCCGCGCCGCTGCAACGCGTGCTCGGTCATGCCGCCACGTGTGTTATGTGTCATGTGGAGTTGGAAGAGATTCAGAGAACATGAGGAGAGAGAGTATCGTAGGGAGGAAGGGATAAGAGAGAGTGCTGGGAGCCTAGGATGGGGAAGGAGAGCGCTGGTGAGGTGGAAGCCTTGCTGACAGTGGCGGAGGAAGGAATTAAATTGAGGTGTGGCGGGATGCCAAACTAGAGAATATAGCTACTTAGGTAGCATAAGATTTAAAACTAATGTTGCCTTGTATACATGTAAAATTTAATGATTTTCGTTCATCAAGCATGAAATATACAAACAAAAATATATAAATAATATATAGAAGAAATCTAACATTAAAGAAGAATACTAAAAAGGTGAAAGTGAAATCAAGAGACAAACCGAGTGACAATGAAGCTTTAGTTGCGTCTAGGAGATCTAGATAATTGCACTTTCCTATCTTTCTTCTTCTGGAATGCTTTCTTAATTTTCTCTAGATCAATTCCTTTAAATATCTCTCGCTCAATGTAGCACACCATTAAGTCATTAAGCCAAGACTCAGACATCTTGTTGCGTAATTCAGTTTTGATAATCTTCATTGCTGAAAATGCCCTTTCAACTGATGCTGTCGCCACCGGTAATAGCAATGCCAACTCAATTAGACGATAAACCAATGGAAATAGAGTATGCCTTTCAAGTTCAACCATTTTTGCTGCTAGGCTTGCAAGATCTTGACAATCTCTAAATACCTCGAGTCTTCTCACATGAATAACAAATAATTCAAGTTGATCTTTAATATCATCCTTATTAGAATCGGAGAAATCATCACAATATATCTCTGTAAGCCGAGCAAGCTTGTCCACATCAAATTTAGAGAAGGAGTCTCTTGGGTCAAGACAAGAAAAGCAAACCAACAATTCTGAAGACACCTCATTAAACCGATGATCAAACTCTGTGGTAATAGCATCTACAGCAGAATAAAAAGGTATCAACACGAAAGTGATGATCTAGAGTGATGTTGTTCCGCCCCCCTTTTCTTGATCTACCCCACCTTGGTACTGAACCATTCATATTTGGTACTGGAATATCATTTTCATTACAAAACTTTGTGACTTCTTTGAATAGTGGCTCCCAACCATTGTTCCTCAAATTTATCAAACGTATTTTCACATCAATAACCAAAGACATTGCCTGAACAACATTTTGATCCTTCCTTTGCAGGATAAGAGATAGATCATTTGTGATGCGTAGGATTTTCAACATCATCTTCATGATGAACACAAATCTAAAAGACTCCATAATTTCCACTAAACCTCCTGCCCTACATGGATTACACACCTCTTGATGCACAATTTCTAGAACTTCAATGACTGAATCCCACATTGACTCGATACGAAGTAAAGTCCTGTAGTGAGAACCCCATCTTGTATCTCCTGGTCTAGCCAAAGATGTTGCCTGATGCTTCCCCCTTCCTGAGGAAATCTGCCCACTGTTCAATTTATCCAAAAGAATCCTGCGTTGCTTATCTAGCAATAAATCATTCCTCTTGCAAGATGAAGTAGTGGTGTTCACAATCAAGCCAACATATTCAAAGAAATCCTCAATAGATGAGCAACATCTTGAGACAGAAATGAAAGCATCTAGGCCCCAAGGTTTGGTTTCGGTAATTAATGACAACACTTTATTACCATGACTAACGTGTGTTTTGCAGAAACTTGGTAAGTTAGGTCATGGAGGTGATAACTGCTTTGAGCACTGTGGTATTCGTGTCCCTTGATGGAAACCGTTTCGGTTTTCAAAAGAGTGACGTCAAGATTAAGGACGGTTAGTTCCGGATGACGAAGTGTTGAGACACATTCGGAATAGTCGTTAGGATCTTCGTTTTTCTCTTTTGGCCGTACTATAAAGGGGGGCATGAATGGGTAGCTTGACCTAGGTGAGTCCTATGTTTAGGTGTGGTGCACACTTGTTAAACTTGGCGCTAGGCAACCCTAGAATAGCTCAAAGTTCAGTTGGAAGCAACTTGGTTGAAGTTGCGACGCGTTTCGAGAAGTTTCGGGCTGTTTTCCCGTCACCGGACGCGGTCTTCGGGAGCACCGGACGCGTCCGGTGAGTACGCTCTGCGCTAGGGTTTCGGCCTGTACCACCGGACGCGGTCCTCGCGAGGACCGGACGCGGTGGTCAGTGGCTGACACGTGTCATCCAGGGAGAACGCCCGTCGGACGCGACCTGGACTTGATCGGCGAGTCCGGTGCGAGTCCAGTAAGGTCCAGAGAGGACCGGACGCGTCCGGTCTTCAGGCATCGGACGCGGCCTCGCGTCCGGTGTGAGTACAGTAAGCACCCTTGCATGATCGGACGCATCCGGTCACCCCTGACCGGCGCGTCCGGTGGTTCAGTTCAAAATCGTGTTTTGACCGTTACGGGCGACCGGCGCGTCCGGTGAGTTGCACCTGCGCGTCCGGTGACCCCGTGTCAGAAAGTAACGGTTCGTTTTCTTTGAGGGGTGTATAAATACAACCCCTCCACCTCTTTTAGAGGTCTCTTGCTCATTCAAACATCTGAGAAAACCCTTTAGAGTGCAAGGGAGTGCAAGAGCTCTAGTGAGGATAGAGATTTGAGAATCAAAGTTTGAGATTCCTCACTAGTGATTAGAGAGTAGCAAGTGTGCATCCATCTCCTCATTTGGGCTCGTTGTGGTCAAGTGAGAGTTCTAGCTTGTTACTCTTGGTGATCGCCATCACCTAGACGGCTTGGTGGTGATTGGGAGTTTGGTGATCATCCGGCGGAGCTTGTGGATGACCCAACTCAAGTTGTGAGCGGTTTTGGGTGATTCGCCGCGACGGAGTGTCGAAGAATCAACCCATAGAGAGCACTTGATCCTTGCGCGGATCAAGGGGGAGCGACACCCTTGCGCGGGTGCTCCAATGAGGACTAGTGGGGAGTGGCGACTCTCCGATACCTCGGAAAACATCGCCGTGTTCCTTGCCCCTTTACATTCAAGCAATTACTTTCTCGTATTTACTTTCATTGCTTGTCTTTACATTCCTAGAATTGCCATGCTAGACTAGGATTGGAAACTAGGGTGCAAAACTTTTTAACGGTAGACTCTCTAGGAACACAAGTAGGCACTAGGGGTGAATTCCGGCTTGTAGGATTTAATTCTTGCAATTAATTTTTAGAAAAGCCCAATTCACCCCCCTCTTGGACATCTTGATCCTTTCAATTGGTATCGGAGCCGTGTTGCTCCTAATTTAGGCTTTACCGCCTAGAGCAAGATGTCTAACGGGGAAGGACCACCTCCCACCTTTGAGGGGGATGATTTTCCATATTGGAAAATCCGCATGGAGGCGTACCTCGAAGCCATAGATGTCGGGTGCCTTAGAGCCGCAACCGAAGGGCTTCCCGCTATCAAGGATCCCGCAAACCCCACGGGTGACGAGGAGAAGTACGACCGGTGGAATGCAAAGGCCAAAAATGCACTCTACCGGGGCTTAGGCAAAGATATCTTTAATCGTGTGCGTAACACAAAGAACGCTCATGATTTGTGGCAAAATCTTTATGCTCTCCATGAGGGAACTAAGAGTGAGCGTGAGGAACGCTATCATATTGCTTTAAAGAAGATTAATTCTTTTGAGATGCTTCCAAAAGAAAGTGCTAATGACATGTACACTCGCTTGAATGTTCTTGTAGAGGACCTCAATGCTCTTGGGCTCACTCAAATGAGTCAATCGGATGTTGCAAGGAGGATCTTGAGTGTGCTTCCCGTTGAGAAGTATGGTCACATTGTCACCGTGCCTCATCAAAGTGATCTCTCCACCGCAACTCCAACACAAGTATTAGGGAAGATCAATGCTCATGAGATGTACATGCACATCACTCCGGAAGAGGGCTCATCATCTTCCAAGAAGAAAGACTTAGCCTTCAAAGCTAGCCATGACAAGAAGAAGAAGAAGGGCCAAGCCATGATCGTGCAAGAAAGCTCAAGTGAAAGTGATATCGATGATGAATCACTTGCACTCATGGTGAGGAAGACCACCAAGATGCTAAAGAAGCTCAACAAGAGTGGCATCAAGTTCGATGGCAAGAAAAAGAAATTCTTCACTAGTAGCAAAAGAAAGCCCATCTCGGAGATGGATTGCTACAATTGTGGTGAACTTGGCCACCTAGCTCATCAATGCCCTAGACCACCAAAAGACAAGTTCAAGAACAAGAACAAGGGCAAGAAAAATGATTCAAGTGATGAAGAAGATGAGAAGAAGAAGAACAAGCCATACAAGAAGAAGGATGGCAAGAAGAAGGAGTTCTACAAGAAGAAGAAGGGTGGAAAGGCTTATATTGTTGGTGATTGGCTCACCGACATTGAATCATCTTGTGGCTCCTCCGAAGATGAGAGCGATGATGAGAAAGAGAAGGTTGCCGCATTTGTGATGGGGCCATCATCTTCACCGACATCTTCACCACCACCTTCACCACCTTCTTCACCATCATCGTCCATTACTCACCTATGCCTTATGGCCAAGGGTGAACGAAAGGTACAAAACCATGACAGTGATGATGATGATGATAGTGATAGTGATGATGAATTTGATGCACCTTCTTATGATGAACTTGTAAAATTGCTAAACAAATACACTAAAATCATAAGAAGGACTAGAAGTGAAAATGATGATCTTCAAAATGAAAATGAATCACTCTTATCTAAGCTTGAAAATGCTCAAAAGACTAGTGGTGAGCTTAGAGATCAAAATGAAATTATGTCTTCTACTCTCAAGGAGCTCAAAACCTCTAACAAAGAGCTTAAAGATCAACATGATAAACTTGAGAAGAAGCATGATGAGCTCATCACTAGACATAGCTCTCTAAAAGACAAATATACCACATTAAAAATTGACTATGATAGTCTTGTGGTTGCTAATGAACTTGCTCTTGAGACACATGATGCTACTAACCATGTTGTTAAGTGTGATATAGCTACATCATGTGATGACTTGATCATTGAAAGCATTGAGCAAGGTTCTAGTAGCAAAGGCAAGAGTGTGGTTGAGTCATGCAACCATGATGATTATGCCAAGATCAAGTGTGAGAATGAGAAGCTTGCAAATGAGAACAAGAAGCTCAAAGGTTTGATGGCTCTTGAGAAGCAAACAACAAATGAGTCACTCATTGAAGAGAACAAGAAGCTCAAGCAAGAAAAAGAGCATCTCAAGACCGGCCTAAGCAAGTTCACAAGAGGCCAATATTTGCAAAGTGAGCTCCTCATGAACACCGTAATGAAGATGGATAGAAGTGGCATTGGGTACTTGGCAAATCAAGAGAAGAAAGCAAAAGCTCAACAACAAAGCAAGTCAAAGCCCAAGCCAAAGAGATGTGTTGAGTGTGGTCAAGAAGGTCACTTTGCTCATGAGTGCAAAACTCCACCACCACAACCCTTGCCCAAGCATGCTAGACCTTTTGCCTTCAATGCTCATTACATGCTAAGAAAAGATTCAAATGGAAAGATGAAAGTCATGTTTTTGGGTCCCCCAAACAAGAATAGGCCAAAGAAAATATGGGTTGCCAAGTCACTAGTTGAGAAAGTCAAGGGCCCTTCTCAAGTTTGGGTCCCTAAACAAAAAGCTTGATCTCTTGTGTGTAGGTGAACTACAAGACCGGTGGATCTCATTGGGTTATTGATAGTGGTTGCACTCAACATATGACCGGTGATCCTCGTATATTCACCTCCATTGAAGAGAATGGGATATGTCAAGAGAAGATCACATTTGGAGATAATTCAAAGAGCAAAGTCAAGGGTATAGGCAAGATTGCAATATCAAATGATCACTCACTCTCAAATGTGCTCTATGTTGCTTCATTGAGTTTCAACTTGTTATCCGTTGGGCAACTTTGTGACCTTGGCTTCCAATGCTTATTCACACCAAATGAAGTTGAAGTTTCAAAGATAGATGACAAGCAAGTGATATTCAAAGGCTTTAGATATAACAATCTTTATCTTGTTGACTTCACCTCCGAAGATGCAAATTTGATGACATGTTTGTTCACCAAGACCTCACTTGGTTGGCTTTGGCATAGGAGGCTTGCACATGTTGGAATGAGCACTCTCAACAAGCTATTAAAGAAAGAACTAGTAAGAGGATTGAAGGATGTGAAGTTTGAAAAGCACAAACCTTGTAGTGCATGTCAAGCGGGCAAACAAGTTGCAAACACTCATCCAACCAAGGCTTTCATGTCAACCTCAAGAGTGCTAGAACTTCTACACATGGATTTGTTTGGGCCTACAACATACAAGAGCTTGGGTGGTAATCTCTATTGTCTTGTGATAGTGGATGACTACTCAAGATATACATGGACCTTCTTCCTTCATGACAAATCCGAAGTGGCAAGTTGCTTCAAGAAGTTTGCAAAGAGAGCTCAAAATGAATTTGAAGTCAAGATAAAGAAAATTAGAAGTGACAATGGCAAAGAGTTTGACAACACCAACATTGAAGCTTATTGTGATGAAATTGGAATCAAGCATGAGGTCTCTTCAACTTACACTCCTCAACAAAATGGTGTAGTTGAGAGAAAGAACCGGACTTTGATCACCCTTGCAAGAACAATGTTAGATGAGTACAATACTCCGGAAAAGTTTTGGGCCGAGGCAATCAACACCGCATGCTATGCTTCAAATCGCCTCTTCCTCCAAAAGTTTCTTGGCAAGACCCCCTATGAGTTGCTTAATGGGAAGAAGCCGGACGTCTCATTCTTCCGGGTGTTTGGTTGCAAATGCTACATCTACAAGAAGCGTCAACACCTAGGGAAGTTTCAAAGACGTTGTGATATTGGTTTTCTTGTTGGTTACTCATCAAAGTCCAAAGCATATAGAGTATTTAACCATACCACCGGTTTGGTTGAAGAAACATATGATGTGGAATTTGATGAATCTAACGGCTCCCAAGGAGCAATTGAGAATTGTGATGATGTAGGTGATGAACCCTTGAGGGAGGCCATGAAGAACATGCCCGTGGGAGACATCAAGCCAAAGGATGATGAAGACGATGTGCAAATCATTGATCCACCATCTTCATCACATGTGCCTCAAGATGATGACAAGAATGAGAAAGTAGAAAATGAAGATACCTATGTCTCTCATGAACAAGCCGAGGCACAAGCACAAGATGTTGATGCTCCCCATCCACCCCCTCAAGTGGTTGATAGAAGAAACTCACCTCTACTTCAAGCTCATCCACAAGAACTCATCATAGGGAGTCCTACAAAGGGAGTAATGACTCGATCTCAAAAGCTAGCTTCTTTCGTTGAACATCACTCTTTTGTCTCTTGTGTTGAACCTAAGAATGTAGAAGAAGCTCTTCAAGATCCGGATTGGGTGAATGCCATGCATGAAGAATTGAACAACTTCACCCGCAATCAAGTATGGACACTTGAAGAGCATCCTAAAGGTGCAAGAGTCATTGGAACCAAGTGGGTGTTCCGAAACAAGCAAGATGACCAAGGCATTGTAGTGAGGAACAAGGCAAGACTAGTTGCAAAGGGGTTCTCTCAAGTTGAAGGCCTTGATTTTGGAGAGACCTTTGCACCCGTTGCAAGACTTGAAGCCATTCGTATCCTCCTTGCATATGCATCACATCATGATATGAAATTATATCAAATGGATGTGAAAAGTGCATTCTTAAATGGCTTTATAAATGAACTAGTCTATGTCAATCAACCTCCCGGGTTTGAAGACCCTAGATATCCTAATCATGTTTATAGGTTGTCCAAGGCGCTATATGGGCTCAAGCAAGCCCCTAGAGCGTGGTATGAGCGCCTCCGGGACTTCCTCATTGAGAAGGGCTTCACCATCGGGAAGGTCGACACCACACTATTCACCAAGAAGCTTAATAGGGAGATCTTCATTTGTCAAGTGTATGTTGATGATATCATCTTCGGGTCAACAAATGAAGATTATTGCAAGGAGTTTGGTGAATTGATGTCGAAGGAGTTTGAGATGTCAATGATTGGTGAGCTCACATTCTTCCTTGGTTTTCAAGTCAAGCAAATGAGAGAAGGGATTTTCATCTCTCAAGAAAAGTATACCAAGGATCTTCTCAAAAGATTCAAGATGGAAGAATGCAAGCCAATCAAGACCCCAATGCCATCAAATGGACATCTCGACCTAGATGAGGGAGGTAAACCGGTTGATCAAACTCTCTACCGTTCTATGATTGGTAGCTTGTTGTACCTTACCGCATCTAGGCCCGATATCATGTTTAGTGTGTGCATGTGTGCTCGCTTTCAAGCGTGCCCTAAAGAACCTCACTTAAGTGCCGTAAAAAGAATCCTAAGATATCTTAAGTACACCCCAAGCATTGGTCTATGGTATCCCAAAGGAGCTAGATTCCAACTAGTTGGCTATTCCGACTCGGATTATGCCGGTTGCAAAATTGATAGAAAAAGCACATCCGGAGGGTGCCATTTGCTTGGGAGATCCTTAGTATCTTGGTCATCTAAAAAGCAAAATAGTGTGGCTTTGTCCACCGCCGAGGCGGAATACATTGCCGCGGGGGCTTGTTGTGCACAAATCTTATATATGAAACAAACCCTCCTAGACTATGGAGTTGTTCTTGAAAAGGTGCCACTTTTATGTGACAATGAAAGTGCCGTTAAAATTGCTAACAATCCGGTACAACACTCTCGCACCAAGCACATTGATATCCGCCATCACTTTCTAAGAGATCACGTTGCTAAAAATGACATATCACTAGAAGGTGTACGAAGTGAAAATCAACTAGCGGATATCTTCACTAAACCTTTGGACGAGGCTACCTTTTGTAGGCTAAGAAGTGAACTTAATGTGCTTGACTCAAGTAACTTTAAAAAATGAGCGCGTGTTGACCCTTGCATTGCATTGTATCATATGTCACGTTTACCTTATCGCAATGCATTTAGGGCTTGGCTAACACGGTTACGATAACCTTCCTTTGGAGGAGTGAAGAAGCCTAACCGTGGATCAAACTTGACAAGCAACCTAGCTTTACTTTCTGGTATTGCATTGCACATGCATGGTTGTTTGTTTGTCGTTTCTTTTCGGTTTAGCTTTGAGCAACCTCTGTGTTCGTCCATGAATAGAGAGAGCTTTTGACGCTCCTAAAGGTCCAAAAACTCTATTGCATGGCCATACGTTGCTCCTCGGGTGTTTATTGCCTATTTTCGTAAAAATAATACTAGCCTAAGGCAAACTATTTTGAAAAATTTGAGGGTTTGAGTGAGGTCACTCATATCGGGTTCCAATTGGTGTTTATTTGCGTCTCTTTGAATTGGAACTTGATTGGGAGAAGTCGCGTCGAAGTTCGGAACGAAGAATGGCGAAGAACAGCGACCGGACGCTGCACCGGACGTAGTGTTGCTTCACCACCGCGTCCGGTCCCGGCGTCCACCAGCGCGTCCGGTCATCCAGAAGACAAAGTCCAGACCTTGGCACCGGACGCTGCACCGGACACGCCTCTGACGACCACCGCGTCCGGTCCCGGCTACCACCACCGCGTCCGGTGCTCCGCGATGAAATCCCAAGCACTCAGCGACCGGACTCTGACCGCGTCCGGTCAGTCCACACCGGACGTGTCCGGTCACTCCAGGCGCTTACTGGAGTGTCACCGGACGCTGCACCACCGCGTCCGGTCTTTTTGACCACCGCGTCCGGTGATAGAGTATCGAGCGGATCTCAGCCCTCATAAAACCGATTCGTTTTCTGTCCTTTTTCTTCATCCGCCGCCGCTCGCCTGTTCTCGCCGTCCCGCCGTGCCCTAAGCCGCCGATTCGCCGGAGCCGTCACGCCCTTGCCGTCCTCCTCCTCTCCGGCGACTCCTGTGCCCCTTGTCGCGCCACCTCGCCCCCGGCTCGTCCGCTTTTGCGCCCTCGCGTGGCTCCGTGCCCGCTGCTCGCCACTCACCGCGCCGCCGCCAAAATCGCCGCCCGTTCATCACCGCCGGCGAGCCAGCCCCTGCCAAGAGCCTCTCGAGCGCCGCATCTACTCCCCCGTGCTCCCGTGCCCTCGATTCCATCCTTCGGCCGGGATTTTCATCTAGGGTTTTCCCCTAAACCCTAGCTTAGGGTTTCCATCAACCCTAGCTCGAGGTAACGGCTCGTTCGATTTCTTTCGAGTCCTTTCAAATTTCATCGCTAGCACTTGCCGTTGACCATAACCCTCCATTGCTTATCTCGATTGGTCGTTTCAGTGCTCGATCGCCGATCTCGGGGGTTCTCATGAACTAGGTCACCGCGTCCCTTCACCGTCGTCTCGTCGATCCGAGGTAGCTTCGCGTCACGTTTCTCTTTGTATCTCACGTGCTTGCTATCTAGGGGTTCGTATCTTTAGATATATATGTGCTTATAGTATATCTCTCTATTCCATACGTGCAGCGAGTCTGTCGGTGTGTCAGGTCAGATCTGTTCGCTAAATCCGAGGCCAAGCCTGCGGATACGGATTGAGGCCAAGCCTCTCGAGTGTCAGTTCATCATCTCACAGAGGTTTTTAGGCAGTTAGTCAGTATGGTGCGTTGCAAGAATGCCGGTGGTGCTCCTGGTGACGGGGACAACAGTCCTCCCCGTCGTGATGAGATTGCGCATGGTAAGCGCATCAAGATTGCAGCTAGGAAGAAGAGGAGGACACTTTCAGATGCAGAGGTTGCTCAGGCCGTGGCAGACGCCGCAGAGCAGGTAGAGAGAGGTGGCAGACGCAGTGGCTTGCACATAGGCGAGCGTCGCTTTCATCTTGAAGGTCGACAGCTCGGCACTGAGACCACTGAGGGCACCGAGGCTACTGCACCTTCAGAGCAGATGTCAGTTGATCCACCCTCAGAGCAGACACAGGCTACAGAGACTACACCCGCCACTGAGGCTCCACAGGCCACTGAGGATACAGAGGAGCAGGCAGCTCAGTCTCCGCCACGTCGTCGCTCCACTCGTGCTCGTTCACAGGTGACACCTAGGCCAGAGGGCCCGTGTCGTGGAGCACGACCTCCTCCCAGAGTTAGAGGGTCACCCACGGTCGAGCACTTAGACCTGAGGGGTGCTTCAGCACGTCAGGTGAAGAGTCTGAGGTTTGTGGAGGTCAGCCGATGGTTTCCACCTGTCAGAGATGCCAGAGCTTCAGAGGGTTTCTATACCCCACTTCAGGAGAACTTCTACAGGGCCCTAGTTGACAGCGGCATTGCTTTCAGACCTCAGAGAGTGTGTCGACTAGAGGCATTGGTTGATGTTGTGGGAGAGCAGCTCCGTCCGCACCTGTCCTATCTGCCTGGCTTATCAGATCTTCTTGGACGGACAGGTGCTTACTGCGGCACATGGGTCAGGGAGTTCTATGCTTCACTGTGGATTGATCCTGCTCATGAGTTTATTCACTTCGCATTCAGAGGCCGCGATCACAGACTCTACAGCTCCAGAGCCCGAGAGATCCTCAGACTACCTGCTTCTGACACGAGGATCCATCAGTTATGCTATGGTCAGACTCCACCTCCCAGACGCCCTCACAGCGGTTCAGTGCCACCCACCGACCTGGTTCGACCCTACTTTCGCGAGCCTTTTGGCGAAGGGTCACGTCGTACACCTGCCAGCCTGACGCCACTTGCCCGAGTCTTGGATGCCATACTCAGACGCACTCTACTGCCTCGACTTGGCTACAGAGAGGGACTGACGAGGATGCAGCTTTGGGTTGTTCACCACCTCATGACACAGCGACAGTTTGATATCTGGGATCTTATCCTGAGTGAGATGGAGGACACCATTGCTGAGGGCTTCAAGGGTAACCGTCAGCTTCCCTATGCCCACTGGATTTGTTTCATCATCAGATCTGCTATCCAGATGCCACCAGAGATCAGGGCAGAGATTGCTAACACTACTACAGCATTCCCTGATTATGATATTCGACAGCTTTGGGCTTCTGTCACTAGAGATCAGGCCCCAGCGCGAGGACAGCGGGAGCGTGAAAGCTCTATGTTTGGTGTTGGTAATTAGTGACAATGCCTAAGTACTAATCCTATGCCTAAGTTGTTTGTAGCATATGAGGATTAGTACGTTCCAAGGATGGTGGCAAGATGGACATGGTGATC
Organism: Saccharum hybrid cultivar R570; assembly: GCA_038087645.1. NCBI lineage: Eukaryota > Viridiplantae > Streptophyta > Magnoliopsida > Poales > Poaceae > Saccharum > Saccharum hybrid cultivar. Next base: position 41,955,974 of record JAQSUU010000496.1, on the reverse strand, counting down.
ATGATGGCCACACTTGGATTTGGACGCAACCCTACGTGATCAAGGCAAAGGTATATGCTTAAGGGTTGTATTTTAGTAACCAAGACACCTAGTGGGTGTGGTTACATTATAGGATAGATAGCCGTACTATAAAGAGGGGAATGACGCGGCTATTGAACTCCTAAGTGCCTCTAGATGTGCATTTCATGATCATATGCATTTGGATAGAACTAATAACGCCTCGAAAAATGTTTGTGAAAATGCTAACACACTCACACATGACGTGATCACTTGGTGGTGTTAGCACGTTTGCGACGGCGTTGAAGTTTAAGCGGTAGAGAGGGTTTGGGTTCCTCTCTCCCTCCCGCCGAGCGTGCGAGCGCGGGATTCAGACGATTTCGGAGTAATGAAATGCCTATTTTCCACTACGCCGGAAGTCGGAAATCAAACGGAAATCAAACGGAGGCGAACGGAGGTCACTGCGTGCACCGGACGCTGCACCGGACGCTGCACCGGACGCGGTCACTGTGCGACCGGCGCGTCCGGTCAGTGTCCAGTAACTGCGCGTGATTCGGTTGCTCGATCGGACGCGAGGCGCGTCCGGTCACAGGCCACCGGACGCGTCCGGTCGTCCAGGGAGCTTACTGGACTCCCACCGGACGCAGTCACTGTGGCTTCCGGTCGGTTCACCAGCGCGTCCGGTCGTTGGTTCGTTTTGCGTGACTCGGTGTTGACCGGCGCGTCCGGTGAGTCACGGCACCGGCGCGTCCGGTGGTGACCAGCGCGTCCGGTCGTTGCGACCGGCGCGTCCGGTCAGTGTTTCGAAATTTAGCCGTTGCGGCACCGGCGCGTCCGGTCAGTTGGACCAGCGCGTCCGGTGAGCGCGACTGCTGCTGATTTTAGTTTCTAACGGCTATATTCAAAGGGGTACGTCTATAATACTCGTTGGCCGGCTCAAGGCTCCCTCTCTTGACATTTTGACATACTTGTGAGCACTTTGAGCCAAGCAACTCCCCTCCCACTCATCTCTCTTGCTTCTTTGCATATTCGAAGTAAGATTGAGTGATCCAAGTGCATTTGCATCGTGAGATAGCATCTAGTTGGCACTTGGTGGTTGATTTGCTGCGGGATTCTTGTTTCTCTTGGTGGTTGCCGCCACCTAGACGGCTTGGAGCAGCTTGGAGGCATTGGCAAGAGTTGGTGTTTGTTCTTGGCCACCTCCGGTGATTGTAAGGGGTTTGTGCCTACCTCGGCGGAGCGCCAAAGGCAACATTAGTGGATTGCTCGTGTCATTGCAACCTTTTTACCATTTGGTAGGTTCTTGTGGTGCCTTTTGAGAGGCTCGGTGTGAGACCGATTAGCCACCGAACCACGTGGTGAAGAGGGACACAACGGGGACTAGCGTGCCGGCAAGCACGTGAACCTCGGGATAAATCTTCGTGTCATCACTTTCATTTTGTGATTGATTGATCCCGGTGTTCGGTTATCTTGGTATTCATTGTTGATCATATTGGTTGGCTCAATACTTCGCCCCTCGGTGAAACTCTCCTAACTTAACTCCGCATTACTTTCTTAGTTATCTTTGCTAGCTAGTTAGCTTTGCTAGAGTAGCTCTTTTTGTGTAGCTTGCTAGTTGTAGTTGTAGTTACCTTCTTGGTTTGACTTGTGCGGTTGAGTGCAAATATACTAGAATTGTGAATTGGATAGGTGGCTTGCAAACACCCCGTAGGCTAAGCAAAACTCGCATCTCGCTATTTGTTATATTGATAAACTTGTTTAGCTTGTCTTTGTAGAAAGTTTTAAAAGGCTATTCACCCCCCCTCTAGCCATCTAGACCTTTCAAGTGGTATCGGAGCCGTGGTCACCGTTTGCAAGGCTTAACAACCTCGGTGCAAGATGGCTCAAGTTATGTTCAACCATGTTAATGGCAAGCCTCCATTCTTTGATGGCGTCTCTTCCTTTGATCATTGGAAAAGGAAGATGAAGCAATATCTAGGCAATATACATGAGAAGGTTTGGGATGTGACCAATGAAGGATACATCATTCTTGATGAAGAAAATCTCACTCCAAATGACCGCATCAACAAACAATGCAACACGGCGGCACTTGACACAATCTACCGTGCTATTGATGACAAAGTATTTGAGCAAATCAAAGATCTTGAAAAGGCAAATGAGCTTTGGATAAGGCTTGAAGAAACATATGAAGGCACTTCAACGGTAAAAAGTGCCAAGCTATATATGCTCAAGGACAAGTTCTCCACTTTCAAGATGAAGGATGATGAATCCATCCCGGAGATGTTCTATAGGCTCCAAGTCATTGTCAATGATCTCAAGGGGCTTGGAGAGAAGGTTGAGGACAAGGACTTCTCACACAAGTTCTTGATGTGCTTACCCAAGAAGTTTGCCACCTTGAGAAGAATGATCTTTAGAGAGGGATTGGACAAGGTCAAACCAACCAATGTGCTTGGAGATATAATGACCGATGCCCAATACAACGATGATGAAGATGAAGATGAGAAGAAGGAGACCAAGGTCAAGCAAGAGAAGCCCATTGCATTCAAGGCTTCATCTTCTAAGGGCAAGAGCAAGATGGAGAGTGATGATGATGATCCGTTCGATGATGAAACCATGGCTCTCCTAGTGCACAAGATGGGGAGGTTCATGAAGAAGAAAGGATATGGTGCAAGGAAGAGAAGGGACTTCATGAAGGCAAAGGAGGTACTTTGCTACAATTGCAATAGCCCCGATCATATAGTGGCAAAGTGTCCCTATGAAGATAAAAGATATCATGATGGGGAGTTGAAGTTGAAGAAGAACAAGAAGGACAAGAAGGAGAAGAAAGAGAAGAAGAGCTTCACTATCAACAAGAAGAAGAAGGGTGGTGGTTATGTGGTCACTTGGGATAGTGACAACTCCGATAGTGATGATGATGAAAGCTCTAGTGATGATGAGAGAACCACTCGGCGAGCCATTGCAAGCATCGCCCTCTCCAACAAGTCATCCATCTTCGACACTACATCGACATGCCTTATGGCCAAGCCTACCAAGGTAAAATATGATGATAGTGATGATGATTCTTGTGCTAGTGATGATTGTAGGAGTGATGATGAGGAGGATGAGGACTACTCCAAGGATGATCTATTGGGCATAATAGATCAAATGAGTAAGGGCTACAAGAGGACAACCAAGAAATACAAAATCTTGGAACAAGAGCTCATTGCCAAGAGCAATGAAAATGATGCCTTGATGGAGGAGCTTGTTGCTCTCAAAAAGAGTAAGGAGTGCAAAGGAATTGAACAAGAGCTCAAAGCTCTTAGGAAATCCTTTGATGAGCTAGAGGCCTCTCGTGAGTGTCTAAAGGAAGACCACGAGGACCTTGAAGTTGCTCACACTAGGCTTAAGGAAGCCCACTCCTCTCTACTTGAGCTCATCAAGGAGAAGGACCTCAAGTTGGAGAAGCTCATGAAGGAAGCTAAGGAGGAGCAAGTGATTGTCACTTGTGATATTGGTCTAACATGTGATATTATTGATGATTCTTTATTTGTTGATCCTACTAATGCTTCATGTAGCTCATCATCATCCACCACAACCAACTCTACCTCTACTACTAGTGATTCATCACTTGTGGTTGAGAATGAGACTCTCAAGAGAGAGGTGGATGATCTCACCCGCGCATTAGGCAATGCCTATGGTGGGGATGCCCGCTTGCTAAAATGCTTGGGTAGCCAAAGGTTCTCTCTTAACAAAGAGGGTTTGGGCTATACTCCCAAGAAGGGCAAGGCGGCCTTTGCTACTCCAAAGTCTCGCTTTGTGAAGAGCAATGGTCGTTATTGCAATAGATGCAAGCAAGTTGGGCATCTAGAGATTAATTGTAATAAAATGAACAAGAACAACAACAAGTTTCATGCTAAAATGGATTACATTCCTTTTGATTCTTGTTATGTGCTTACCAAGGGTGAGAAAGGTGTGCATGCTAGGTTTGTTGGTACACCAATTGTGGGTCCAAAGAAGAAGGCCATTTGGGTACCAAAGAGCTTAGTTACTAACCTCCAAGGACCCAAACAAGTATGGGTACCTAAGAAATATTAATTTATTTTGTAGGTAAATTACAAGGCCGGAGGAAGGCATTGGGTGCTTGATAGTGGGTGCTCTCAACATATGACCGGTGATTCAAGAATGTTCAACTCTCTCAAATCAAATGATAGTGGCATTGATAGTATCACATTTGGTGACAATAGCAAGGGTGATGTGAAGGCTCTTGGAAGGATTGCAATCTCAAATGATCATAGCATTTCCAATGTGCTCCTAGTTGAAAAGTTGAACTTCAATCTTCTCTCGGTTGCTCAATTGTGTGATCTCGGTTTCAAGTGCATATTTGGTGTTGATGATGTGGAGATTATTAGTGTTGATGGCTCTAATTTGATCTTCAAGGGCTTTAGATATGAGAATCTATACTTGGTTGATTTCAATGCTTGTGACACTCAACTTTCAACATGCTTGCTCACCAAATCAAGTATGGGTTGGTTATGGCATAGAAGACTTGGTCATGTTGGCATGAAGCAATTGAACAAGTTAGTGAAGCATGACTTAGTTAGAGGCTTGAAGGATGTCACATTTGAGAAAGATAAGCTATGTAGTGCATGTCAAGCCGGAAAGCAAGTAGGCAACACTCATCCATTGAAGAGCATCATGAGTACTTCCAAGGCATTTGAGTTGTTGCACATGGATCTATTTGGACCAACTACATACATAAGCATTGGTGGCAACAAGTATGGGTTTGTGATTGTGGATGATTTCACTAGATATACATGGGTATTCTTTCTTGTGGACAAGAGTGATGTATTTGACATATTCAAGAAGTTCATCAAGAGAGTGCAAAATGAGTTTGAGACCACAATCAAGAAAGTGAGAAGTGACAATGGAAGTGAGTTTAGAAATACAAGAATTGATGAGCTATGTGAGGAGCTTGGAATCAAACATCAATTCTCGGCCAAGTATACACCTCAATCAAATGGCCTAGTTGAAAGGAAGAATAGAACTTTGATTGATATGGCAAGATCAATGTTAAATGAGTATAATGTGAGTCATTCATTTTGGGCCGAAGCAATCAACACGGCTTGTTTCTATAGCAACCGCCTCTATTGCCACAAGTTTCTAGAGAAGACACCATATGAGATCTTAAATGGAAGAAAGCCCAACATTGCATACTTTCGGGTATTTGGTTGCAAATGCTATATCTTGAAGAAGGGCACTAGATTGAGCAAGTTTGAAAAGAAATGTGATGAAGGATTCTTACTTGGTTACTCCACTACTAGCAAAGCTTATAGAGTTTGGAATTTGGCTAGTGGCTTGCTTGAGGAAGTTCATGATGTTGAGTTTGATGAAACAAATGGCTCTCAAGATGAGGAAAATAACTTGGATGATGTGAGAGGAACTCAATTGACCAATGCTATGAAAGAAATGGATATTGGTGATATTAGGCCAAAGCAAGTGATTGATGTGGATGACAACAAAGATCAAGTGCTCCAAAGTCCAATTACACAAGCTAGTGGGTCTCTAATGCAAAATCAAACTAGTACATCATCTCAAGTGCAACAAGATCAACAAGTGGCTAGTTCATCATCTCCAACTCATGATCAACATCAACATCCAAGCAATCAAGTGCAAGTGCTTCAACCAACCAACATTGCTAGAGATCATCCATTAGATTCCATCATTGGTGACATACAAAGGGGAGTTCAAACTAGATCAAGATTGGCATCATTTTGTGCTCACTCTTCTTTTGTGTCAATGGAAGAACCCAAGGACATTGATAAAGCATTGAGAGATCCGGATTGGGTAAATGCAATGCATGAAGAACTCAACAACTTCAAGAGAAATGAAGTATGGGAACTAGTTGAAAGGCCTAAGAATCATAATGTCATTGGAACAAGATGGGTCTTTCGCAACAAGCAAGATCAAGATGGAATAGTAGTAAGGAACAAAGCAAGACTAGTGGCTCAAGGTTACACACAAATAGAGGGTCTTGACTTTGGTGAAACTTATGCCCCGGTTGCAAGATTGGAAGCAATTAGGATCTTACTTGCCTATGCTTGTGCTCACAATATCAAGCTATATCAAATGGATGTGAAGAGTGCATTTCTAAATGGGTACATTCAAGAGGAGGTGTATGTGAAGCAACCTCCCGGCTTTGAAGATGACAAGAAACCCAACCATGTATACAAGTTAAGGAAAGCTTTGTATGGATTGAAGCAAGCACCTAGAGCATGGTATGAAAGATTGAGGGACTTCTTGCTATCCAAAGGATTTGTCATGGGCAAAGTTGATACAACACTATTCACCAAGAAGATTGGGAAAGACTTGTTTGTGTTGCAAATATATGTTGATGATATCATCTTCGGTTCAACCAATCAAGATTATTGTGATGAGTTTGGAAAAATGATGGCAAAGGAATTTGAAATGTCAATGATTGGTGAACTTAGTTTCTTTCTTGGACTTCAAATCAAACAATTGAAGGAAGGAACATTTGTGAGCCAAACCAAGTACATCAAAGATATGCTCAAGAAGTTTGGCATGGAAGATGCAAAGGGCATTACAACCCCAATGGGCACTAGTGGAAGTTTGGATAGTGACAAGAGTGGCAACATGGTGGATCAAAAGCTTTATAGATCAATGATTGGTAGCCTACTCTATGTGACGGCATCAAGACCCGATGTAATGTTTAGTGTATGTATGTGTGCAAGATTTCAAGCCTCACCAAGAGAAAGTCATTTGAAGGCAACAAAGAGAATATTGAGGTATTTGAAGCATACACAAGATGTTGGATTATGGTATCCCAAAGGTGCAAGCTTTGAGCTAGTTGGATATTCGGATTCCGACTATGCCGGTGACAAAGTGGAGAGAAAGAGCACTTCCGGGACTTGTCAATTGTTGGGAAGATCACTTGTCTCATGGTCATCCAAGAAGCAAAATAGTATTGCACTATCTACCGCCGAAGCCGAATACATCGCCGCGGGTAGTTGTTGTGCACAAATCTTGTGGATGAAGGCAACATTGAAGGATTTTGGAATCAATTTTAAGAATGTGCCATTGCTATGTGACAATGAAAGTGCCGTAAAGCTAACCAACAATCCGGTTCAACATCAAAGAACAAAGCATATTGATGTTCGTCATCATTTCATTAGAGATCATCAACAAAAGGGTGACATTGCTATTGAGAGTGTGGGCACCGAAGATCAACTAGCCGATCTATTCACCAAGTCACTTGATGAGAAGAGATTTCACAAGCTAAAGAATGAGTTGAACATAATTGACTTCTCCAACATGAGTTGATGCATCCCAATGTTATGACATGCCTCTCCTTCGAGCCCCAAGGTATAATTGGTTGACATGTCATACATTCTATACTAAGGACATGTTTAGTGCATCTAGTCATGATTTCTTATGTTCTAGGCTCATTCATGAAAATTAAATGACCTTGAAGTTTATATGGTGCCACTATTGTTTCAATGACTTGTATGATCTAGTGGTAGCATATAACTTGTTTGCGAGCTTGTGATCCTAAGTGTTTAATCTAGATCACTTGTCTAAATATTTTGCTTCAACATGGTGCATGATAACCCTTCTAGTGAGGTGTGAAGAAGCTTGCCCTTGGATCAAACCGAAGCATTTTATTTATGCAAGCAATCTAGGTTGAATCACAAACTTGATCCTCACCCCATAATTCAACATGATAATCTATCTAAGATTGGTCCCTTGTGGTCATTGGTGCCAAAGGGGGAGAAAATGTTGTTCACAAAGATAGAACTCAAAGGGGGAGAAGCACAAAAGGGGAGAAAATAATAAAAGAAGGGGATCAACTAAAATTTTGAGCACACAAGTAGGGGGAGCAAGCTCTTAAACATGAATGTTGCATTTCTTTGTGCACTTCATATGTATGATGCATAGTTATGCATTTCTTTTTCTCCGATACATTGCTTGTGTGGTGTTTTGCTAGTATACAATTAAATGGTGTATTGAAGTACTAGCATGAATAGGAAGTAGTTAGATTTTTCTTGCTTCATATCTTTCTAAGTGGTACTAGAACCTTGCTTATAATGTTGATCTCACGAGGTTTCTAGTTATGTTTGTGCTTTTCCAAGTGATATCTAACTACACAAAGTGCTAAGATGGTGTTTATCGCTACTCCGATGGTATCACGCTTCAAAGGTCTATAATCTAAAACACTTAGCACCTATTGGTAGTCAATGCTCCTAATCTTTCCTATCTAACATGTATGCTTCCAAAATCCAAACATATAGCATACATGTAGGGGGAGCCATTGCTATCAATTTGAATTCATGATCACTTGTCCATACTTCTTACACATGGTAATATACTTGGACAATGTGACATGGGTTCAATCAAATTTTTATCATAATATCTTTGTGAAAGGGTTGTCACCAATTACCAACAAGGGGGAGATTGAAAGCTCTATGTTTGGTGTTGGTAATTAGTGACAATGCCTAAGTACTAATCCTATGCCTAAGTTGTTTGTAGCATATGAGGATTAGTACGTTCCAAGGATGGTGGCAAGATGGACATGGTGATCATGATGGCCACACTTGGATTTGGACGCAACCCTACGTGATCAAGGCAAAGGTATATGCTTAAGGGTTGTATTTTAGTAACCAAGACACCTAGTGGGTGTGGTTACATTATAGGATAGATAGCCGTACTATAAAGAGGGGAATGACGCGGCTATTGAACTCCTAAGTGCCTCTAGATGTGCATTTCATGATCATATGCATTTGGATAGAACTAATAACGCCTCGAAAAATGTTTGTGAAAATGCTAACACACTCACACATGACGTGATCACTTGGTGGTGTTAGCACGTTTGCGACGGCGTTGAAGTTTAAGCGGTAGAGAGGGTTTGGGTTCCTCTCTCCCTCCCGCCGAGCGTGCGAGCGCGGGATTCAGACGATTTCGGAGTAATGAAATGCCTATTTTCCACTACGCCGGAAGTCGGAAATCAAACGGAAATCAAACGGAGGCGAACGGAGGTCACTGCGTGCACCGGACGCTGCACCGGACGCTGCACCGGACGCGGTCACTGTGCGACCGGCGCGTCCGGTCAGTGTCCAGTAACTGCGCGTGATTCGGTTGCTCGATCGGACGCGAGGCGCGTCCGGTCACAGGCCACCGGACGCGTCCGGTCGTCCAGGGAGCTTACTGGACTCCCACCGGACGCAGTCACTGTGGCGTCCGGTCGGTTCACCAGCGCGTCCGGTCGTTGGTTCGTTTTGCGTGACTCGGTGTTGACCGGCGCGTCCGGTGAGTCACGGCACCGGCGCGTCCGGTGGTGACCAGCGCGTCCGGTCGTTGCGACCGGCGCGTCCGGTCAGTGTTTCGAAATTTAGCCGTTGCGGCACCGGCGCGTCCGGTCAGTTGGACCAGCGCATCCGGTGAGCGCGACTGCTGCTGATTTCAGTTTCTAACGGCTATATTCGAAGGGGTACGTCTATAATACTCGTTGGCCGGCTCAAGGCTCCCTCTCTTGACATTTTGACATACTTGTGAGCACTTTGAGCCAAGCAACTCCCCTCCCACTCATCTCTCTTGCTTCTTTGCATATTCGAAGTAAGATTGAGTGATCCAAGTGCATTTGCATCGTGAGATAGCATCTAGTTGGCACTTGGTGGTTGATTTGCTGCGGGATTCTTGTTTCTCTTGGTGGTTGCCGCCACCTAGACGGCTTGGAGCAGCTTGGAGGCATTGGCAAGAGTTGGTGTTTGTTCTTGGCCACCTCCGGTGATTGTAAGGGGTTTGTGCCTACCTCGGCGGAGCACCAAAGGCAACATTAGTGGATTGCTCGTGTCATTGCAACCTTTTTACCATTTGGTAGGTTCTTGTGGTGCCTTTTGAGAGGCTCGGTGTGAGACCGATTAGCCACCGAACCACGTGATGAAGAGGGACACAACGGGGACTAGCGTGCCGGCAAGCACGTGAACCTCGGGATAAATCTTCGTGTCATCACTTTCATTTTGTGATTGATTGATCCCGGTGTTCGGTTATCTTGGTATTCATTGTTGATCATATTGGTTGGCTCAATACTTCGCCCCTCGGTGAAACTCTCCTAACTTAACTCCGCATTACTTTCTTAGTTATCTTTGCTAGCTAGTTAGCTTTGCTAGAGTAGCTCTTTTTGTGTAGCTTGCTAGTTGTAGTTGTAGTTACCTTCTTGGTTTGACTTGTGCGGTTGAGTGCAAATATACTAGAATTGTGAATTGGATAGGTGGCTTGCAAACACCCCGTAGGCTAAGCAAAACTCGCATCTCGCTATTTGTTATATTGATAAACTTGTTTAGCTTGTCTTTGTAGAAAGTTTTAAAAGGCTATTCACCCCCCCTCTAGCCATCTAGACCTTTCAGAGCGCCCAGATGTTCCTGAGACAGCAGCTGAGCAGGACGCCAGAGTTGACGAGCTTGCCGAGGCAGAGCTCGCAGACCTTGAGACTCAGACTGCTGAGGTACCTGAGGATGTCACTTCTGACAGCACAGATGATGACTACCAGCCCATCCCCAGGTACCGGTCTCCTCGGTCTCACGACCACGAGGCCGGTGGATCTGGCTCAGCCTCCCGCTCAGACCCAGCCATGGTGGCTATCCTTGAGAGGTTGACCCAGGCTCAGGAGCAGCAACAGCAGCAGATACAGCGCCAGGCACAGGATACAGCTGCAGCACTAGCACAGATTCAGGCTCGCCAGGACGAGTTTCAGAGACAGCAGCTTGAGATCCAGAGGCAACAGGTTGAGATGCAGAGACAGAGTCAGCAGCAGTACATGGATCTTCTGCGGCATCTCATCACAGTTGGGGTTCCTCCGCCTGCATCTATCATGGCTCCGGCTTTGCATTCCAGTGGTCCATCGAGTCAGGGACAGCCGAGCTTTCAGTTTACATCTCCACAGCAGCAGGTTCCCCAGTCTTTTCAGTCCCCGAGCTTCACTCCTATTCATACGGGGTTCACACCGTCAGATCAGCCTCGCCCGCATCTCCTGACAGGCACACCTATTGGTGATTTCAGTGCCACATACAGCGAGTTGACTGGTCAGCCGACACCCTCGCACACGACTACGTTTCACACTTCGTCAGGGTTGTCAGCTTCCGAGGCAGTCGTTCCACCAGTGACAGGGACTGGGACTACAGAGACCCTCCCTTCTTCAGTTGCCTCGACAGATCCCCCAGCTACTGGCGCACTTCAAGCTCAGGTTACTCAGACAGATCCACTTGTTGCTACACAGTCAGTGCCTGTTCCTGCTCAGACCCAGACCGCTTCGCAGCCACGTGCTTCTTCAGAGGGTCAGCCAGATAGCTCAGACTCCGAGGGCGATTCGCTTCACTTCGTGATCACTCCGCGCACCTCGGCACCCGACACGACTCCGTCTGTCCCCCCGTCAGATTAGATTAGTTTTTTGGCGCTTGATGCCAAAGGGGGAGAGATAGTAGTTTCAGGGGGAGTTTGTTAGTGGGTTTTCGTTTTTCGTGTGCTACATTCATGCTTATCATGTTTATTTTCAGCATTGCATTCGTGTGACTTTGTCATCGAGTCGAAAACTTTGAGTCTTAATGTGTTATTCGTCTCTGTGTTTAATACATGTCACCGTTTTAGCTATAGCTCTAAGGTTGTGCTTCCGTGCCTTACTCCGATTACTTATGAGCTATATCTTTTTGTGTACTAACGCTTTTTGTCTTATCTTATGAAGTACACTCTTTTGGCTTGGAGCACATAAGCAATTCCTAATCTTGTATGCTTATTGTCTTTTGCTTATGTGAACCAAGCATGCTCGAAAACCTTCACTCTAATCCTTTGAAACCTAGTGTTGTCATCAATCACCAAAAAGGGGGAGATTGAAAGCATCTAGGCCCCAATGTTTGGTTTCGGTAATTAATGACAACACTTTATTACCATGACTAACGTGTGTTTTGCAGAAACTTGGTAAGTTAGGTCATGGAGGTGATAACTGCTTTGAGCACTATGGTATTCGTGTCCCTTGATGGAAATCGCTTCGGTTTTCAAAAGAGTGACGTCAAGATTAAGGACGGTTAGTTTCGGATGACGAAGTGTTGAGACACATTCGGAATAGTCGTTAGGATCTTCGTTTTTCTCTTTTGGCCGTACTATAAAGGGGGGCATGAATGGGTAGCTTGACCTAGGCGAGTCCTATGTTTAGGTGTGGTGCACACTTGTTAAACTTGGCGCTAGGCAACCCTAGAATAGCTCAAAGTTCAGTTGGAAGCAACTTGGTTGAAGTTGCGACGTGTTTCGAGAAGTTTCGGGCTGTTTTCCAGTCACCGGACGCGGTCTTCGGGAGCACCAGACGCGTCCGGTGAGTACGCTCTGCGCTAGGGTTTCGGCCTTGACCACCGGACGCGGTCCTCGTGAGGACCAGACGCGGTGGTCAGTGGCTGACACGTGTCATCCAGGGAGAACGCCCGTCGGACGCGACCTGGACTTGATCGGCGAGTCCGGTGCGAGTCCAGTAAGGTCCAGAGAGGACCGGACGCGTCCGGTCTTCAGGCATCGGACGCGGCCTCGCGTCCGGTGTGAGTACAGTAAGCACCCTTGCACGATCGGACGCGTCCGGTCACCCCTGACCGGCGCGTCCGGTGGTTCAGTTCAAAATCGCGTTTTGACCGTTACGGGCGACCGGCGCGTCCGGTGAGTTGCACCGGCGCGTCCGGTGACCCCGTGTCAGAAAGTAACGGTTCGTTTTCTTTGAGGGGTGTATAAATACAACCCCTCCACCTCTTTTAGAGGTCTCTTGCTCATTCAAACATCTGAGAAAACCCTTTAGAGTGCAAGGGAGTGCAAGAGCTCTAGTGAGGATAGAGATTTGAGAATCAAAGTTTGAGATTCCTCACTAGTGATTAGAGAGTAGCAAGTGTGCATCCATCTCCTCATTTGGGCTCGTTGTGGTCAAGTGAGAGTTCTAGCTTGTTACTCTTGGTGATCGCCATCACCTAGACGGCTTGGTGGTGATTGGGAGTTTGGTGATCATCCGGCGGAGCTTGTGGATGACCCAACTCAAGTTGTGAGCGGTTTTGGGTGATTCGCCGCGACGGAGTGTCGAAGAATCAACCCGTAGAGAGCACTTGATCCTTGCGCGGATCAAGGGGGAGCGACACCCTTGCGCGGGTGCTCCAACGAGGACTAGTGGGGAGTGGCGACTCTCCAATACCTCGGAAAAACATCGCCGTGTTCCTTGCCCCTTTACATTCAAGCAATTACTTTCTCGTATTTACTTTCATTGCTTGTCTTTACATTCCTAGAATTGCCATGCTAGACTAGGATTGGAAACTAGGGTGCAAAACTTTTTAACGGTAGACTCTCTAGGAACACAAGTAGGCACTAGGGGTGAATTCCGGCTTGTAGGATTTAATTCTTGCAATTAATTTTTAGAAAAGCCCAATTCACCCCCCCCTCTTGGGCATCTTGATCCTTTCAGGAAACAACTACCAATTGCAATTGATATGCAAAGCAATGGATATAGAAAGCATATGGGTTCTCATCACGAATCAACTTTTGAAGGCCATTAAATTCTCCTCTCATGTTAGAAGCCCCTTCATACCCTTGTCCTCGTAGGTTTCCGATATATAGCCCATGATCATCAAGTACTTCAACCAGTGCTGTCTTTAATGCTTCTGAGGTTGTCTCCTTAACATGTTTGATGCCTAAAAATCTTTCAATTACTTTTCCTTTTTTGTTCACAAACCTACAACAAAAATGAGAGTATGATATAATTAGTTAATTAGATCATTGGTAAAGTTGTCAATAAAAATATGATTACCAATTAACCTTAGATAATTAATCACTTACCTCACAACCACGGCCATTTGTTCTTTTACAGATATATCACGAGATTCATCAATAAGAACGGAGAAGAGACAATTTGACATCTATTCCTTTATTGCTTTGGTGACCTCCGCTGCACAACATTCAGCAAGTTCTTTTTGAATTATTGGAGAAGTCATCTGGGCATTTTTAGGACATGCCTCATCAAATGCAAGCTTCACTTGTTCATTTCTTTCCTTGTACCATTCAAGAAACTCACGAAAATTGCCCCTATTTAAAGAGGTAAATGACTCATCATGTCCACGAAATGGTTCACCTTGCAATGTGAGCCAACTCACAATACCCAAAGATGTATCCAGACGAGTTTCATACTTGATTTGTGCATCTTTTGTATAGGTTCTAACCTTATGCTTCACACTGGTTCTTTGATTATCAAAATCTTCATATGCTGTCCTACATTGATTATGGATTCTTCCATCATGTTTTGGAAGTGCCAAGTATGCATTTTTCCAAGTGTCAAACCCCAATATTGTAAAGGCATCATAACCAAATTTTCCATCCATGCGATCTTGCTTAAAAAGATAACAATAGAAACAATAAGCCTTATCCTTTTCCACACTGTATTCAAGCCAAGGATGCTTCTTGAACCAGTTTTCTTGAAAGCGTCTATTTTCTGTCTTAGGAAAATTATAACCTGTTGGTTGAGTTGGTCCCTTTGCTATGTAAGCCCTCCTAACATCACTTCTAATGTCCACATGAAATTGATCAATTGGTATATGAAGTCCCGGATTAGTGATAATGTGATCTGGATTGAACTGAGTTATAATACCTTCAGGCTGTGCATCAGATTCCACCGTCTCGTCTTCCATTTGATTTTCAATCTCCTCTTCTGATTGTATGGTTGCCCCGCCCCTGCCATTTTCCATCTCCTCTTCCATTGCATCCACAGCCCGTTCAAACTCAGCATCTGAGTCATAGTCATCTGCCTGTCCTCCTTGGTCTTCAACATATGGAACATTTGACACTGCAGGTTCACGGGTACAAAAATTGGAGGTGCCGCCACTAGACCAAAAGCTCCTCAAATCTGCATTCGACCACACCAATCATTAACTAAAGTGTAGTAGGAGATGAAATTCCAATTAATTTTATGTATCAAATTTGCCATCTATAAGTGCTATAACTATATAATATTATAGTACAGTATGTACCTTTTGTTTTGAGCCTTTTGGCATTGCTGTTGCCTTTTCCTTTTGGATCCATGTTTAGTTAATTATGTGATGTGATTCATAAACTAATCAACCAAAAAATCAAACAAGTTATTAATTAATCACCCAACAAATACAATAAATAATATAGTATAAATTAAATTACCTGGGTCAGATACTCGGATGATGCCTGATGGAATTGGCCAGAGAGAGGCAATCAGGATTCATGCAAGCAGCAGGACGCGTAGCGCAGGAGGCCAGGACGGGCTGACGGCGGAGGCCGAAGCACAGAGCAGTACACAACACGCCACTACGCCAGCATAGATCGGCGATGGCCAATGCCCAATGGCCGTTGGCCGATTGATTGAGGAAGGCAAAAGCTAGGGCGATGCGATGATCAGGTATACGAAACGTTTGGAACTGCTTCTGAATCGGCGACTCTTGATCTGCTCTCCGTCGTAGCCTGGCCGCCTAGGTGCTGGACGCCATCTTAATTGGGCTGGCCCCTGCTCAAGCTACGTAAGCCCACAAACCTATAGCCCAGATATACAATACAGATACCGGTTCAGTTTTCACGTCCTGTTCTTCTTCTTCAGGGCAAGAGAACAGCAGATAACGAACTCCTACAAGCATTCATGACAGACGATGTGATTTACGGGTATGAGTTCCTGGTAAATTGAGGTATGGCAAGCGCCATACCTTCCCATATGGGAAGCTCCGCCCCTGCTTGCTGACATGCCACGCCGTCGGATAAGGAGGGGATGAGAGGGTAGCGCCTGTAACACCCCCGGTGTTTGTCACTCATTAAGTAGTGGGTTTGAGCTCAAACATGATAGATTAAGTAGAGATGATGATGTCAAGGTCAACCTATGGACAGGAGCTCCAACCTAAACTTGAATGTTGCACCCTTACTTTACATATAGGCAGTTTTCAATATATATGCTTGGGTGGTGTTATTGCAATATCTTCATGTGTCTCACCTTAGTATCTATTTATATTAGTCACTGGAAAAGTTTCATGACGTTTGGAATCAAAAAGTCACATGAAATGATAAGTTATATCCTTGTTGGAATGACTTTACTAAGTGCTGGAATTGCATTATTAAGTGGATGGAAATATAGGTCATCAACCAAACCTTTCAACCTTACCCAAATGACTCTAGATGGACTCTACAACAAAAGTCATGAAAGGTTTGTGTTGAGCAAATGCCCAGAAAATGCTCCAATTGATCAAAAAGGATAATTTAAGCTTTATCGTGATCCTACTTTGGTCAAAGTAGAAATATAGTTTCCATACCAGTTTTGATGTTGGACCTTACATGAAAGTAGTAGTTCATGTTGTGTAGAAGAAACTTTGTTTTTGGACCAAGAGCTAGATCAGCTTGTAAGCTTGTTAAACAGATGCTCGAAGTTTGGACCAGCTGCTGTTTTTCAGCCCTAGAAATAATTCTAAGTCCTGGATTGACAGCGGTGAGTTGCTATGTTTGTGACCTTTTATCTTCCAAATTCATGTGGAAGCTCAATCGGAGTCCTTAATACGAGTTGGAGTACACCTTGTGAAGGAAAGAATAGATCAAGTCTCACCAAATTTGGAGCTTGGTTGAACCTTCAAAATCAATTCACAAAACTGCTAGTTTCGTCATATTCATGGACTTGGACCGGCAAGGACAAGACGGTTGGCACGTCGCGTTCTCGTGTTTTTGCTAAACAACTCAAGTTGAGCCAAATACAAAAGTTGGAGTAGATAATGTGGAGAAGAGTATGCAAAAGGATGACACCAGTTTGACTTAGTTTTGATCATCAAGTGTGAGTTTCCGTGATCACTGCTAGGGTGTTGACATTGCTGTTTTGGAAGCTGTTTAACCACTAATCGGTTGCTCTAATGACCTTGCCTCCTTAATGAAAAACGTAGAGCTTCGTGTGGGCTCCAACTTTGGCTTAGGGCCCATGCCTAAAATCGGCCCAGAAGGAGCCCAAAACGGCATCCCGCGGTGACCACGCCGTTGCACACCACGTGTTCGACGCTTTGCCGACGTGGTCTACTTGCATGAACGCCGCGCGCCCTCTCCCTTGACGCGTGCCCTTGCTTCCCTGCGGCCGCCTCGCTGCTTCTCCACGCGCCCCAGGCCGAGGTGGACGACCGGGCTCACTCTATCCCTCGCACCCTCGCCTCGGTGCTGCTCGCGGGCACGCACAGCCATGGCCATGGTGGCTGAGCTCGCCGCCGTCGCCGTTCTCCCACCTCCGCGCCTCCTCAGCCCTAGCCACTAGCCCTAGCACCTTCACCGTCGCGCGACGCACCTCCGGCGCCCATTCCCCGGCCCCGACCGTCGCCGGAGGCCGCTGGCGCCGTGCAGCTCCGCCGTCGAGCCACGGGCTTGCGTGGCTATGCCGCCATGGGCCGCCTCGGGCCAAGCCGAGGCCACCTGCGGGTGCGGCCTGCTGCTGCCATGCTCCCGCGCCTCTTCCTTGCCGCCGGGGAGCATCCCATCGCCGGAACGACGAGCTCCTGTGCGTCCCCTGCTCCAATTCACGTCAAGGACCTCGCGGGGGGAATTCGACTAAATCCAGGGGTCTTTCTGCACTATCATAGACTCAAATGAATAGTGCTCTCGGGACTGATTCGTAATTATTTTGCAGGAACTTTGGAAATTCATAGTAAATTGTAGAAAAATCGTAAAATAGTAAATGAAGAATTTTTGGAATCCTTGTGAAATTCTATATGCATTAGATCTATAATATGGCATATGTTAGTTTAAAGTTTTCTCTGTAAAAATAGATTTGTGCAGCTAGGTTTTTAATGTTAGTTGTATTTGTCATTTTTATAACTGCAAATATAGGGCTCCAAATGAAGTGAAATTTTTGTGGCGTGCTACTCATGTGATGTTTGGTGTGTGGTAAAAATTTCATGAATTTTGGTTGTAGTATGAATGAGTTATTGATTCATCTTGCTCTCACATGAATTCTTGCAATATCAATTTGTCTTTTTCATAGAGGTTGCTATGCATGTAAAAATGGCTTGAAATTTGGACAGTAGACTATTGGGGGTATATGAGAGCCACTGTAATTTTGGTAGATTTTATTGTGCACTTTTGATATGTGTTCATAATTCCACCTAATTATCTAGATAAATTAAGAAATGTATTAAAATAATTTATTTAGGAATAGACACTATGTTTTCTAGTGTTCATTAGTCATGTGTGACATGTTGGTAAAGTTGGTCTTGTCCAATTATATGTTTGCAACATAAGTTAATAATTATTTCTTGCAAATGAGGTTTATGGACAGATCTGGGAACTTAGCAAAGTTCTTCCTGATAATGTGCTTTGTTGTAAAACTTGTTTATACAAAAGTTGTAGATAAATTATGTATCTAGCTGCTGTTAAAATTTGGTGGCATTTAGCCATGTGGTTTAGGAGTTATAGCTGTTTAAAGTTGGGGTACAGAATTGCTTGCTCTCTGTTGGTCAGGAACAGATTCAGGAACTTTGTAATTTTGACTTATTTAACTTATGAATCATGCTGTGATTATATTATATGAAATGTAGATAATTTTATAAGCTTTCCATAATGTCTTCTTGCAAGTCATTTGGATTTATAAAACTCCAGATATGATTGATTTATGAAGCTACTGTTTGCTAGTCTAGAAATTGGCATATTCCAGTTATCGTTGTTGCTTCACCTTGAGTTGCTTTGCATGTTGCTAAGTGTGATTCGTGTCCTTGGTGACGAAGTTAGTACACCTGAGGCTTTGCAAATCTTGTGTCATGTTTGGTATTGCTTCCCTTGCTATCTTAGCATGATAGGTGGCGTAATGTTTAATTAAGCAACGTGAAGTGCTTATGTGTATTTAGTGTAACCTTGTACTTACCTTGAATGATTATGTGATGCATCTTGTGTTACCATTCATCATATTCATACGCATGCATCTTGCATCTCATTTAGGTTCGCTAGATGCACCACGTGAAGGATGAGATGTTGGAGCCAAACCCGAAGACGGTGTTTGGTGGACCTATCCTGAAGATGAAAGGATTAAGCAAGTGTCAGGATGGGAGATGCTCGCCAAGCGAGTGTCATCTGTCACCCACTAACCTAAGTGTTCGATCCCAGGCAAGCCCCGGAGCATTCTAAGACTCCTACTTTATAAAAGCAATTGAATATATATATGTTATATATGTATTGTTGCATTAAGTTATAGGAATTGAGTGAAAACACTTGCTTCATATATACCTTTTCCTTGTCCCACAAATATGCCTGCTATCCTATTTTGGTTAAGGATCGAAAGTACTGTTTAGCCTTGCTTAGACCGGTAGCAATCGGTGATTTCCAGTCACCTACATTTATAGGTGGTTACTGAAAGAATTTAGCTATGAAAAGAATGATATCCTGGAATTAACCATGTGTTGATAGATAATTGGAGACCGGACGAAAAAGTTGGAGGCAACCAGACAGGGTTCTGGGGTGCTGTTAGTTTTTCGTCTGTGTCGATTAAGGACCGATCGTTGCTCGTCCCTCTTGTCATGTTGAACACATGCCTCACATTTAGCTGGCCGAATAAAGTACCTTTCGACCGCGAAGCTAGTGACACTTTTCGAGTCGGGATAAACTCGGATTGGCAGACTGGTGTTGAACAGGGTATGACGGGGACGCGAAGAGTGAGCCCAAGGTGCGTCCTGGCAGTCGGGCGGTCCCTGGGTAGTGCGATCCATGATTGTTATCCCGCGGCTTCTTGGAAAGTGTCATTGGTGATCTACGCGACCCTGACGGGGAAAGCATGGTTTGTATGAGGAATAAATCTCCAGCTGGATAGGAATTCGATTCGAATCGCCGTCGCTCTCGGTTAGTGAGCACTTGACTCGAACTACGACATCGTAGTAACAATGATGAAACACTGATGGTTAAGTGAATAATGTTGGAAATGCTAAACCTGATATGGTAATTTTGATGTTAATGGTTAATCAAGTGATTGCTTTAGCATAGGTGCTTACCTAGATTGAATAGGTTATAATAAATATGATGTAAAAAGGACTTAAATTAGTTTATTCATGATAACTTATGCTTTTCGCAAATGAGTCAAGTTAGCCCCCTGAAAGAAAGCCTTGCATACTCCTTGGTGTCATATTATTTCTGGTTTATGACGGGTAAGTCTAGCTGAGTACCTTCTCGTACTCAGGGTTTATTCCCACTTGTTGCAGGTTGTGATGTATCATAGCTACTGCAATAATTGGAAGACTCCGGCTGTAGTGGCAGAGTGTGATCATGGGCATGATCCGTCTGAGCTATCTTGTCTCTCATGCTTTTATGAGAATTTGACCTTGGTACTGGCATGTATTTGAATTAAGGTGATATTATTTTTCAAACTACTTTGCCTCCGCTACTTTTGAACTTGAGTTGTAATAACTCTACTGAACTCCGATATATGTTGAATTACTTATGAAATGGATGTAACATATGACCTGTTATGTTGGACCACTACGATCTTGGCTTGTATGTTGGTTGGTTTGAAATCCCTCGTGATTTTATTGAACTACCGGAGTTATAGGAGCTTAAGTACGGGAATTTAATTGCTCCGGCGATTATTTTTGTACTTTTATTCTTATAATTTGGGCGGTTCCGTTACAGCGCCAGCGGTGTAGGGACCTCCGAGCGTTGCAGTGGCTGGTGGCGGGTTGGTCGGGAAGAGGAACGTACATGTGAAACTCAGATGGTCCATGTCCATCTCTAGTCAACATAGCGAGTTGCTCAAAGTTGTGGACCTCAATCGATCCAAGAAGACATTCGCAACATGGTCCCTCAAACTCCCACTAGGAAGTAGATGAAGTAGTCGTTCATTGCTGGGAAGATGACGTGTGCGGTTCTGGGGTCGCCCAAAAGAAGACACTGATGAACAGAAGCAGTCACACATGATCTCGTGCTCCCCAAAAATCTGATTCACCTGCACACCCGAGCAGGTGTCACAGATGGGTGGAAGGTTTCAAAGGCTTGCACTTCTAACCTTTTGTGCACACTGAGATTGGAAAAGAGAAAAGTCAGGGGCAGCTCGAACAGAGAAGAGAGGTGCAGTGGTGTTCTTTGTGTCATACACGTGAGGCTAAGGCGTCGAAATCCTCCTCTTATGCACTAGCGGATGAATACGTTGGACTGAAGCGAGTAGATGAGGAATGCACCTAGACGTTCCTGAAACGAAGTAATCACGGACATGTTAACGGGACAGAGTAATCACAAAGTAATGGATAAAACTATTGTAATTTCTTCCATGATGCTCTCGGTAATTTTCCACTTGTTGATGACTCAATCAAACAACCTAAGTGGCAAAATCCAGCGCACCTCGCACCACATCGTGGCATGGCATGGCGCGGCTTGAGCTGGTGCACGTCACGCTCGGCCACGCCATGGCTTAGCTTGATGCGCGCAAGTGTGGCATGCCATTTGTCTCTCTCAACTTCACAACTGGTGCACATATAAGCCCTCTATTTGAGTTGATTTAATATTTAGTCAAAATTTCATACATAACTAAGAACGATTGTACCCAACATTTAATATGGGCCTTATATTTTATTTGGTTGAATTGAATTAATAATGGCCTAAGCCTAACTAAATCCAACATTTCCCACCAAATTATAGGGCATATATGGAATGCTCTTAATTCTTTACTCTTTGATATATACCACTGTATCCGGACATATGATTGTCCAAATTCATAGCAAAATTGACACTTTTTTTGGGATGAAAGGGCTAATTTTATAGCATATGTATGTATTATGGTGAAATGCAAAGTTCCTTCACAAAGCACATATAAAATAAGGTTTTAAATCTGAAATTAAATTCAATTTTTGGGGCTGTTGCACAAACAATGAACCGAATCGTAAACAATCGGCAATTCCAAGACCGAGCCCAACTTAGCTCCGAAGTAAGTATGATGGGCCTATGGCAGGGGTCAAAACGGTCATCGCGTCCGACCTGGCCTCTCTTCTTCTGAGTTGTGACCCCACCTGCGCTGCGCCCGCCCCCTCGTCTTCTTGTTCACCTCACCAACCTTTCCCTTCCCGTCCCAACCGCCGACTCGACTTGCCGTCTCGCCGCCGTCCGCCCATCTGCTTTCTTCCGAAGACAAAGGAAAACAAAAGGAAGAGAGTAAAAGAGTCCTGCGCTGCCCTGCGCCCCAGGTTTGATCCCATACTTGCTCGATTTCTCCCTGTTGTTCTTGCTCTGTCTCGATCCATGACCTCAGCCCCTCGCCGATCTCTCCTGTCCGTTTGGCGGCGGCCCTAGGATATGCCGGCCATACTGGCATACTGGACTGGAGGGAGTTGCCTATTAGCACTAGCAACTAGCAAGCTCCAATTTTGACTTTCTTGCTCTGTCTCTCCATCAGTAATTCCCACCAATTATTGAATTGACTTCAGTTCAGTTGCCAATTGCCATGTATGTCAACTTCGCCTAATTCAATGTCCCCTGCGTGCTTCTTAACTTTTAAATTCGTCTAATTTTATGAAGTCGCATTTGATGTATTCTTGATAAATAAATCACCTAATGGAGAAGTAATACTTCATCACCAGCTTATTTGATAGCTCAGATTCTATGTATTCTTGACACATAAACCAACCACCAAATAATGGAGAAGTAATACTTCATCACCAGCTTATGTGATAGCTCAGTAACATTATTTACCTCGTCATAACAGAGTATGCACTTCTAGCACTTGCATATTTGGATGGATGATATATATGGACGGATAGAGGCCTTCCCCCAATACTTTGTAGCATCAAAAGAAGCTATGGAGACTCCTGATGGTCTATCAACAAGTAAGAATAACCTGGATAGTCCACCAAGGTGATACTTGTGGGAAAGGAATTCTGTAACTGAACTCATTCTGCACCTTTGTGGGTACAATAACACGCTGTTCTTTTCATGTAAACAGTTCACGTAGGCGTTCCTGGACTCCAAGACGAGTTAAGGGAGCTGCATCCATTTGGCACTTATTGTCCATTCCCCGCATAAGATGGTCTACGAACAATGAGGATGATGATAAGGTTACTGAATAATCTATAAACAAGTCTCTCTGCTTCCATATCGCAATGATCTCTTGCAACACTAACAGTTCTCATTGATACCAGATTGAATTATCCAGAGCTGAAGTAGAGACTTTACGAACCGAAATAGCGGATGCTGAGGAAAGGGAATCTCACTTAAAAGCTCGGTATGATATGCGCACTTTGTTGAAAAGTTCATTTTGAGAAGTGGAGATATGTTGATGATATTATTTGCACATTGCACTTTGTTTATGTTTTGGCCTTTCAGGTTGGAAAATATTGATGAAGTTTTGAGATATGCACGTCTTTCTGGCTATCTCTACATTCGAAGTGTATGAAACCTGTGCCAATATTTGTTCCTTTTGCTTCACTCTTGTCAGAAGCGTTCAAAGCTAATGAGTATGGACTTTTGGTTTATACACAGCGATGGTCCCAACTCCCTGGAGAACCACCTATATTAGACGATGCTGATGTGGACGACTGGCTACCTCGCTTTGTTGTTCTACAAGGGCAGTGTTTGTACTATTATCTGAAATCTACAGGTAAATTCTTCTTTTCCCTTTTTGGCTATGGTCCATCTGTCCGGTCAAAGATGATATTGGTGAATGGTGGCATACGAATACTATGCACTTGGATGTTAGCTGTTACTGAACTCGTGACATTTCTATGTTTCAGATCTGAGCCCACAAGAATCTACACTGTTATGTGATGTTGTTGAAGTAGGGCAGCTTCCAAACTTTGTGCCTGAAGACGAAAAGACGAGATATGCGTTTTACCTGTTGACCCGTCAAGGGTTGAAGTTTGAATGCTCCAGTACCTCCGAAATACAGGTAAGAGAGAGCTACTCTGAAATGCAGAAAATAATACGTGCGACAGAGGCTGATTTGCATTGGATTTGGTCATTTTCCAGGTTGATTCATGGGTAAGAGCACTGTCAAGTGACTGCAAATTGCGGGATGGTGCTGGTGATGATAAGACGAAGACGACTAGTAGCCAAGTAGAGGCTGGGTCATGGTAAGCGATCCAACATGGGTTCCAATTCCCAGGCAAGACAAGAATGCCCTGCGTCTTTGCATTGACCCCAGCCAGACGTATGTGCAGAGTACAGTAATCAGCTCCAGCTGGTTCTTTTCTTTTAATTTGTTAGACTGATCGAGAATGTGATGCATGTGTATACAGTTAGGCAATGTACATACATGCATGTAAAGGAAGCAGCATATGTAGATGCAACACGAGCAGAGGACATGCGTTACAGATTTCCTTGCTCGTGATATTTTTCAACGTTTTAGGGTGCAATTGATTTTTTCTGTATCAAAAATTTGGTCGTCCTTTTGATAGACCGTGAAGATTTGCATATTGTAACTCGACAAGTGAGAAGTCATTTTAACTGGGAGTACACTACTATGCAGAATGTACTGGCGGTGGAGCGAGTCCCTGTGTACAATTGAAGCAAAGTCGACTGAAGAGAGGAGAGAAACCCAAATTAAGCCCATTAATTAATGACATTGTATAGTAGTAGTATATGATTGTGTTGTGTTCTCTCCGTATCCGATCCTACTAGAGTATATGGCTAGTTAGTTTCCTTTCCTTTGTACTACCACTAGTAGTACGTATTAATTTGATGAGCAACCATCGAGCTGGGAAAATATTTTATTTTGCCAAGGCTTGGAAAATATTAATGACAGAATATATAGCATATTACTATTCTCTCAGTCCCAAAATAATTTAACTTCTAGAATCAAAGTCAAAATATTTTAAGTTTGACCAACTTTACAGCGAAGAAAATAACAACATTTATAACACCAAAAATAAAATAGATTAAAAAATATATATTGTACGGTGTATCTAGTGGTATTAATTTGATGTGATAAATATTAGTGCCTTTTCTAGTACAAATTTAGTCAAATTTTAATAAATAGTTTGACTTAAAATAACTATAGAAATTAATTTATTTTTCCGGATGATGAAAAGAGTTTATAGAGAGAAAGATGGGCCTTTGCTGTATCCAACCCACCGGATATATTCATTCATATCGTATATAGAGTAGCGCTAGCTAGTAACTATCCAGCCACCAGGCAGCGACCATGGCCGCGGCTCCTAGGTCGTGCCTTAAGTTCGCCGTCGGAGCGTCTATGCTGGTGCTGCTCGCCGCCGCCGCCCCGCCGCCGGAAGCAGCCGGTGGCGTCACGTTACACGTCGACCCTCGCCAGGTCTGTTAGTAGGCACTTCTCCGGCGGCCGTCCACTAGCTAGCTAGGCTTTCCTCCCTTAATTCTGTTCTGTTTTTTGAGGAGCAGAGCGGGCGGTGCAAGCGAGGAATTGAAGCAGCATTGCAAGTTGGGTCTGCCTCTGGGTGAGATGAGATGAGCACGCACGCCGCGGATAGGAATAGGAATTCAGGATAGGCCGCTGATCGAGCTAGCGTGCAGTAGGTAGCGGACATGCTGATCCACGCCTTGCCTTGAGGCCGGCCTGCTGCTTGTCACCGCGGCATACATATGGCTCTCGATCGGAGTCGGACAGTCGGCAATCCCCTGCTGCAGCGCCGCCAGCTCCCCAGTCTCCACTTCATCGGCCAAAAGAAGAGACTGCCTGCGCTTGCTTTCACATTGTTATTTTTTGTTTAGCTTTTCTTGGGTCGTCTAGTATTTGCATTGACAATGTATATATATAATATCATCAGTAACACACATGACAGTATATACATGCATGCAGGTGGAGGTGGTCGTGGACAATGGCATGGTGCAGGTGTCGCTGTCCACGCCGCAGGGCCACATCACCGCCGTCCGCGTCAACGGCCACGACCAAAACCTGCTGCAGTACAATGCCACCCAAGCAAACTCAGGAGGGTATGTATGCATGCCCTGCGCCTAATTAATAAGCTAATTCCTATGTTTTCATGTCGTTTTGCCTGCTTTTCCTATAAGTCAAATTATATGGCTTCATTCGGCCGGATTTGTACAAAAATACGCTATCAAGATGTATAATACGAAATAAATATGCATACATGCATATGCCAAGATATACTTCCTCATGGTAGTATATGAGACTAATTAACTGTTGGATCGGACAAAGTTAGACAAGTTTGATTTAGCAATTATATATTAGCACTATATATGGACAAAGAGGACTACAACTTACAGCTGCATGCCCGGTTTTATATATGATTTATGTATGTTGATCCATAATTCAAGTTCCTCGACTCGATCGATCATTGTTGGTTGGTTTTGCCGTCGAACCAAAATCTTTGGAACTCGATCTCTTGCAGGTACTGGGATGTGGTTTGGAACTACCCTGGCTCAAATCAACCAAAAGGAATGATGGATATGTGAGTATCTGCTGCTGCTGCTCATTATATATATTTAATTAATTACGAGTCTTATATATTTAGCACCTACTAGATATACAAGTTGCATAGATAGATCCACATATCGTCTTTCCATTGATCGAGTTGATTTTGTAGCAACATAGGTGATGCATTGTAAGACTAATGAATGGTCAAATATATGTCTAAGAACTTGTGCTAATTCAGTTTGACGACTTATACAAAGAATCGAACAAAGGGAGTATTTGTTACTTGTTGTATTTTAACGAATTCTATTACTTATTATAAATGATGATGAATGTGGCACCAAATAATGTCCATCTATATATGCTTGTGGTGCGATCATGCGTGTTTAATTTGGCCCTGGCTGATATTGCAATTTTCTTCTCTTTGTCCATGCATGATTGCAAATCTTGTTTTTTTAGTATTCTTTAATAATTAGCAGAAAGGTGCGGCATATAGTATATGATTGCAATTTTCATTAATTAATTATTGCTGATTTATGATCACAGCTAGGTAGCGTAGCGACAAATTAATATAATTAAGGGGTTTGATGAATGATGATACACATATTGAATGACTATATAAAATACAGGCTGGATGGTACAGAGTTCCAGGTTGTATCCTCAGATGAAGAGCAAGTGGAGCTTTCTTTCAGGAGCTCATACGATCCATCATCACCTCCAAACAGCCTCCGACTAAACGTAGACAAGAGGTTTGTGATGCTGCGAGGCAGCTCCGGGTTCTACTGCTACGCCATCTTTGAGCATCCCCGGGAGTGCCCAGCGCTCAACATCTCCGTGGCTCGCCTCGCCTTCAAGCTCAACGTGGACAGGTTCCGTTACATGGTCATCTCCGACGACATTCAGAGATACATGCCGAGCGCGGCGGACAGGGATCCACCCCGCGGCGTGCCGCTGGACTACAAGGAGGCCGTCCTGCTGGTGGACCCCGTGGAGCCGGAGTTCAAAGGCCAGGTGGACGACAAGTACCAGTACTCGATGGACAACAAGGACAACACGGTGCACGGATGGATTGCCGGAGATTCCGGCGGCGGCTTCTGGGTCATCACTCCGAGCAACGAGTTCAAGAACGGAGGGCCGCTTAAGCGGGAGCTCACCTCCCACACCGGCCCCACCTCCCTCTCGGTAAGCATGCATCTGTCGATCGTCTACTCTGGTGACTGTTCTGGTGCGTGGTGACCATGCATGATGCATCCAATTTTAATAAGCAAATGCCGGCCTGCAGGTGTTTCTAGGGCCGCATTACGTAGGCAAGGACATGGTTATCAATTTTGAGGAGGGCGAGTACTGGAAGAAAGTGCTGGGGCCCGTCTTCGTCTACCTCAACTCCGGCCACCACCCGCTGCCTGCCGCCGGCTCCAACGACGACAATGTCAACAATCATCTCTGGGAGGACGCCAAGGCGCAGGCGCAGGCGGAGGTGAGCAAATGGCCCTACAGCTTCCCCCGGTCGCCGGACTTTGCAAAGGCAGGAGAGAGAGGTTCAGTCACAGGGAGGCTCTGGGTCAGGGACAGATCCTACTCCAACGACGACAAGCAGGCAGCAGCGATGGCTTATATCGGCCTCGCCTCACCTGGCCAACCTGGCTCCTGGGCCACAGAGAGCAAGGTATGTATGTAAGAGTATATGCATGCATCTCAACATATATTTTTGCTACATTGTGTCATCTCAAGATAACATTGCAACGATGCATTCAGGGGTATCAGTTCTGGACGAGGGCCACATCGGACGGCAGCTTCAGCATCGCCAATGTCCGTGAAGGAACGTACAATCTGTACGCATGGGTTCCGG
Source organism: Saccharum hybrid cultivar R570 (assembly GCA_038087645.1). Classification (NCBI taxonomy): domain Eukaryota; kingdom Viridiplantae; phylum Streptophyta; class Magnoliopsida; order Poales; family Poaceae; genus Saccharum; species Saccharum hybrid cultivar. Next base: position 41,927,784 of record JAQSUU010000496.1, on the reverse strand, counting down.
GGATCCTTGGAGACTACATGCATGTCTCTCCTGTAACCATAGCGGCGCCAGCAAGAGGTGCCACCGTCGTCAACCTCGGTGACCTGGTGTTCAAGCCTCCGAGATCAGGCCCCACGCTGTGGGAGATCGGCGTCCCGGACCGGACGGCGGCGGAGTTCTACGTCCCTGACGCCGACCCCAAGTACGCCAGCAGGCTGTTTGTCACCAAGGACAGGTACCGGCAGTACGGCCTGTGGGAGAGGTACGCCGCCCTCTACCCTGTGGAAAATGGCGACCTCGTGTTCACGGTCGGCAAGAGCAACCACTCCAGGGACTGGTTCTTTGCTCATGTCACAAGAAGAATCGTCGTGGGCAACAATGAGACGACGAGGACGAACCTAGTGCCAACGACATGGCAGATACGTTTCCATCTGGACAGAGTGGTGGCAGACGGCACCTACACGCTGCGCATTGCTCTCGCAGCCTCTCACATGTCCAACCTCAAGGTGCAAGTGAACAGCGTCGGCGGATCCGTAGCCGGCGCCGGAGGTGGAGGAGGGGAGGTAGCCCTGAATCTGATGGGCGACAACAACGCCATCGCGCGGCACGGCATACGCGGCACGCAGTGGAGCCTGGACATTGATGTCAAGGGCCACCTGCTTAACCAAGGGGACAACACCATCTACATCAACCAGACCACTCCCTTCCAGTTTGCCGGGGTCATGTACGACTACATTCGCCTTGAAGGCCCTTCCACTTCCACATCCACATAGCTAGCGCTGCCCTCTCACCTACTATATCCTTCCATTTTAAATGGTAAATTGTTTTAGTTTTTCGAGTTACATAACTTTTACTATGTATTTAAACATAATGTGTATATCTAGATACATAGCAAAAGTTATACACCTAAAAAAAATCCAAAACAACTTACAATTTGAAACGGAGAAAGTTTATGCTAACTAGAGTAGTGGCTTAGCTATATAACTTGCCTCAAGACCACTCTGTTTTGCATTGTACACTCTCTAGCTTTGAAATCTCTTTTTTTTCGAGAACGTGCTATAGCACGTATTTCATTAAGCAGAATAAAGGAGTTTTGTTACACATAGGGTTAACTCACGGTAATCCAAAGATTACCGAAAATCGTACCCCACACCCTTACGCACTCGCACGAGGTTGTAATTACATGAAACTATAACGACAAAGGTGCCGGTGCCGATAGGCTAGTTGTCCCCGTCGTCCAACCCAATCATATTGAGCTCCATGGCCACTGGGTCGAACTCCCCACCGAGAAGAAGCTGTAGCGCGTCATGGGTGGAGTCTGAAAGCGGCTCCTGGAAGGCCGCCTTGTATCTGTGCACCGTGTCGGAGCCAACATTGGGGGACTGTAACACCCCGGTGTTACGCAATGCATTTTTGCATGGCAATCATATTGCATAGCATTCATATCATTATAATCATGTATGATAATGGTATAATTCGATTAAAATAAAAGCTTAAACATGCTACATTTCACGGATTATAATAATATGTTAATCACATTCTATCAAAAGCCTTGCAACCATAATTCTTACATCACTTGGAACCCTAGTTCAAATTTTGGAGCTCAAATTTGGTCAAAAACTTGTTCAAAAATAATTATGAAAAATATTCAAAAGTATTCCCTAATTTAGCTTTTATTTTGTCATTTAAAATCTATTAAGAATTTTGAAATGGCCCCTTAATCAAAGTTGTAGAGAATTTAATTTTGAGCAACTTTTATTTTTGGGCCAAATCCATAAAATGCTTTCTTCTTGTTCAAAATTGGGTTTGAAGTTTGAAATGCATTTAAATTTGAAAATCAAAAATCGAAAATGGATTTTCTTCCTTCGCGGGCCGCCGCCACCGGTTCGGCCCAGAGCCAGAGTCGGCCCGTCTCATCGCGCGCGCGCGCCCGCGCTGCCCCGCCTCCGGCCCGGCCCAGCCGGCCGTCTCCCTCCTCCGCCCGCGCACTCGCCCGCGCGCGCTGGCGCTCCGGCAGAGCTCGCACGCCGCGTGGCGGCCGCATGCCGGCCAACAGCGGCCGGGTGGCGCTCGGTCGCCCCCACCAGCGCGAGCGCCCGCGCCTTAACCCCCCCCGCGCAGCGCCTCGCCATTTCCCCCTCCGCTCTGCCTCCTCACCGAGCGCGGCTGCCGTTTCCGCCTCCGCCACCGCACGCGCTCGCCGGACGCGCGCGTTCCGACGAGCTCCGGCCACCGCAGACCTCTCCGTCTCGCCACGAGCTTCCTCTCTCTCTGGCGCACCCCGTGCTCACCTCCATCTCCCGCGGTAAGCTCCACAGCCCCGCCAATCGCTCGCCGGAGTTCCGGCCGAGCTCGCCGTGGTTCTCCGCTCCGTGGAAACCCCGCCTCCGCCTCTTCTTTTCCCTCACTCGCGCAAGCACCTTGTTCGCCTCCTCCTCCCGGTGCTCGGACACCATCTCCCGCGCCGCCCCATGGCCGGAGAGGAGCTCCCGCCGGTGAGCAGCGCCGCCGAGCCGCCATGGCCGGTGGCCAGCTCGATTTCGAGCTCCTCCGGTCGTGCAAATGGTCCCAACGGGTTCGCCTCGTCCTGGGGATCACGACGGTGGTGACCTCGTCGCCGGCGACCTCGCCGTCGTCGAGATCCGCGCGGTCAGCGCCCTCCTTGACTCGGAGCGGCTGACACGTGGGACCCGGTTGACCCGCGGGCCCGCCTGTCTGTCTCTGTGTGCGCGCGCGTGTGTAGATCACCGGGTGCATCTAGCAGTTCAGCGGCTGGATTTAAAAAGGATATTTGGAAATGATTTTTCAGAAAATGTATAAATGCTTTAGAAAAATTGTAACTTGCTCATTTTAGCTCCAAATTTGATGAAACCAATTTCTATGGATTCTTTGGGACCAGATCTATGATGTAAAATAGTTGCATGTCAAATTTGATGAACTTTTCTGTAGAGTTTATAATTAAATAGTATAATGGCTGTTTTCTTGATAAATACTTAATAAATCCTAGAAAAGTCAGAAAAATATGATTCTAAATTTATTAATCTTTTTGTGTCATGTACTTTCTAGGAAAATTTTATATCTTGGGTGTTCTGTATAAAAATTTGTAGTTGCAGTTCAAATGCTTTTTGTTACCAATATTTGTTATTTTTGTTATTTAAATAAATTTGAATAAAACATGCAAGTGATAATTTTTCCATAGTGTTTGTTTAGGTAGTAGATAGTAGAAAAATTCCTAAATCTGTTGTTTGATACTTTTCATAATGTAAAGTATTTTAAATATCTATTTTAGGCCCTAGTTTGTTATTTTTGTATAGTAAGTTCTAATTATCCAAATGCAGTAAAAATTTTATGTCAAGCTATTCTTGATATTAGTAACCCACTGTAATTTTATAAGATTTTTCTGAGCTACTAAAATATGTGTTGCTGTTCAACCTTAGAACTAATTAGGGTTTCTATTTATTCTTAATGCAAAGTTAGTTGGAAAATTATACTTTGGTGTATCTTTGAAGCCTCTCGGTTTTCAAATACTCTTGCATGGTAGAAACTAGTGTTGGTAGTTTCCGAGTACATGTTCTTGGATGACGTAGACTACCTTGTAGAAGAGTCATAAGTTCCACATAATCCGATAACGTAACATATTGCTTACATCGCATGCATTCCGCATCATCATCATCTCATGTCACCTCTGCAATGCACCTATGCATGTTGCACTCATACTTCTGCATCATACAGGATCGCAGGAAGTGGTTCCGACGGTTGTTCCCGAGGACGCAGAGGAGCAGCTCGAAGTGACGGAGCCGGAGCCAGCAGAAGCCGAAGAGGAGTCCGGTGAAGAGCTTCCGGAGTGCCCTGACCATCGCCCCAGTACCTTCGAGCGAGGCAAGCCCCGGAGCATTTCTCCCCCGGTTTGCAAAGAATTATTTATTAATTTCACTTAATCTGATGCATTAAGTTTAGGAGTTGTTTGCAAACGTTGCTGTATTATACCTTGTTCCACCTTGTTTTACCCGATCCTTGTCACCCTGGTGTCCACGGTCAATACTTGCTTAGCTTGCTTAGACCGGTAGAAGTCGGGTGATTGTCTGTCATCCGCGAGCTATAGGGGATTACCTGGTTTTATGTGAAGGAAATGTCATGTGAGAATAACTAAGTGTGGAAATGAATATGAGACCGGGCGGAAGCTTGCAGGGTTCTGGACTGTAGTGTCTTCCGTCTGTGTCGATTAAGGACCGTCCGATGTCGGGCCTCGGGTCATGTTGAACGCATGCCTCACATTTAGCTGGCCGGATAAAGTACCTTTCGACCGCGAAGCCGGGAGATTATTCGGGCCGAGTAGATTGCCCGCAACGCACTGTACCGGAGCAGTAGTGGCAGGAAACGGGGGCGCGATGATAAGGCCAAAGAGCAGTCGGGCGGCCCCCGGGTACATGTGGTTCCTGGCAAGCTCGCGACTTTACCTGAATGGTTGACTCGGTGACCAATACCTCACTTTAGCGGGTGAGTGAGGTTTGTGTGAGGAATAAATTACCAGCTGGTCAATAATCGATTCGAATCGCCATCGTTCACTGGATAGTGAACACTTGACTTGAGTTACTTCATCGTAGTAATATTGATGCAACACTTGGATAGTTATGTGGAAAATGACATGGTAATTATGGTTAAATATCACTGGTAATCCTTGCTTGCTTAATTACATGATTACTTCAGTATAAAGTGCAAACATAGTTGACAGGAGGATAAAGAATTAAAACATGACATGCTTTTGTAAATGATTTGCTAAGCTAAAAATGCTTTTCTTGCAAATGAGTCAGCTATCCCACCAAAAAGCCTATCATGATCCTTGGAGTCTTTTTGTTTTGGTTCTGTCGGGTAAGTCTAGCTGAGTACCTTCTCGTACTCAGGGCTTTGTTCCCACTTGTTGCAGATGGACAGATGTACTATGGTTATTGTATCAACTGTCTCTACCCTGCGATGGGCGAAGCCTAGGACCATGGGCAATGGTCACTCACTATTCCTCGCCTGATGCTTTTGTGGGAGATGATCGCGAGCTGGCACTGTATTTTGGAAAAGATGTGTGTGTGTGTGCGCTTTGAACTAATGCTTCCGCTACTTTATTTGAAACTGGTTTGTAATAACTATGTTTAAACTCCGATGTATTTTATGCCGCAAGCTACTGTGTAACTTATGAAGGTAATCGCTGAACTTATTACGATCTTGGCTGTGATGTGAAATGGTTTGAAATCCGTCGAGATTTCACGGACTACCGGGTTATACGGGCTTAAGTTTGGTAAATTGTCCGTTCGTTGGATGATTTTCTTACTTAATCTCGTATAATTGGGCGGTTCTGTTACAGCTGGCATCGGAGCATGGTTTAGCGTAATTACTGTTCATAAGTGTATTTAAATCAAAACCCTGCTTAAAAAGTGTGATTTTGAAACTAAAAAGTGTGCCAGTGGTCATATCCTGTATGCCCAGTTAAGGACTCTAGGTGGCTATTTAAGTACTAACTTGGGGTTCTTGCACCATATTTCTTTTTCGTTGCTCATACGGCGTGCTATTGTATGAGTGCCACTTAATTGAGTGGTAATGTATGGATCAGTTGCCTCTACGCTTCGGTAAGTGTGAGTTGTGAGAGCATGATCGGATACACCGCCGATCTAGGGAAAGTGCTTATATGATACTTGGATAATTACATGTTTTACACATGTTTTTATAAAAGTGTCGCATGTGTGGGTGTTCCGTCCGTTGAGGCGATGCCGTCAATAGGACGATGTGTTTGGGTAGTCACTACCGTTGTACACGCATCTGGGGATTCGTGTAAAGCGTGTAGGTAGATTTACTGCTTTCATGCATTCATGGGGAATGGGCTGAAATGAGTTTTCTGCAGGTACATAACAGCGTATCGTGTAGACCGAATTAGTTACGTATATGAGAGATCGTTGTATGCCACCGAATTCACCGTTAGATGCTTTTATTTCATAAGTTTGTGAGAACGTAAGACTCGTGCATGCATCATATAGTTTATGCATTCCATTCATGGCATGCATTCCTCCCCTTATAAAAGGATTATCCCATTTTGATAAAAGTGACCTCAACTAAAATATGTTCTCACCGGGTAATTTAAAACTTGTGCTACAGATGGCCCGCACGAAGCAGACTGCCTGCAAGTCCACTGGAGGAAGAGCACCCCGTCGTCAGCTAGCCCCGCGGGAGCACCGCAACACGGACACTTTTCTAAGCGAGTTTGGCATGCCCACCTTGCTTTGGAGAGTGCTCCATGATGTGGGGTACCCGGAGGGACAAGAGCCAGTTTACTCTTGGAGCGAGAGCCAGCTAGCTGAAGATGGACTTGCTGTGGTAGAGATCACCGTCCCTGCTCTTGGTGATGCGCCAGAATGGGATGGTTGGCATCTGGAGTTCGAAGGACGCACTCCAGTCGAGGGTGCAGAGGGCGCAGCTTTTCGCGTCATCCGAGACATCATGAGCAGATTTCCCAATGAGTTAGCAGCAGCTTTGGCCGGTACCTTCCCGAGAGATGATCCTCGCGACGCCATTTGGGTACAGCCGCAAGGAAGTGCCCTGGTTAGAGGCCCCAGTGAAGGACGGGCTAGCGACAATCACACCATGAGTGCCATGTATGCAGCCATCAGAGCATACCAAGGTCTAGAGAATACCTATTGGACCTTGACTGGCCTACGTGGTGATGATCGGCTTGAAGCAAGAAAACAGAAGAAGAAGCAAGCGCGTGCCATAGCTAGCTTGCAGGAGCAGTTAGCTGACATGAGCTTGCAGCGGGACCGAGCTCTCGAGAGAGGCGAGAGTTCCTTGCAGCAGGTGCAGAGGCTAACTCAGGCCAACAGGAATGCAGATCGCCTGTTGGAGCAGCTAGTACAGGAAAGGAATGAAGCCTGGAACGAGAGAGACCTTCTGAGGCAGAGGGTCGAGGAGCTAGAAGAGTACAATGCCAACTTGCATGAAGAGTTCCATGCCCTCTACAACGGGATGGGCCCGTATGCTCCTCCGAACGCCGCTCAGATGGACCTCGACGACGACGCCACTGCTGAAGATAGCGATGACGACGCCTCCGACCTCGACGATGGCCCTGAGGAGTAGGATAGTGTCCTGCGTTAGTAGCTAGGCTTGACGCGATGGCCTTCTTTTGGTTTTCATGTATCATGATGTATCCTGTTCGACCTTGAGACTGACGATCTTTTGGAGTTTGGTTGTGTATGCGATACCCGAACGCATAAAAGTCCAGTGTATGTATGCTGGCAACGTGGTTGTATGGAACGTGATGTTGCATTTGAAGTAACTGAATTGGTGCTGTTGTTTAATTGGAATGAAATTATTGCGCCTCTGTTTTCTTGTATGACTTGTTCTCTCCAATGAATTCAGTATGGCATGATTGTTCATTCGGATACAATTTTACAACTTCACTCAATGGTGCTTGTTGCTAAAATCTGCAGATGGCCAACACTCGTCGTGCTACGTATGAAGCCGCTGAGACTGGTGGCAATGGTGCAGGAGCTGGTGGAAGTGGTGCCAACAATGTCAACCACCAAGAACCACGTCCAGAACCACATTTGCCCCCTCCTCCGCCGCTTACCGCAGAAATGTTCTTCACACAGTTTCTCGGAAGTCAACGCAATACTGAACAATCACAGAGGAATATGGAAGACTTTCTGCGTACCATCGCGGAAAATGTTCAAAGAGGAAATAATCAAGGTGGAGGCCAGGGAGTGAACCAGTACAGCAGTTTCAAGGATTTCATGGATACGAGGCCGCCTATTTTCAAAGAAGCAGCAGAGCCACTTGATGCCGAAGAATGGATTAACACTATGGAAGATAAGTTCCGTGTGTTAAGGATGACAGAAGTTCTGAAAGTAGAGTATGCTGCACATCAGTTACAAGGACCAGCAGGAATGTGGTGGAAGCATCACCGCAGTACTTTTCCTCCTAATGCCCAGATCTCTTGGAGGGATTTCACTGAAGCTTTTAAGGGAGTTTATATTCCCCCAGGGTTAGTTGAGATGAAGCTTGGAGAGTTCTTAGCCTTGAATCAGGGTACCAAGACGGTGACACAGTATCTGCATGCCTTTAATAATTTGTGCCGCTATGCTCCAGACATGGTTGACACAGATGCAAAGAAGATTGCTAGTTTCAAGAGAGGGTTGAGTCCGAAGATGATGAAACATGTGGGTACCAATACCCGCAACAGATTCAACGACTTTATCAGTGACTGTTTGAAGCAAGAGAAGAACAATAATGCTTACACCGCATCCAAGAACCGCAAGAGAGTGTTCGAGTCAGGACCATCCCAGTCCAGAGTTGTCCCTGCCAACCGTTCATCTTATCGTCCGTCCGCACCTGGTGCGAGGTTCAGGCCGCCGCAGCACAAAACCCAGAACTACAAGGGGCCACAGAAACCGTACAAGATGGCAGTGCCGCCAACAAAGACCAACGCAGCTGCAGAACAGAGCAACTCCAAGGGAGCAATAGGGTCTGCTGGTACAGTGAAAGGGCCCTGCTACAACTGTGGTCAGCCAGGCCATTTTTCCAAGTTCTGCCCTTATCCGCCTAAAAAGAAGCAACAGACTTACAATGCCCGTGTGCACCACACCGCCATTGATGAAGTTCCTGAGGGAGAGCCTGTAACTGCTGGTAAGTTTCTTGTGAACCATCACCCTGCAGTTGTTCTTTTTGATTCTGGATCTTCGCATTCTTTTATGAGTCAAGCATTTGCACGGAAACATGAACAACTATGCACAGAATTGAGTTATGGTTATCGCATAAGTTCAGCAGGAGCTGATGTGTTAACCAATAAGATGGTTAGAGGGGCAACCCTTGAGTTAGGTAGTCGGAAGTTCAGAGTGAACCTGGTAGTTATGCCTGGACTAGTTTTGGATGTAATAATAGGAATGAACTGGATGAAAGACTGGGAAGCAGTCATAGATACAAGCAGTCGGATGCTTACCCTTAAAGATCCCCAGGCAGAGGGTACTTTTCAGGTACCATTGCCTAAAAGAACAGATCTTGTGAGTGTGACCTGTGCCATGGAAGTTACTCCTATCCATCAGATCCCAGTAGTATGTGAGTTCCCGGATGTGTTTCCAGACGAGTTGCCTGGCCTTCCTCCAGATAGAGATGTTGAGTTCGGAATCGAGTTGATCCCCGGGACGGCTCCGATTTCAAGGAGACCTTATCGGATGCCTCCGGATGAGTTAGCCGAGTTGAAGAAACAGTTGGAAGAGTTATTAAAGAAGGGGTTTATTCGCCCAAGTAAGTCTGAATGGGGATGTCCTGCCTTGTTTGTAAAGAAAAAGAAAGAGGGTACTCTCAGGATGTGTGTGGATTACCGACCTCTTAATGCTGTAACTATCAAGAATAAATATCCTTTGCCTCATATTGATGTTCTGTTTGATCAGTTAGCTAAAGCCAGAGTGTTCTCCAAGATAGACTTAAGGTCAGGGTATCATCAGATAAAGATTAGACCTCAAGATGTTCCGAAAACCGCCTTTTCTACCAGATACGGGTTGTACGAGTATCTTGTTATGTCATTTGGACTAACAAATGCTCCTGCATATTTTATGTATCTGATGAATACGGTTTTCATGCCAGAGTTGGACAAGTTTGTAGTTGTCTTCATTGATGACATTCTAGTATACTCTGAAAACGAGAAAGAGCATGAAGAGCATCTGAGAATTGTCTTGACCAGGTTGAGAGATCATAAGTTATATGCTAAGTTCAGCAAATGTGAATTTTGGTTGAAGAAAGTTCCTTTCCTCGGTCATATCCTATCTGAGAATGGAGTTTCTGTAGATCCGTGTAAAGTGCAAGAGGTTATGGATTGGAAGACTCCAACCACAGTGTCAGAAGTCAGGAGTTTCCTAGGGTTAGCTGGTTACTATCGCCGCTTTATCCCAGACTTCTCGAAGATTGCCAAGCCTATGACAAGTCTGTTACAGAAAGATCACAAGTTTGAGTGGACAGAGGAGTGTGATACAGCTTTCCATACCTTGCGGAAACTGTTGACCACTGCTCCAGTTCTTGCACAACCCGACATCGAGAAACCTTTTGATGTGTTCTGCGACGCATCAAAAACAGGATTAGGGTGTGTGCTAATGCAAGAAGGAAGAGTCATTGCTTATGCCTCCCGACAGTTGAGAAAACATGAAATCAATTACCCGACACATGATCTTGAGCTTGCCGCTGTAGTGCATGCCTTAAAGATTTGGAGACACTATCTACTGGGTAACGTGTGCAACATTTTCACCGATCATAAGAGTCTCAAGTACATTTTCACCCAACCAGAATTGAACATGAGACAGCGGAGATGGTTAGAGCTGATCAAGGACTACAACTTGAATGTACAGTATCACCCTGGGAAAGCCAATGTGGTGGCTGATGCTTTAAGCAGAAAGTCACATTGTCTGAATGTGCAACCCTTGCTTGAAGATGGTTTCGATCTAATGCACCCTGCCGTGCTACAAAGTATTCAGGTCAGTTGTTCCTTGGAGAGTAAGATTATAGAAGGTCAGAAAGCAGACAAGGGGATATTCCACATCAAAAAGAAGATTCAAGAAGAACCCTCGAAACACTTCAGGGTGGATGAGCAGGATGTGTTGTGGTTCGACAACCGTCTTGTTGTTCCAAAGGATAGAGAGCTTAAGAATAAAATTTTGGATGAAGCTCATCTCTCCAAGTTGTCTATTCATCCTGGCAGCAGTAAAATGTATCAAGAACTAAGACCTCGTTATTGGTGGACCAAAATGAAGAAGGAAATTGCAGCGTATGTAGCCAGATGTGACACATGTTGTAGAGTAAAAGCAATTCACATGAAGCCTGCCGGAATGCTACAACCTTTGTCAGTACCGAGTTGGAAGTGGGATGACATAAGTATGGATTTTATCACGGGTTTACCCACTACTCAAAAAGGTCACGATTCCATTTGGGTAATTGTGGATCGTCTTACTAAGACAGCCCACTTTCTGCCTGTCAAAACGGAATATAGACCACCTCAATATGCTGAGAAGTATATTGCAGAGATTGTGAGGTTGCATGGCATACCAAAGACTATAGTGTCTGACAGAGGGTCACAGTTCACTGCTCACTTTTGGGAGCACTTGCACAAAGGTTTGGGGACTAGTCTGATTCGTAGCACTGCCTATCATCCTCAAACAGATGGTCAAACTGAGAGAGTTAATGCTGTTCTAGAAGATATGTTAAGGGCTTGTGTGTTGTCTTCCAGAGGTTCATGGGAGTCATGGTTACCATTAGCAGAGTTCTCATACAATAACAGCTATCAAGAGAGTATCAAGATGGCACCTTTTGAGGCTCTGTATGGCCGAAAGTGTAGAACACCGTTAAACTAGATTGAGCCCGGAGAAAGAAGGTATTTTGGTATTGACTTCGTAGAAGAAGCCGAAAAGAAAGTTCATATCATCCAGCAGAATATGAGAGCAGCCCAGTCACGTCAGAAAAGTTATGCAGATAAGAGAAGGAGACCGCTTGTGTTCGAAATGGGCGACTATGTCTATCTAAAAGTTACGCCAATGAAAAAGAAAAGGTTTGGTGTGCGCAGAAAGCTGGCCGCCAGATTTGTGGGACCCTACAAAATCCTGGAACGGAAGGGTCCTGTGGCTTACAAATTGGAATTACCAGAGTCAATGGGTGCTATATTCCCCGTTTTTCATGTATCACATCTCAAGAAATGTTTGCGCGTTCCAGAGGAAAGGATTGAACCTCGAGGCATAAAACTAAAGTCAGATCTGGTGTATCGTGAACAGCCAGTTCGAGTTTTGGATACCAAGGAAAGAGCTACTCGAAACAGTGTGGTAAAAACTTATAAGATACAATGGAGTCATCACGATGAAGGGGATGCATCTTGGGAAACGGGTGAATACTTAAAGAACGCCTATGAAGATTTTTATAATAAATGGTTCGTAACCCAAATCTCGGGACGAGATTTTTATAAGGGGGGAGGGCTGTAACACCCCGGTGTTACGCAATGCATTTTTGCATGGCAATCATATTGCATAGCATTCATATCATTATAATCATGTATGATAATGGTATAATTCGATTAAAATAAAAGCTTAAACATGCTACATTTCACGGATTATAATAATATGTTAATCACATTCTATCAAAAGCCTTGCAACCATAATTCTTACATCACTTGGAACCCTAGTTCAAATTTTGGAGCTCAAATTTGGTCAAAAACTTGTTCAAAAATAATTATGAAAAATATTCAAAAGTATTCCCTAATTTAGCTTTTATTTTGTCATTTAAAATCTATTAAGAATTTTGAAATGGCCCCTTAATCAAAGTTGTAGAGAATTTAATTTTGAGCAACTTTTATTTTTGGGCCAAATCCATAAAATGCTTTCTTCTTGTTCAAAATTGGGTTTGAAGTTTGAAATGCATTTAAATTTGAAAATCAAAAATCGAAAATGGATTTTCTTCCTTCGCGGGCCGCCGCCACCGGTTCGGCCCAGAGCCAGAGTCGGCCCGTCTCATCGCGCGCGCGCGCGCCCGCGCTGCCCCGCCTCCGGCCCGGCCCAGCCGGCCGTCTCCCTCCTCCGCCCGCGCACTCGCCCGCGCGCGCTGGCGCTCCGGCAGAGCTCGCACGCCGCGTGGCGGCCGCATGCCGGCCAACAGCGGCCGGGTGGCGCTCGGTCGCCCCCACCAGCGCGAGCGCCCGCGCCTTAACCCCCCCCCCCCCCCCGCGCAGCGCCTCGCCATTTCCCCCTCCGCTCTGCCTCCTCACCGAGCGCGGCTGCCGTTTCCGCCTCCGCCACCGCACGCGCTCGCCGGACGCGCGCGTTCCGACGAGCTCCGGCCACCGCAGACCTCTCCGTCTCGCCACGAGCTTCCTCTCTCTCTGGCGCACCCCGTGCTCACCTCCATCTCCCGCGGTAAGCTCCACAGCCCCGCCAATCGCTCGCCGGAGTTCCGGCCGAGCTCGCCGTGGTTCTCCGCTCCGTGGAAACCCCGCCTCCGCCTCTTCTTTTCCCTCACTCGCGCAAGCACCTTGTTCGCCTCCTCCTCCCGGTGCTCGGACACCATCTCCCGCGCCGCCCCATGGCCGGAGAGGAGCTCCCGCCGGTGAGCAGCGCCGCCGAGCCGCCATGGCCGGTGGCCAGCTCGATTTCGAGCTCCTCCGGTCGTGCAAATGGTCCCAACGGGTTCGCCTCGTCCTGGGGATCACGACGGTGGTGACCTCGTCGCCGGCGACCTCGCCGTCGTCGAGATCCGCGCGGTCAGCGCCCTCCTTGACTCGGAGCGGCTGACACGTGGGACCCGGTTGACCCGCGGGCCCGCCTGTCTGTCTCTGTGTGCGCGCGCGTGTGTAGATCACCGGGTGCATCTAGCAGTTCAGCGGCTGGATTTAAAAAGGATATTTGGAAATGATTTTTCAGAAAATGTATAAATGCTTTAGAAAAATTGTAACTTGCTCATTTTAGCTCCAAATTTGATGAAACCAATTTCTATGGATTCTTTGGGACCAGATCTATGATGTAAAATAGTTGCATGTCAAATTTGATGAACTTTTCTGTAGAGTTTATAATTAAATAGTATAATGGCTGTTTTCTTGATAAATACTTAATAAATCCTAGAAAAGTCAGAAAAATATGATTCTAAATTTATTAATCTTTTTGTGTCATGTACTTTCTAGGAAAATTTTATATCTTGGGTGTTCTGTATAAAAATTTGTAGTTGCAGTTCAAATGCTTTTTGTTACCAATATTTGTTATTTTTGTTATTTAAATAAATTTGAATAAAACATGCAAGTGATAATTTTTCCATAGTGTTTGTTTAGGTAGTAGATAGTAGAAAAATTCCTAAATCTGTTGTTTGATACTTTTCATAATGTAAAGTATTTTAAATATCTATTTTAGGCCCTAGTTTGTTATTTTTGTATAGTAAGTTCTAATTATCCAAATGCAGTAAAAATTTTATGTCAAGCTATTCTTGATATTAGTAACCCACTGTAATTTTATAAGATTTTTCTGAGCTACTAAAATATGTGTTGCTGTTCAACCTTAGAACTAATTAGGGTTTCTATTTATTCTTAATGCAAAGTTAGTTGGAAAATTATACTTTGGTGTATCTTTGAAGCCTCTCGGTTTTCAAATACTCTTGCATGGTAGAAACTAGTGTTGGTAGTTTCCGAGTACATGTTCTTGGATGACGTAGACTACCTTGTAGAAGAGTCATAAGTTCCACATAATCCGATAACGTAACATATTGCTTACATCGCATGCATTCCGCATCATCATCATCTCATGTCACCTCTGCAATGCACCTATGCATGTTGCACTCATACTTCTGCATCATACAGGATCGCAGGAAGTGGTTCCGACGGTTGTTCCCGAGGACGCAGAGGAGCAGCTCGAAGTGACGGAGCCGGAGCCAGCAGAAGCCGAAGAGGAGTCCGGTGAAGAGCTTCCGGAGTGCCCTGACCATCGCCCCAGTACCTTCGAGCGAGGCAAGCCCCGGAGCATTTCTCCCCCGGTTTGCAAAGAATTATTTATTAATTTCACTTAATCTGATGCATTAAGTTTAGGAGTTGTTTGCAAATGTTGCTGCATTATACCTTGTTCCACCTTGTTTTACCCGATCCTTGTCACCCTGGTGTCCACGGTCAATACTTGCTTAGCTTGCTTAGACCGGTAGAAGTCGGGTGATTGCCTGTCATCCGCGAGCTATAGGGGATTACCTGGTTTTATGTGAAGGAAATGTCATGTGAGAATAACTAAGTGTGGAAATGAATATGAGACCGGGCGGAAGCTTGCAGGGTTCTGGACTGTAGTGTCTTCCGTCTGTGTCGATTAAGGACCGTCCGATGTCGGGCCTCGGGTCATGTTGAACGCATGCCTCACATTTAGCTGGCCGGATAAAGTACCTTTCGACCGCGAAGCCGGGAGATTATTCGGGCCGAGTAGATTGCCCGCAACGCACTGTACCGGAGCAGTAGTGGCAGGAAACGGGGGCGCGATGATAAGGCCAAAGAGCAGTCGGACGGCCCCCGGGTACATGTGGTTCCTGGCAAGCTCGCGACTTTACCTGAATGGTTGACTCGGTGACCAATACCTCACTTTAGCGGGTGAGTGAGGTTTGTGTGAGGAATAAATTACCAGCTGGTCAATAATCGATTCGAATCACCATCGTTCACTGGATAGTGAACACTTGACTTGAGTTACTTCATCGTAGTAATATTGATGCAACACTTGGATAGTTATGTGGAAAATGACATGGTAATTATGGTTAAATATCACTGGTAATCCTTGCTTGCTTAATTACATGATTACTTCAGTATAAAGTGCAAACATAGTTGACAGGAGGATAAAGAATTAAAACATGACATGCTTTTGTAAATGATTTGCTAAGCTAAAAATGCTTTTCTTGCAAATGAGTCAGCTATCCCACCAAAAAGCCTATCATGATCCTTGGAGTCTTTTTGTTTTGGTTCTGTCGGGTAAGTCTAGCTGAGTACCTTCTCGTACTCAGGGCTTTGTTCCCACTTGTTGCAGATGGACAGATGTACTATGGTTATTGTATCAACTGTCTCTACCCTGCGATGGGCGAAGCCTAGGACCATGGGCAATGGTCACTCACTATTCCTCGCCTGATGCTTTTGTGGGAGATGATCGCGAGCTGGCACTGTATTTTGGAAAAGATGTGTGTGTGTGTGCGCTTTGAACTAATGCTTCCGCTACTTTATTTGAAACTGGTTTGTAATAACTATGTTTAAACTCCGATGTATTTTATGCCGCAAGCTACTGTGTAACTTATGAAGGTAATCGCTGAACTTATTACGATCTTGGCTGTGATGTGAAATGGTTTGAAATCCGTCGAGATTTCACGGACTACCGGGTTATACGGGCTTAAGTTTGGTAAATTGTCCGTTCGTTGGATGATTTTCTTACTTAATCTCGTATAATTGGGCGGTTCTGTTACAGGGACGGAGCTTCCAATCCTAGCTTGTTCATGAGAACACGCTGGGCCTATTTGGTGACGTCTGCCTCGCGCGGTTGGGCGGCAATGCGCTCACTGCGCCGCAACAACGTAATGGGAGCCGGCGTTCGAGGTCTGCGCAACCTCGGCGGCCCATGAATGAGGGGTGTCTGCAGAGGAAGACAGAGCCGCTCCTCCAAACTCTTCTCAATTGACAACGCGGCCGTAGCGACAACCGGCATGGCTAGAGGGGATCTCCCCACCAACAACATCGCCGAGGATGTTTCGCCCGAGCCACATATTTCCGGGGCTGAAAGGCAAAGATCTACTGCCAAGGCCACCTCCGACACGGCAAGAGCCGCGTCGCCAACCTCTACGTCAAGCCGACCCGTGTCGTTGACGTGCGACGAGGGGGCCTCAGTCGCCACCCCCGACGCCTCAGCATCCGCAAAGTTGAGGTCAACCATCGGTAGTGGCGAACGGGCGTCCACCAACCTAGCCTGAGCCCCTAGAGGGGTCGCAGGCGGAGTAGACGGGCGCCCAAGCGCCAAAGCACCCACCGAACGACCGGCGACAAGTGAGGCAGGGAGCTAAAGCGAGGCAGCGAGTTCATTGAGCATCGGGTCAACCCAAGCGGGAGGCCCAGTGCCCTCGCACAATGCCACATCGAGCGGATCGACCTCATGGGGGCAGGAAGCGATAGTAGAAGAGGCCAAACTAAAGGCAACAGTGGGAGAAGATGGCAACCTCTCTAGGTCGGCTGGCATGCCCGAGCCGGAGCCCTTTGGCCTAGCCTTGTGCCGCCGACGTCGTCGCCGTCCCCCACAGCCCCCCACAGCCCCTGCTGCAGCAACCCCAACACCACCGTGCGGCGCGTGCTGAGAGGCCATGGGGGTGTCACGGGCGGAGTGTCGTGGCAGGCTAGCGCCCGCCGCTGAGGTCGAAGCAGTCGAACGCCTACAGTCCTTGGCGAGGTGCCCAAATCCGCGACACCGTAGACAACGACATGGCAGCCGGCAAGTCGCTACTCGATGAGAGTAGGAGAGGCATTTGAAGCATCTGCCAAGGAGCTTAGCTGGGATCTTCTTGACCTGTGAAAGCTGCTTCTGGCTAGGGTGAGGCACTGTCGAGGCAGCAACAGACCCTACCCCCAGCTGGGGGAGGATCTCACGCCACCCATCGGTGTCGGGGGCGGAGACCCGTCCACAGCGGCCAAGGCGTTGGCGGGCAGGAACACGGTCATCCACTGGCCGAACCGGCAAGCCGTGCACAAGCTGTGGGCGTGGTCGGCAGTGCCTCGCCTGCCGACGGCCAGCATGGCCCCGCAAAGGCCCCTGAACGGCATCCACCCTGCCGTGCCCAACACGAGTCATGTGGCGCACAGGGGATGCGGGCATCGTCTTCGGCGGGCGACGAGCGGCCTCCAGGTATGTCGTGGGGTAGTCGTCATCAGTCTCCTCGCCGTCGTCATCTTCCCACCGCCGTTGCTTGGACCGCCCGCCCGAGGCGCGTCCGGGAAAGAACGGTGCCGCGGCCGGCGAGAGCGCCGCGGCTCTGTCCGGCCTAGAACCGAGCGACGGTGACGGCAGCAGACGGGCGGCATCCGGTGGTGGCGGTGAGGCAAGCTCCGGCATCCCAGGGGTGGCCGCCCTCGGCGTAGGGGATGACGAGTGCGTTGAAGGAGCCCCCGGACGCGCCTCAGCGCCGGATCCGGTGTTGATGGACTCGGTGGCGGCTCCTGGCGTCCACAGCGGCGCAGCCCACGAGGGAGCTCGCGGGGGCGTCCCGGCGCCGGATCCGGCGGGGGAAGGCCCGGTGGCGGCCCCGACGGCGGCTCCCGTCGTTGAAGGCGGCGCGGGCGAGCCGGCGCTGGTGTGAAGGCAGCCGGCCGGGAGGCTGTCTGCTACGTCCTCGGCGACGGGGTCTGGCTTGGGCGGTGCATGGGAGGCGGCTGACGGCGGCGAAGAAGCGGCCGACTGTGCTGCTGGCTAGGAACTCGACGGGGATGAAGGTGGCAGCGACTGGCCTACGCCCGCGCGTGCCCGCGGGTGTGGGGAAAAGGAGGAGGAGGTAGGGAGGGAAGAGAGGGGGGTGAGAGGGTGGGGGGCGCCGGGGCCGGGGTGGCAGCCGGCGCCGCCGGCGGTGGCGGCGGACAGGGGGCCAGAGGGCTCAGGGTCACTGGGGTTCCCCTCTAGAGATGGGAGGCTGCGGGGCTGCTGGAGCTGTCAGGGCTTGGCGCGGTGGCAGAGGGTGCCGGGGCTGTGCGGATCTAGGACGTGGAGCTCGGACATCGGAGGATCTGGGGCAGCGGTGTTCTGCGTACGGGCGTCGCCCGCGGGGAAGATGCAGCGAGGCTCCCGCCCTCGTACAATACCTGTTGCTAGCTTTGAAATCTCTTGGGGGAAAAGCCCATAAGGCAAAGGTCTAAAGATATGACAATGGCTTTGGACCTTTAATTTGGGTTCACTCGGACAAAGCATGTCCTTGTTTTTTCAAAAAAAATCGTGACATATTTTGCTTATAGCAACTTTTAACACTATCCTAGCCTCCTGGCGGCTAACCTAAGAGGCTTATGGTTAGAGCGACTCTAATAATAGGCTTTAAATCATGGCCCTTACTTTTGATTTGATAGTTCTTCCTGCTTTCGGGACTAATTTTTAGGTCCAATTGACTCTACATCTTAGTGCATGAAAAAGTTAGGGCTGTGGAAATATAAAAGCAGGGGGCCTATGAGGGCTCATACGAAATCTGAGGGTAACCAGTTTTGAGGGCCCTTAGTTTTTGTGGGCTCTCTACAGTCCTGTTGAAGTAAGATTTTTGTGGCTCCAAGTTAGGAGATGAAGCAGCTGATGGTTGCCATGCACTATGTGAGCTTCTGTGCCCCTTTGAGGCTACTGGAAGGTCTGATCTTCATGATCATCAAGATTTCTCCAAATTGGGCATGACGCCATGTTCGACGATGACAAAGTCGAGTATTTTAACCTGGTGCATCCCGAAAATCCATTTCTTGGGGTTAAACTTGTTTCTTGAACCGCCAAAGGTTCAAGAAGGTCTTCTTCGTCGACTATGCGCTGGTCGGCCTTCCTAGATTTAACAACGATGTTATTATGTATGCCCTGACGTTGCTGTCAGTTTGGCTCCGACAACACTTCTGCATGCACCGTTGGTAAGCTCACGTTCTTCGGGTTGAAAGACATCGAGATGTAGCAGACGGAACTAAAGGGGTCGATGAAGGAGTCTGGGGTCAAGCCTACTGCCGACGCCCGGTAGCCCGGATGGTGTCGATGTTCGGACCCGAGGGGGTCCTAGACCAACGAGTAAATGCTGCGTGTCCCTTTCCTGGATGGTGATGCAAGGAGAACATACGAGGGTTTATCCTGGTTTGGGCAAAAGAAGGCCCTACGATCAGCAGGGGAGGGGAGATTTTGTATTTCCTTGCACCGAGGTGCTTGCGTAGGGGTTACAAGCTTGCGAGAGAGGGTGGTGAGCCCAAGTCTCAAAGAGGAGAAAAAGAAATACAAGATGATTGCTTGAGATGTTGATCGCTATCTTGCGTATGGCTTGTCGTCCGTCCCCCCTCCAGAGCCCTGGCCTACCCTTTTATAGGACGAGAGGAGGTCAGGACGACGGGAGCCTTGAGATGATGTTTTGTCGATCCCTGTTGAGGTGGCTGTAGCGACGTGTCCTAGAAATGGAGGGCCATCCCTGGACACCATGGTGACGTAGAGGATGAGACACTGAAATGACCCGGAGCGCCGTGCCATGCCATCCTCCCTTCCCTGTTGAGCCGTGCTGGGCGTCGAGGCCGGGTCGAGGGTGAACGGATAAGTCCGAATCCCTGGAATCGCGGTGTACGGACTTTGTCGTATCCTCCCTCGAGGGTTACTAGTGACGCGCAGTGCACGGTAAGGTGGGTACAGTGACAGTTTTCACCTCCCATCACGGAATGGGCGGTAAAACAGTGATGACTGATACTGACATTGTTCCCACGTCGACCATGCTCGCAGCCATGCTGGTAGGTGGTAGCAGGTAATTGCATTAAATGCTAAGGCTTTTGTCCTGGGGTAGGTGAAGAGAGGGGGTCGAGCGTCTCGACACGGGCTCACGTGAGTCGGAGTGCGGTCGAGGCGTTTTGTCGTGTGGGACGGGGTGCGGTCGAGGCCTCCCGTCGAGGGGGCCTCGTACGAGTCGAAGGCGGGATGCGGTCGAGGCGTTCCGTCGAGCCGGCCTCATACGAGGCGGACCTGACGCGCGTTTTGAAGTGGGCTGTGCTTCGCCGTGGCTTAGTCGTTTTGATTTTTGTTATCGTTGAATGTGGGTACCCCTATACTATTGGTACCGACAGTAGCCCCCGAGCCTTTGGGTGAGTGTGTGATCACTCTCCTAGAGGCTTTTTGCTGATGAACTGGAGTCGTAGCATCGTCGATTTCTCCGGTGGGGGCGCGCGAGCGCACCCGCCGGGTGTAGCCCCCGAGGCCTCGGTGGAATGTTGAAGACTCCTCCGAGGTCTTTTTTATGTTTTAAGGAATAGTTGTTGCGGCCGAGCCCCCGAGCCTCGCGCGCACGAGGTCGATCGGAGTCCCGCCGTCTTTTATTGTGCGGCCCTCACGCCCCTCCTGTGGAGAGGAGGAGGAGGGGTGGGGAACGTCGTACTACCCCGTTTGGGCGAGTCCCAACGATCTTCGGTGAGCTGCTAGCGGGTAGATTCGAGTGAGAGTCCGTGCTCCAGTCGTTAGGAGTCGGCTTGTGGCCCGGAGGCGCTCTTCAAGGATGCCAAGGAGTGGTCGCGTGGATGTTAGTTCCCTGCGACAGGATCCGAGGGCTCGGTGCCTCCCCCGAGGGGATTCCTACTTCGACCTCATCCTTTGGCCTCGAATACGTCTTGGGGTGCCTCGAGAGCGTGGCTCGAGCCCTGGCCATGTATGGGCGCATCCCTGGTCGTCCCTTGCTCTGTCGCTCGAGGGCAGCTGTCGAACCCAGGTCGAGGGCCAGCTTTCGTCCCCTTGAGACTTATAGTGGGCTCGGAGCCCGTTATAGGCATCTGGGAATATCCATCCGTGGATCTCGCCCCGCCCGTTAGCCAGGCGCGCCTTTTTAGGGCGAGATCGGCGCGGTAGTGGGCAACGTGGCGTTCGGTTACGGCGTGGGGGACGGCCACGTGCCCGGCTCCTGTAAGACGCGGGGGACGGTTAGGTGAGCGCATTTAATGTGGGAAACTGTTCCTACCTTTTCGCGTGGCCGTTGGACTTCCTCCAGGCATATAAAGGCAAGATCTAGGGGTCTGCGTTCTCCACCGGTTCCTTGCGCCCTTGCCATCCCTTAGCCTCAGAAAACCCTTGCCTCTTGCGCTCTCCGCCTACACCGCCGCCGCCGCCTCCCCCTTCGCTCACACCCCTCCCGACAGCGTCGATGGCCGGAAAGAGTCAGATTCTCCCCGCCGACGACTGGGCCGCTTCCTCGGTGACGGAGAGGAAGTTGGAAGAGTTGGTCGAGGACGGGCTGCTGCGGCCGAGGACAAGCCAGTCGTGGCCGGAGTGGATCGCGCCGCCGCCAGCCCACCGGGAGCCGGCGCCCCCTGAAGGGTACGTGGTGAGCTTCGTCTGCTTCCACGAGCGGGGATTCGGCGTTCCCGCATCCGTCTTCATGCGCGCGCTCCTCCACTACTACCGGGTGGAGCTTCATCACCTCGCCCCCAATGCCGTCGCACAGGCCGCCATCTTTGCGGCGGTCTGTGAGGGCTACCTCGGGGTGGAGCCGCAGTGGAACCTGTGGCTTCACCTCTTCAAGGGTGAACTCTTCGCCAAGAGAGCGGGGGAGAAGGGAGTCCTGTGCGCGGCGCTAGTAGGGAGCTGCGTCCTGCAGTTGAGGTCGAGCCGGGCGGATCAGTACATCTCGGCTCGCCTCATCTCCTCAAACAGCGGGTGGCACGAGGGCTGGTTCTACCTCCGCAACGATGACAACCAGTTGCCAAAGTACACCGGCCGCGTGCTGACCGCCCGGGAGGACCGCTGGACGTATGGAGTGCCGGAGGTCGAGAAGCCATGCCTGGACCCGTTGCTGGCGGCGCTGCAGCAGCTTCGCCTTCGAGGCTTGACGGCAGCGGCGGTGGCAACAGCATTCCACCGCCGCAGAGTAATGCCGCTGTGCCAGCGTCGCCTGCGTCTCGACCAGATGACTCCGGAGGCGTCTCTGGAGGGGAGCCGGATGTCCCACGAGTCCCTCACCCTCGAGGAGGTACTCCGTCGAGCTCGTCGGATGGTCGGGACTTTCAAGACGGAGGAGGTCGACCGGGTCCCCATGAGGCCCACCGAGGGGTTCGAGCCCGTGGTAAGTATCTTTGAGTTGATACGCTTGTTTGGTTTTGTTCGTTTTTTGGATTCCCCTAATCTGGTCGAGGCCGGCGTGCAGGACATGTTGGCGTTGCGGGAGACGCGGCCGCCGGTCCCAGAGGACCGACCCGCCCGTGAGGCTCGACGGCTGCATGCCTCGAAGCAGAAGCAGATCAAGGAGTCGACCAAGAAGCGGGCGGCCTGCAAGGCCAGGGAGGCGGAGGCGCGGAAGAAGCTCCGGCGCCAACAAGCCATCGAAGGAGTTCCTCTGGCGCCGTCGCCTTCCGAGACAATCTCGGGGGAGGATGACGACAGCAGCGGCGAGGACGACGACGCCCTGTCGCGGTATGATGCCGCGACTGGGCTGGGGGGCCTCCCTGATATCCGTCCCCTGCTGGAGCCCATCGGGGGATCATCCTCCTCCGTCGTCGTGGTCGAGGAGGTCGAGGAGGACGAGGAGGAAGAGGAGAAGAAGAAGGAGAAGAAGGAGGCGGTCCCCTCGGCGGGAGGGGCCGCCTTGCCCCGGACCCGGCAAGAGGGGTCGACGGGGATGCCTGCCTCAGCCCAGGCCCCGCAAACTCGGGCAGGGTTCGGGACGGTGGTGCCGACATCGTCATCGGCGGTGCCATCGTCGGGCGTAAGAACCCGAGGCCAACTGGCCTCGGAGGCGCAGAAAGCGCGTAGCAGCGCGCCGGCGAGGGCCCCGCGGAGCGCTCGGTCTGCTGGTGGGGCCGCCGCGAGGCCGCCGCCCACCGCCTCAGAAGGCTCGGACCACGCGGGGTCGAGGCCTTTGGTGCCAATTTCTGGGTGAGTATTCGTGCTTAGTGGCTTTGCCTCTCTCCGGATCTGTCGGCTGACCTTGCACTTTACTTCACAGGTTGAAGCGGAAGGCGGAGCTCATGGGGCCTACCCTCGTGAAGTCACTACGGGCCAGTGCTGTTGTCCTCAACCGGACGGCAGAGCAGGACGCGGCCTGGGTCCGTGAGGTCGAGGCCGCGAAGGGGCGCCTACGACAGCAGCAGGAGGCTGCAAGCGCTACGGCGGTTGCTGGCCCCGACTCCGCCGTGGCGAGGTCCGACCCGGTGAGGGTGGTGGCGCCCGGTTCGGTAGAGGCGGAGCCTAGGCCGTTGCCGACGGCCGAGGCCACCGTCGAAGCCGAGGTGGGTAAAGTACCCGTTGGCGGCGTGGAGCGGGCGGGTGCCGACGTGACCATGGAGGAGGTTGCGTCGACACCGGGACAGGAGGTGGCATCGGCGAGGGGACCGCTGCCGCAGCAAGACCTGCTGGTGCGGCCGGTGGGCACGGTGGAGAGCGAGGCCGTCGAGCTCCCTACCGGGGCTCCAGAAGAAGGGGCGCCAGAGGTTGAGGTGCCGGCTCCGGGAGCGCCGTCGGTCGAGGTGCCGGCTCCGAGGTGCCGACGGTCGAGGCGGCGGCTCCGGAGACGTCGACAGCCGAGGTGCCGGCTCCGGAGGCGCCGGCGACCGAGGGGCCGGCCACCGCAGAAGGGCAGGCGCCCGTGGTCCTTACTCTCGATGACACCCCCCTGGACAAAGGGAAACAAGCGATGGGGGTCGAGGGGGGCGAGGCCACGGATCAGGCCGGTGCCTCGACGGCCGCTGGGGCCGCGGGCGCCGCGGTCGAGGCCAGCCCTTCGGCGGGACCGGGAGACGCCCCAGCCGCGTAGTCGTCGTCGTGGCCCGACATCGCCGCGCTGGCGATAGCGCGGGCCGAGGAGGAGATTCCGAGGTGGGGAGGGTCGTCCCTTCGGTTCAGGGACGCTGCGAACCCCGACGCCGAGCCCATCTTCACCCTGAATGACAGGGATGAAGTGCATCGCTGGCAGTACCTCGAGGGCGTCCGCCGGCACCTCGATCGGATACTCAACGTGGCGTCCGACGCCGTCTCGCGGGGTATACGGGATGCCACCGAGGTACGATCGATC
This sequence comes from Saccharum hybrid cultivar R570, assembly GCA_038087645.1. Lineage (NCBI taxonomy): Eukaryota > Viridiplantae > Streptophyta > Magnoliopsida > Poales > Poaceae > Saccharum > Saccharum hybrid cultivar. The sequence goes on along the minus strand of JAQSUU010000496.1, from coordinate 41,903,574 downwards.
CGTTAGCTTTTTTCGTGGCTCTTAGTGTCTTTTTTTCCTTGGTTTCTTTATCTTCTTGGTCTCTTTTGAATCATGGCCAGGAGCTGAAGGAGTACTCCCGCCGCAAGTCGCTCTTCATCCGGGATGAGAGCGGCGTGTGGGCGGCGCTGTCCCAGCAGCGGGCCTTGGTCGAGGAGGCCCAGAAGAGGCTTTCCGATCGGACCACTGAGATGGCGGAGCTGCGTACCGCCTACTCGACGGTGAAGGAGGAGGCGATACAGGCTTGGGCGGCCGAAGCCGCGATGCGCACCGAGGTGGACAAGGCCCGGGAAGAGGCTGCCCAGGCTCGCAGGGACCTCGAGCCCCTGTCGGCGCGGGTGAAGGAGCTCGAGGAGGACGTCTCCAGGTCGGCCGTCAATGTGACCTCCTCAACGTCCAAATCGGGCAGGTTACGGCCCGTTTTAGTGCGCTGAAGGACGAGGTCACGGTGCTGAACGGGGCTGTCCAAGAAAGGGAGACGGCACTCCAGACCGCCCGTCAGGAGATCGAGGCGCTGAAGGCGACCATTCATGAGAAGGACGGCGCCCTCCTGAGGCTCGAGCAGACGTGCGGGGGGCTCCGTGACGAGGTCGTGGGTTTGAAAACTCACATCGAGGGTAAGTGTGACTGTTGTAGTCATGACGTCGAGGCATTGTGTTAGGTACTAATTTGTCTTGTCGTGTTCCAGAGCTGGAGAGTGAGAACCGGGAGGCCCACTCGTCAGCCAACTCCCTGCAGAGCGTCCTCGAAGCCGAGACCCGGAGGACCCAACTGCTCGAGGGCGCGATCACCACCGTGTGTGATGGTCTGGGGGTCGAGCCCGACGCCGACACCGGAGAAGATGCTCCAGGGAACTCCTTCATCCGTCGGATGGCGGCGCTGGGTCGCCTTGCCCGGGAGAAGATATGGGACAGCCTCCACCACGACGTGAAGAGGGCGCTGGCCGTCGTCCGCTCAGGGTTTGTGTTCGACATGGAGCTTGTCGCCGATGGCTTCATCACAGACCCGGATCGGACGGACGAAGATAATGAGAACGCCTGCCTGGAGCTGATTGACGCCGCGGAGGGGCCTGGGAGTCGTCTGGCCTCGCTCTTTGAACCCGAGGTGGTCCCGCCTGCTGACGATGAAGGCCTGTGAGCCAGATCTAGGCGCAGAGGCCCATGTAATAAGTTAGTTATTTTAAATTTTGGTTGTGGTGGCCTTGGAGGCCCTAAGAACTTCGAAACATAAACCAGTTTGTGGTTAATTTAGTTTTATTCGAGCTTTTCTTCCCTTCATGGCTTGGATTGCGTTCTCGTACGATTTACTTAGCACGCAGTTGCGCCCTTTGGCGCAGGGGAGCGAGTGGAGGTGCCGTAGCCTAGGAGGCGTAGGTGGTCTCGCGGCTCGACTGCCCTCGAGCTTTAGGGTGCTCTTGCGGCCTCGCAGATCATGTGAGATCCTAATCTAAGCGATGGGGGGTGAACTCCTTTTTAAGGTTATGAACCGTTATTAGATCTGCTTTAGCGTGCGGTCGCGTCCCTAGGCGGCATGAGTACCGTAGCCTCGGAGGCGTAGGCAATCTCCTGGCTCGAGAGCTCTTTCGAGCCTTAGGGTGCTCTTGCGTCGCTTATTGATCTAAGAAGTAGTTCTTGAAGTTTAAAAAAGGAGTGCAAGTTTTTTCGGGGACTGGGGGTTCCCCCTCTGTAGCCCCCGAGGGAGGGTCGATTCTGGGAGTGCAGAGTCGATCCTTCCTCCTTGTGAAACAAAAGTTTGGACATTGCTGTATTCTTTATTCATGGAAAGGAAATTACAGAGCCTCGAATCTTTCTAAGGAAAAAAGCGACGCAGCTGTTCAATGTTCCAAGCGTTGGTGAAGATTTCGCCTTTCTCGTTGGATAGCTTGTAGGTGCCTGGCTTCGGTACTTCTGCGATGATGTACGGCCCTTCCCATGGTGGCGTGAGTTTGTGGCGCCCCTTGGTGTTCTGGTTCCGCTGTAGCACCAAATCGCCGACGTTGAGGTCACGCTTGCGAACGTGTCTGTCGTGGTAGCGTCGGAGACCCTGCTGGTACCTGGCAGAATGCAACAGAGCCACATCCCGGGCTTCCTCGAGCTGGTCGAGGGCGTCCTGTCTTGTGGCTTCGTTATTTTTTTCGCTGTAGGCCTTCAATCTTGGGGACCCGTATTCTATATCAGTTGGGAGCATTGCCTCAGACCCATAGACTAAGAAGAACGGAGTGAACCCCGTGGCTCGACTCGGCGTTGTTCTTAGGCTCCATAGGACCGAGGGCAGCTCAGCGGCCCATCCCTTGCCATGTTTGTTTAGCTTGTCAAAGATTCTAGGTTTCAGGCCTTGTAGGACCATGCCATTGGCACGTTCCACTTGGCCATTTGTTTTTGGATGAGCCACGGCTGACCAGAGCACACGGATGTGGTGGTTGTCGCAGAAATCCAGAAACTTTTTACCGGTGAACTGGGTGCCATTGTCCGTGATGATACAGTTGGGGACCCCAAAGCGATGGGTGATGTTAGTGAAGAAGAGCACAGCCTGCTCGGACCTGATGCTTGTGATGGGGCAGGCCTTGATCCACTTGGAGAATTTGTCGATTGCGACGAACAGGTGGGTGAAGCCGCCAGTCGTCCTTTTCAGAGGTCCGACAAGGTCGAGCCCCCAAACGGCAAACGGCCATGTGATGGGGATGGTTTGCAGGGCGTGTGCCGGAAGATGTGTTTGTCTCGCATAGTACTGACAACCATTGCAGGAGCGTACCAGCTTGACAGCGTCGGAGACTGCGGTTGGCCAATAGAATCCTTGTCGAAAGGCATTTCCGACGAGGGTTCGAGGCGCTGCGTGATGACCGCAAGCCCTCGAGTGCTAGTCACTGAGCAGGTCTCTGCCTTCCTCGTTTGTGATGCAGCGCTGGAGGATGCCAGTAGGGCTACGGCGGTACAGCTCCCTACTGTCGCCAACGATCACAAAGGTTTTGGCCCGGCGAGCGATCCATCGAGCCTCGGTCTTATTCGAGGGGAGTTCCCCTTGGATAAGGTAGTCGAGGTACGGAGCGCGCCAGTCAAGCTCAAGGTCGGATGGCGGGGTTGATCCTTCCACCTGCATGGCTTCAGCCCCGGTCGAGGGGGCTTCCGCCTCAGGTGGGGGGTCGACTGACATCCCGTCGACCCCTCCGTCTGGCCTAAGGTCGACGGATGGCTGCTGGAGATCTCTCGTGAAGACGTCTGGTGGAACTGTAGTTCGACTGGACGTGATTTTTGCCAGTTCTTCGGCGACCTCATTATATCTGCGTGCGATGTGGTTGAGCTCGAGGCCGTAAAACTTATCCTCGAGGCGCCGTACTTCCTGGCAGTAGGCTTCCATTTTGGGGTCATGGCAACTCGAGCTCTTCATGACCTGGTCGATCACGAGCTGGGAGTCGCCTCGAACATCAAGGTGCCGGACCCCGAGCTTGATGGCAATTCTCAGCCCCGTGACGAGTGCCTCGTACTCAGCGACGTTGTTTGACACAGGAAAATGAAGCCGGATGACGTAGCGCATGTGAACCCCGAGGGGTGAGATGAAGAGCAAGCCCGCGCCTGCTCCTGTTTTCATCAACGACCCATCGAAGTACATGGTCCAGAGCTCGGCCTGGAGCTGTGCGGGAGGGAGTTGGGTGTCGGTCCATTCAGCCAGAAAATCTGCTAATACCTGTGACTTGATAGCCTTGCGTGGCATATAGGACAGGGTCTCGCCCATGAGTTCGATCACCCATTTAGCAATCCTACCCGAGGCTTCCCGGTTTCGGGCTATCTCTCCCAAGGGGAAAGAAGAAACCACAGTAACCGGGTGGCCCTCAAAGTAGTGTCGGAGCTTGCGCCGCATCAGGACGACGGCGTATAGCAGTTTCTGAATTTGTGGGTATCGAACGTTAGTTTCTGAGAGCACCTCGCTGATGAAATAGACCGGCCTCTGGACAAGCAAGGTATGCGCCTCCTCGGCCCGTTCGACAACCAGGACCGAACTGACTACTTGTGACGTCGCAGCGACATACAGTAGGAGCGGTTCCCCTAGGGTCGGAGGGACGAGGATGGGTGAGTTAGAGAGCGTGGCCTTGAGTTTTGTGAGAGCTTCCTCAGCCTCGAGGGTCCATGAAAAATGCTACGATTTCTTTAGGAGGCGGTACAGAGGGAGCGCCTTTTCACCGAGGCATGAAATGAAACGGCTGAGTGCTGCAAGGCAACCCGTGACCCTCTGTACGCCCTTCAGATCTCGGATGGGGCCCATCTTGGTTACCGCAGAGATTTTTTCAGGGTTGGCCTCGATGCCGCGTTTGGACACGATGAACCCTAAAAGCATGCCTCGGGGAACGCCAAAGACGCATTTCTCTAGGTTAAGTTTGATGTTCCTTGCCCGGAGGCATTTAAACGCGACGTCGAGGTCGCCGACCAGATTGTCGGCTCGTTTTGTTTTGACAACGATGTCGTCGACATAAGCCTCGATGGTCGACCCGATGTGTTGCCCGAAAACGTGCTGCATGCACCGTTGGTACGTAGCCCCCGCGTTCCGGAGACCGAAGGGCATCGTAACGTAGCAATACATGCCGAATGGGGTAATGAATGAAGTCGCGAGCTGGTCGGACTCCTTCATTTTGATCTGATGGTAACCGGAGTACGCGTCTAAGAACGAAAGAGTTTCACATCCCGCAGTGGAATCAACGATTTGATCAATGCGTGGCAAAGGGAAGGGAACTTTTGGACATGCATTATTCAAACTAGTATAGTCTACACACATCCTCCATTTCCCACTCTTTTTCTTAACTAATACAGGATTAGCTAGCCACTCAGGATGATGAACTTCCTTGATGAATCCGGCCTCCAGTAGCTTGTGGATCTCCTCGCCGATGACCCTGCGCTTCTCCTCGTCGAAGCGGCGCAGGCGTTGCTTCACCGGTTTGGATCCGGCCCGGATCTCCAAGGCGTGCTCGGCGACTTCCCTGGGTATGCCCGGCATATCCGAGGGACTCCACGCAAAGATGTCGACGTTTGCGCGGAGAAAGTCGACGAGCACGGTTTCCTATTTCGGATCAAGGGTGGCGCTGATGCTCAGCACATTCCCGTTGGGATCAGCGGGGTCGAGGGGTATGAGCTTGACGTCTTCTGCGGGCTCGAAGCTGTCGGCGTGGCGCTTTGGGTAGGGAACCTCGTTCGCGAGACCGTCGAGGTCTGCAGCCAAAGTCACCGACTCCAAAACAGCCTCGCCATGCTCGACGCACTCGACGTCGCATTCGTAGGCGTGTTCGCACGAGGGCCCCACAGTGATGACGCCGTTTGGACCTGGCATCTTGAGCTTGAGATAGGTGTAGTTTGGCACAGCCATGAACTTAGCGTAGCACGGGCGCCCGAGGATAGCGTGGTATGTCCCACGGAACCCGACCACCTCGAAGGTGAGGATCTCCTTTCTGAAGTTGGCCGGTGTGCCAAAACAAACAGGCAGATCGACCCGTCCGAGGGGTTCCACCCGTTTCCCTGGCACGACTCTGTGGAAGCCCCCGACGCTAGGTTGAAGGCGCGCTCTCTCAACCCCCAGAAGGTTGAGGGTCTGGGAGTAGATGATGTTGAGGCTGCTTCCGCCGTCTATGAGCACTTTGGTGAGGCGCGTGTTGGCGATGACGGGATCAACGATAAGAGGGTAGACCCCGGATTGGGGACGTAATCAGGATGATCATCACGGTCGAAAGTGATGGCCATCGCAGACCAGTCAAGGAACCAGGGGACCGCCGTTTGTACGGAGAAAACCTCGCGCTGCTCTCGCTTGCGTTGGCGGGCCGAGAGGCGGGTCGAGGGTCCTCCGTAGATCATGAAGCAGTCGTGGATCTCGGGGAATCCCTCATCCTTGCCGTCACCCTTGGGGTCTTCCTTCTTGTCCGTGCTCTTGCCGCCTGCACCCTCGAAGTACCTGCGGAGCATGTGACAATCTTCGAGGTTATGGTTAGTGGGTCCCTTGTGGTAGGGACATGGATCCTTGAGCATTTTGTCGAAGATGCCCCCACCGGGGGGGCCTCGAGGCCTCTTACGCTCGGTAGCGGCGACAAGCTCGTCGGTCGGGGTCTCGAGCTTGCCCTGCTGGCCTTTCTTCTTCTTACGGTTGCTCCTCTTGGAGCCCCGAGTGGAGCTCACGGGATCGTCGGCCTTCTGCTTCCCTTTGTCCTGATCGCCTCCGAAGATGGCACCAACTGCCTCCTCGCCGGCGGCGAAGTTGGTGACGATGTTCATCAATCCGTTGGCAGTGAGTGGGGTGTGGCGGCCCAACTCTCGGACCAACTCCTTGCAAGTAGTGCCAGAGAGGAAAGCCATGATCACGTCGGAGTCGGTGACGTTGGGGAGCTCGGTGTGCTGCCTGGAGAAGCGCCGGATGTAATCCCGGAGGGATTCACCCGGTTTCTGCTTGCAACTCCGGAGGTCCCACGAGTTGCCAGGGCGCATGTAAGTTCCCTTGAAGTTTCCCTCGAACACCCTCACGAGATCATCCTAGTCGTGGATCTGTTGAGGCGGGAGATCCTCGAGCCAGGCTCGAGCGGTGTCGGAGAGGAACAGGGGGAGCTGTCGGATGATGACCCGGTCGTTGGTGGCCCCGCCCAGTTGACATGCCAAGCGGAAATCGGCGAGCCAAAGTTCTGGTTTGGTCTCGCCGTTGTACTTGGCAAGAGTCGTGGGAGGGCGAAACCGCACCGGGAGTATGGTTTCACGGATAGCCTTGCTGAAGACCCGTGGGCCCGGAGGCTCGGGTGAAGGGCTATGATCCTCCGAGCTGTCGTAACGCCCGCCCCTGTGCATGTGGTAACCTCGAGCCACACTATCACCGTGCTTGCGCGTGCGGCGCTCGACGATGTTGCCACGGGTGTCTCGAGGTCCATGGTCGTGAGTGATGTGCTCAGGGGCGGGAGCCGTCCGGATCCGTCGGGCAGGTTCGGGATGAACCGAGGCCTCTCTCTCCTGTCGGGAGGGCTCTGCGAGCCGCTCCGAGGCGGACTCGCGTCACCTCGAGGCAGAGCTCTCGGCCTGCTGCAGGGCGGCGGTCTCGAGGAGTTCTCGGATCTCATCTCGAGCCCGGCGGGCGTCGGGATTTGACGGCTCGGGCATGTTGCGGAGGAGCATGGCGGCGGCGACGACGTTCTGGCTGGCTCGAGCGAAAACCAGGGGGTCGGCCACCCGGTCTTCGTTGATGCGACGGTTGACGTCGCGAGCTCTCCCGCCAAGTGCACGTTCCGCACGCTCATGCTCGAGGGTTTGTTGAAGCAGACGCAGGTTTTCTCGTTCCACGTCGAGCCTTTCCTGCAACTCGCGGATTTGCTCGAGCTGCATTCCTTGATCCGCAAGGAGTTGAGCCTCGTCCCGCTCGGCAGGGAGCTCGACATGAGGGGGCGTGTGCCTCCCTTCGACCGGCTCTTCTTCCTGCGAATCCGACGCGCTTTCAACATCGACGTTGAAGCACTCGCGGGTCGGATCATAGGTGTCATCAGCCGAGTCGGAGTCAGGAGCGCCGAAATAATAGTATGACGGGGGAATGTGTGGCCGTTGCAAATTGCCACTGGGGTTGCGGCGTGGGAAAGCGGTCACACGGGGTTCTGATTCTGGTACCTCCGTAGAGTCCGGGTAATCAGAAGCCGGAGCGGACGCAACGAGGTCCAGAGTGGAGCGTAGATGGTACCCAGGGAGCTCCTCATAAGCGCTCATGCAAGTGCTTACGGAAGAAGCGTACACCTGGGCAGCTGAATCTAGCCCAAATGGAAACAGCGAAGGAGATGTGGCTGTCCACACCGGAGCGGGTGCTCCGGACAGTGGTGTCTCACCGGACGGGGGAGCGGCGGGGTTCTCCGTCGGCATGTTACCCTCGGCCAAGCCAATCCTCCCCAGACCTTCTATGAGGAGGTCTGGGTCAGCGTCCGGCTGGGGGGTGCTGGACCGGGGGATCCCTTCACCCTCCGCGAGATGAAGACGGTGGTTGCGCCGGGCTCGTCGTCGTCGGGCGGCTCGCGCTTGCCTGGAACGACGGTACCGGCGGATTGCTCCCCCGGGCTGGGAGAGCTCGTAATCCTCGTCGGTTGGGTGCCTAGGTGGGAGTAGGACCATGTCATAGCCATAGCCGAGCGACATGAACTCCAAGCTCCCGAACCAGATCACCGTGCCAACGGGATAGGACGATTGGGGTCAGCCATTCAGGAAAAAGACGGGAAAACGACGCTGGCACGCAGCGGTACCCCTATCTGGCGCGCCAACTGTCGGTGTTCGGACCCGAGGGGGTCCTAGACCAACGAGTAAATGCTGCGTGTCCCTTTCCTGGATGGTGATGCAAGGAGAACACACGAGGGTTTATCCTGGTTCGGGCAAAAGAAGGCCCTACGTCCAGCGGGGGAGGGGAGATTTTGTATTTCCTTGCACCGAGGTGCTTGCGTAGGGGTTACAAGCTTGCGAGAGAGGGTGGTGAGCCCAAGTCTCGAAGAGGAGAAAAAGAAATACAAGATGATTGCTTGAGATGTTGATCGCTATCTTGCGTATGGCTTGTCGTCCGTCCCCCCTCCAGAGCCCTGGCCTACCCTTTTATAGGACGAGAGGAGGCCAGGACGACGGGAGCCTTGAGATGATGTTTTGTCGATCCCTGTTGAGGTGGCTGTAGCGACGTGTCCTAGAAATGGAGGGCCATCCCTAGACACCATGGTGACGTAGAGGACGAGACACTGAAATGACCCGGAGCGCCGTGCCATGCCGTCCTCCCTTCCCTGTTGAGCCGTGCTGGGCATCGAGGCCGGGTCGAGGCCGGGTCGAGGGCGAACGGATAAGTCCGAATCCCTGGAATCGCGGTGTACGGACTTTGTCGTATCCTCCCTCGAGGGTTACTAGTGACGCGCAGTGCACGGTAAGGTGGGTACAGTGACAGTTTTCACCTCCCATCACGGAATGGGCGGTAAAACAGTGACGACTGATACTGACATTGTTCCCACGTCGACCATGCTCGCAGCCATGCTGGTAGGTGGTAGCAGGTAATTGCATTAAATGCTAAGGCTTTTGTCCTGGGGTAGGTGAAGAGAGGGGGTCGAGCGTCTCGACACGGGCTCACGCGAGTCGGAGTGCGGTCGAGGCGTTTTGTCGTGCGGGACGGGGTGCGGTCGAGGCCTCCCGTCGAGGGGGCCTCGTACGAGTCGGAGGCGGGATGTGGTCGAGGCGTTCCATCGAGCCGGCCTCATACGAGGCGGACCTGACGCGCGTTTTGAAGTGGGCTGTGCTTCGCCGTGGCTTAGTCGTTTTGATTTTTGTTATCGTTGAATGTGGGTACCCCTATACTATTGGTACCGACAGATGGGCGCTCGGGTTGGTCAGCAAAGTGCAAAGGAAACTTTTCTTTGCGACATTGTATCTTTTTGTAGAGAAATATTTGTGTATGATGAGAATTGCATGTTTCCTTCACTATTCTTACGGACGTAACTTAACCACACCCATCGGAACGCAAATCCCAGTGGTGGACACTTGACTCAACATGTTGTTCATAATATGTAATTTTCCAACTAGACCTAACGAAAATGAAACCCTTTGTTTTAGGGTCTTTTTGATCCCATGGACTAACAACTAGTTGGCTAAAGTTTAGTTCTTAAGAATCTAAATAGGTGAACTAGTGATTGGTCTGACAACTAGTCAAAACCCTAACTAGTTGTTAGTTCACCAGTCCATACAGCCCAACTTGTTAGACTAATCACTAGTCCTAGTTCATCCAAACATACCCTTAAAATATTGCATCCATCCATGAAAAGTCAACGTTGGAGCATACCATATTCCTATTTTTAATTTAAAATAATTGTAAAAAAGAATAAAGGTGAGGAATGATACCCTTTAATTTTGCGTTGTTGGGTTCCTTCGCTTTGCTTGCTGTGTGTTTAATCGGTGTTCTTTGTTGGAGTTGGAGTGTGCTAGACAAGGCGACATGCGTGACGAGGAAACCGTGCGGAGGCAATGAGGTTGAGATCCATTCCATTCACCTGTTGGTCGGCGTACAATGCGGCTCTGACCGGTGACTCCGTCGGTAGATGGCGAGAGAGGAGAGAGCTCTGATCCGATCCAGTCCAACGGTTTGAAACCGTTGCGTTTTTCACTGGTGCGTGCGTGGAACTGAAAATGACCACGTCGCCCTTCCCACCATGCTTCCCTTCCTTCCTTCCTTCCTTCCGGTGGGGTGTGGGGACCGGGGACTGGGGAGGGAAAGGAAAGGAGTTTTCTTTTTCTGATTCCGATCGAGGAGGGAAAGGGAGAGGCAGCGGTCGGGACGTCGGGTTTGGGAACACACCTCCACCGAGCATCGCATCGCGTGCTTTCCCTGCCGCAGCGGCTAACGCGTGGCCACGCCATCCCTCCGCGTGCCTAATTACGTAATTGGGAGTGGGAGTGATAGCTGCAGCACCCATCCATCCATCACGCCGCCCATCCATCGCCATCCTTCCTCTCTCCCTAGCGAGCGAGTCCAGTCCAAAGGAACCCTATACTCCTCCTCGCCAAATCCACCACACCATGAGCGCCGCCTCCAAGAACCTCTTTCAGACCGCCAGGTCCCTCCTTCTCTCCGCTTCTCAGCGCTCCTCCGCCGCCGCCGTCTTCGCCGCCGGTATGTACTATTCATTCAATAACTCTTCCTTGCCATGCAATCTGATCCATTTCTACACTAGTGTTCCCGATCCAAATCACGCCGGGAGGGGGAGTCGCTGATTGATTGTTCAAAGGTTTCAGCTTTTCAACTAGGAGCGGGAGATATATGGTGGTTGGTTTTATTATATTAAAAAAAATCCGTCTTTGATGTGATGTGCAGAGGGCCGCACCGCCGCGCTCGCCACGCTCACCAACTTCGGCAGGAAGACCCTCCCCACCGCCTACTCCTACCACAGGCAGGGATCCCACCACGCTGCGTCGGGATGGGGAGCCATCGCCGCCGCAGTCCCGGCTGCAGGTTCGTACATTTCCCATCACTCTGATGTAGCAGTAATCGCTCTGATCTAACCAATCACTCTGATCCCAATGCTTGCTTGTTGAAATGAATGAATTAAACCCTGTTGCGATTCTCACTCTGACCCAAATAATTTATTGTCTGTCCTCTCCCCATGCAGTTTACATGCTCCAGGACCAGGAGGTTCATGCTGCAGAGGTACCCTACCCTGATTCTCGTCTCTTCTGGGTTTTTCCCCTCGCATTCTGGCGGATCCGTGTGGTCCAATACTACCGGGCAATGGCCACCCCTTTTCTCTCTAAAATCACTGCTTGACCATGCTGCCTAGCCTATGTCAGGCAGGGTAGGCCAGCTCAAACTGATTGAGTGGGCTCCTATGTAATTTTGTCGTCGTTATTACAGAATGCCCCGCCTTTTCCATCTCTAATTAGACATGACCGTGGAGGAGTAATGTCATGTGATCTCTTTATTTTTTCCCCCTCTTCTCAAGCTCACTAACACTCCTCTGCTGCGATTCCAGATGGAGCGCACCTTCATCGCCATCAAGCCCGACGGCGTCCAAAGAGGCCTGGTCAGTACTAGCAACTGTCACAACACCATAGTTTCTTTTCTTCAGATGCAATTCTGGATCCTAAGGCTATCTGCACTCATGGTCCTCTATATTCATCCTCTATACGTCCTAGTCAGCAAGATTCTCTCCTCTATACTCAATTCTCCCGCACCCATCCATCCTCTATATTATTCTCTATCCACTCTATCTACTGTGGGACCCACTTGTCACTTTATCTAAATATATCCATGAGTGATCTAGTTTTGAAGGATTTATTGAGACGAATTTAATGGTGCAATCAAAATTTAATTTGGATTTTGGTTTGTGAGTTATAGCATTTTTTCCTTGGTTTAGCTAGTAGGGCCCGCCACTGCGCACTATAGAGTAAACACTGTACTACTCTAAATATAGAGTGAGAGAAAGGATAGAGTATCGTTTTAGAGTATCCAGTGCAGCAGTTTTTACTCTATATTTATACTCTAAAGCTTTAGAGTATCATTTAGAGTATGTCACTGCGGACAGTCTAATAACCAGTATGCATGTATGTTGCCACAATTGGTAGCTACAGACTTTCTTTCTTTACAACTTTTGAGGCCATGTGCTCTGTCCTGGTCCTGTCCTGTCCTGTCCTGTTCTTGGCCATATAATAATTATTATTTGTAGTTTCTTGAGATGCAATTCAGGATCCTAGTAACCTACTCCCTATGTTCCAAATTATAAGACAGTGTGTACATCTAAGTACATAGCAAAAGCTACGCATCTAGAAAAGCCAAAACTTCTTATAATTTGGAATGGAGGGAGTACTAGCTTCATACTACTTTTCATATACTCAGTTAGCATGTATGCTGCCGCAATAGGTAGGTACACACTACAAACTTTTTGTTTTACAATTTTGAGGCCTTGTGCTCTTTTCTGTTCTTTTCTTGGCAATATATATGTAAATCAACCCTCTGCTGCTTTCAACACGCTTCACCTACAGTATACTCTGCATGTTGGACTTTTTTTTTGTGTCTGATCTTGCCACATGGTCTACCTCGAGATCCTCATTAGCAACTAATTCATGCTGCAAACCATGTGGATACATAGGACAAAAGCCTGCATACGTATTAGGTAAAGAGAAATCTGTCCTACCTATTTAGCTCTTCCTATTCCTAAAGGGTTGGGCCTTTCTCCTGATTTCACTGGTACCAAAGTGGGTTCTCTAGGTTTAACACACCAAACAAAATATATGCAGGCTGACATGTGAACCATTTCAGTTATTCAGCCCATCACACATTTGCTCTGTTTAGTCTTGTCCCTGTACATTTGTGATGGCATTAATAGGACTGATTTATCTCTTTCCCCCCCAAAAAAAACCCGCTTCAGATTTCTGAGATTGTGAACCGATTTGAGAGAAAAGGCTACAAGCTTGTGGCCATCAAGCTGATTGTTCCATCCAAAGAATTCGCTCAGAAGCACTACCATGATCTCAAGGAAAGGCCTTTCTTCGACGGGTTGTGTGACTTTCTCAGCTCTGGCCCTGTACTTGCAATGGTAAGAACATCTGTCATTTCCCTACAGAAATTGTGCTTACATTGACAAAAAGTGGATCGTGCATAAGCTGGGGTACAATTTCTGTAGGTGTGGGAAGGAGAGGGTGTCATCAAGTATGGGAGAAAACTAATTGGTGCCACAGACCCACAGAAATCTGAACCAGGAACCATCAGGGGTGATCTTGCCGTTGTTGTTGGAAGGTATGCTTTCAATTTCTATTCAACGCACTCATTGGTTTTGCATTTCTTTGATAGCATCATGCAAGCTTATTACAAGTTAGGATTCCTTTGTACTCACATGCCACAACTTGAACACCAGAAACATCATTCATGGAAGTGATGGCCCGGAGACAGCAAAGGATGAGATCGCTTTATGGTTTGAACCCAAGGAGCTGGTCTCTTACAGCAGCAATGCGGAGAAGTGGATCTATGGGGTGAATTAACTGGCGAGTCACTTTGTTTTTTTTTTCTCTGTTGCTTTCAGTTTTCACATAATTGCCTGACAGACCAAGGTAGGATGTAATAATGTCGCTACTGTCACTTTTGAGTTGGATCGTGACCTGGTGCAGTAAGGCACAAGGAAGGAAGGAAAGGAAAGGAACATACCGTGAAATATAGAGCGTGCACTGAGTAGTCGCGATGTTCAAATCAAACTATATATCACCTTCACTGGAGTCATGTAATCCAAGATGGCGATGCAGATGTTTCTTTGGAATTATTTCTACAAATGTTTTTGCTCTTGTTTTTGGGTGAGAGGGTAGATATTATTCTGGAGTTATACGGGGGGGTTTTTTTTCAACAGAGTTATGGGATTAGACATTACTTGTGAGACTTTGGATCTATTATAAAATCCCAACCACCATGATGGCTCACTTCTATTTTTGCTCTTGTTTTTGGGTGAAAGGATAGATATTATTATGGAGCTATGGGATTAGACATGTGGTGAGACTTTGGATCTGTTCTACGAATCATTACCATCATGATAGCTTACTGGCTATTTCTGCTCGTCTTTGGGTGAGAGGGTACATGTTATTCTGGAGCTATGGGATTAGACATTATTTCTGGTGAGACCTTGATGGCCAGAATACCATCATGATAGGGCGTCGAAACCATGGTCATTTCTCGTACTGAAGTCAGTTTCCCCTTGCCTTGATGGTTGGAAGCTCTGTTCCTTTCACCACCCCGGGGAATGCAGGGCCTCGTTTAGATGGGTGAATTGGGGGGAAAAATACTGTATCAGAATTCCTGTAGCATTTCGTTTGTATTTGGTAAAAATTATCTAAATTTTGACTAACTAGGCTTAAAATGTTCGTCTCGCAAAGTACAACAAAACTGTGTAATTAGTTTTTGATTTCATCAACATTTAGTACTCCATGCATTTGCCGACATTTTGATGTGACGGGGAATCTTCTTTTTGCATAGTAAAATTTGAGGGGAGAATGGGGGAACTAAACAAGGCCAAGCAATATTCATATAGTCTAGCCTGGGCACTGGTTCCTGTTGCCAAGACGGTAATAGTTCATGGCTAGTTCAGAGCCTTCAACGATGGATGTTCAGGAGTGCAATGCTAAGAGCCAGATTCAGGTCATATATAACATGCCAAGCAAGAGGGGAGCTGAGTTTTATTGCCATGCCTTTGTACAGGGGCTCGACTGCCACTTTCAGCTCTTCACTCCCTTGCACCAAAGGACCGGATATTATTACACAGGGGAAATAGAATAGAATGCAGCCCGGGTGAAACAGAAGAGGTCAATTGAACAGCTAAATGAATTCCGACGGGCTACGCGGTGCCTCTCCACCTACAGCGCGGAAGGTAGAGCGCCTAGAAGCTTCTATAAGCCAAAGCTCCATGAAGCTCGCTCTCGACTGGATTCCTTTCATGTTTTTGCCACCACCTAAACGCTTGGCTTCAGCAGGTCGCATTCTTCGATCTTGGCAAACCTCCCTCGCACTCTTGGCTGGCTGTCTGCCAGAGCCTTCCTGCAAGCATACTGCAAAGAAAAATGTTCTATCTGTTACCATCTGAGGCGTGCACTTATCAGGCTCAGCCTAGAAGCTGGATTTTTACAGTGGCTGAGAACAATACCTTGATCTTCCTGCCAAAGTTCCGCTTGATCTTCTTCTTTCTATACCTGGAAAGCTTTTGCTTCCTTTCTTCAGTCTTGAGGTCGCTGATGGTTACAAGCCTCTCACAAGACGTTTGAGCATTTGCTGCTGGTCGAGGCGTGTTGGCTCCAAGGTTCTGTCAAAATTGGAAATGTTAAGTGCCTAGCAAATTGCTGCTGCACAAGCATCTACCAGATATAGATGTTCTATCTGCACATTCCTTGAACACAGAATCGTGACAACACATGTACTGAGGTGATGGAACCGTACCAATATCTTGCACACAAAAGTAGCTTGAAAGAAAACAGAATACTGTGCAGAACAGGAAAGCTTGGGCAGCTAAAGTAATGACCTAAAAAAAACTAAAAAAGGTTGCTTTGGGCAGATATAGTAACATCCCAAATGGGTGTCATAGCTTGGACGGCCTTTGAGCAAAGCATTGCTGTAAGCATGGCCAGGGCAAGGGAAAAGGCAATGCTTTTTGGTTTTGGTTTGCTTCTCAACGATTCTTTTCTCAACAGCTGTGTTACTTAAAAGACTTTTATGCTTAAGTGCGTTCTTTTCCTCATAACGAGGATAGCTACTTCCTTGTTAGAATAGAAAATAGTACAGGAGAAAAGGAGATGCTTATCAAACCTGAATGTCTCCTTCACTGTAAGCTCTCCTCATCCCAAATGCTGCCTCAAAGTCCAGCCCTTGGAAATCTAGAAAGTTTGGCCTGACAGGTCCATTGATCCAATCTGCTGAGTTGAGGCATCCAGAACTAACACTTTTCTGGAGCGAGCATTCAGGAATGGATTGCTTCTCTTTCTCCATGGCCGGGAGTTGGGTCTGTATAAGAACTTGTTCAGCTTGGCTTGGGATTTCTTCAACTTGCAGCATAGGAATCTTAACATCCATAAGTTCAGAAATTGTCTCTTCAATTGCAGACTTCTCCATGAGTTCCTTCTCGCACTCATATAACACTTCACTCAGGAGAGGGTCATTTGGGATGGTGCCGATGCCTGCATCCTTAATAGTTTGTTCCATTGCACTTTCATTGCCAGTCATCATTGAAAAGGCAGCTGCGACAGGATCAAGGCTGAGCAGCGGTTCTTCAATGATGGCTTCTGGAGCTTTGAACAGGTCCCCTTCTCCTCCGAGGTCATATTCTGATACCATGGATGGCTGTACCAAGTTCCCCTGTCCAGTAATTAATAAAACAGAGATGAGAACAATTTCCAATGGGCTAGAAGATGATACACACCATAGAAATTAGAAGCATAGAGGTATATGAAAGAAACCCAACGAGTTGGTAAGGACGAGGCAGTGTATATGTCTAAATAAAATGTTAGTAGGATGAACAGAGAATGAAATAATCTTGCTAAGATGCTAGTATCTGCTAATAATAATATATTTTGTGGTAGATCACCATTGCCAATGCTTTGTTTAGTTTGGTGTTGTCTTGTCTGTATTGACCTACTGTGTGATGTTGCAGTGATAGACAAGTCCTTTGAGGGGTAGGACGTGTAGAAGATATACTATTAGCAAGTATCGGCTGACGCACATGGCAATCAACTACTGTAATTAAAAGTCCCCATCGTGCTCGGGGAGCACATACTAGTGGACATGGTCGGGCATATTAGCAGTAAAGAAAAAAATTGAAATCCAGGGCAAAAACTGAACTGAATGCTGACCAAATTTGCCCCCTCTTATAGCAGAGGGGACACTAAATATCTGAAACCGTGTGGCCTTTGTGTGACTTGGAAGATGTGAAGGTCAGAAGGAGAAGATTCAAAACAGAAAGCACCCCGAAAAAGTTGCAGCCAACACAAGTGATTCTTATTCAGAAATAATCTATTAGTATTATAGAAGGAAGAAATAAATAAAAAGATAAATAACTAAACCACAGGCGTCATGTACTTGAATGGGATCTTTCGTTTAGCAATTTTTTGGAAGCAAAAGCATACGAAAATTCAGAATCAGAAAGGCAGCAACAAACTAATTACTCGTAGTAGTGTTGTAATTTACTTCTTTTTCTATTTACAAGTAATGGAAGATTGTTTATTTGGGCAGAAGGCTTTCCATCAGGTGATCATGTAGAGTATTATCTAGTAGCAGGATAGGAAGAGGCAAATGTTTTATGCAGAATACAAGTCATGCTTAATTTGTGGGGGGAAAAAAAGAAAGGATGGCTGAAGCTGCTATTGCAAAAAAAAAAAAGAGCCATGGATTGAAGAGAGAATCCAACCAACAAAGGGCTGTAAGTTGTTTCTTCTACTTGTAGATGACATGTGCACACATATATAGTATTATTACTCTTACCAAGTAAGCACATATATAATTATATATAGTATATGATGAATATCAAGCAGAGCGGGGAGTGGGGGCCAAAAAGAAAGGAAAGCGACATTTTTTTTTTCTTTCCGATTGTGGGGAGACGGCGGCGGCGCATAAACAGCTAGCAACTCTATTCATCAGAAATTTGTGCATCCACAGAAGAGGAGAAATTTGTTAATCTGCTCTTATTTGGGAATTCCTCGAAACAGAGATCCCTACTGATTCTACGAAACAGAGCAAGAGAACCCTAGTTAGTGAGTTCATCCGTGGGAGGAAGCAGGAAAGCGGGGACTGATCCAAGAAAACAGCAGCAGTTTTGGGTGCAAGAGGAGGAGAAGCGATCGACAGTGGAGCGGAGGGAAATGAAACCGCAAATCCGCAATCAAGAAAGAGGCAGCAAGCAGAGCAGAGGGGTAGTAGGAGTAGTTGCTCACCAGGTGGGCCGCGGGCAGGTCCGGCACCGGCAGGGCGGCGTAGGCGTCGTGGTCCATGGCGAGCATGGAGAGGAGGGGTGGCGCGGGCGCGGGCGCGGAGGAGAAGGCGTAGTCGAACGGCGGCGGCTGGGACTGCGAGGAAGCGAGGGCGGGGGAGTAGGCGGCGGCGAAGCCGAACCCGGCGTCGGCGTACATGGTGACTGGCTGGCTGCTTCAATTCGGCGTGTGCGGTGAGCGGTTTGGCTGGCTATCTCTGTCTCTGGGCAGGGCAGTCGGCAGTGGGCAGTGAGATCTAGGTGTATGTTGAGTTGAGAGTTCGCCGTGTGAGCTTGTTTGTCCTGTGGCGGCGGTTTGTTAGAGGAGAGCAGCCTCAGCCCTCAGCACTGCAGCGGGGGGAGGGGAGGGGAGGGGGCGGTTGGTTGGAGTTGGTGACGGTGTCCGTGTCTGCCTGTGTTTTTACCTCGGCAGTCGGCTGGGCTGTGCTGGCTACGGCGCCCACTCGGCTGCTACTGCCTAGTGGTGCCTAGTGGCGAGGACTACTCCTGCTACTGCCTAGTGGTAGGGCGGGCGGCGCAGGGCCGGAGCGGAGCCGGAGCCCGGAGTCGAAGGGAGAAAAGAGGTGCACTGGTGGGTGGTGGTACAGTAACATGCATATGCCTGCCACTGCCACTGCCACTGACGATCGTGAGCACGGGCACGGGCACGGCCACCAACAACGAGTAGCTGCTCAGCTCAGCAGCTAGATGGAAGAGGCCGATGGAGAGAGAGGCGAGAGGAGAGTGAAGACGCCGTGGGGGTTTATGGCCGCCCGCTTTATAGCCACAGGCCACAGCCACCCCCACCAGCAGCAGCGCACGCAGGACGGCAGGAGGAAGACGAAACCAACAAAGGGAAAGGACAAAAAGGGGAGGGGAGAGAATGGGACAAAAGCGTGGTGGGCCCCGAACATCGCCGTTGCGGACCCCACCAACAGTAACTCTACCACAACTGGCTGCTAGCAAGCGAAGCAAAGCAGGGGCAGGGGCTGCTGTCCATCTCATCTCCATGTCTGTCTCCTTCCTCCCTTGCCCCTTTGCCTGCTTTGCTTTGCTCCTCGCTCTCTGCTCTCCGCCTCTCTCGATGGACGGCCGCACGCAGCTGCCTCGCCTCTCGCTTTGAGAGCGCTACTGCTGCCTGCCGCTGGTGCACGCCATGCCAACCGCCGTGCTCTGCTGCCTCTGACTGCGAGTGTCCCCACCAGTCCACCACCGCGTTCATCTTTCATCAGTCACCACTCACCACCCAGTTTGGCTCCATCTCGTGGAGCCCGTAAAAATCTTCCGACTCCTTCAGGTAAAAAACTCTATGAAAGGAAATTAACTTGCTAGCAACTCACTGTCTTCATTAACAGTTTACCACCAGTGTACCATCATTTGGGACAGCATGCCATGTTGCTAACCAACAGCGCCCATTTGTCTTTTATCTCAACCAAATCACCGGATCCATGCATGTTTGCATTTGCAGGCGGCTACTCCTCCGATCCGTCTCCAATCATCACCCATGCGACGCATGCCCACGCCATTAAACATCCATCCACGCCGCCGCCTACAGCTATTGCTTCAAACATTTGCTTCTATTTGCATACAGTCAAATACTGCATTTGTTCCAAATTATAAGTACTTAAGCACTTTTTATTTTTAGGTACGCGTAGTTTTTACTATGCACCTAATCTATCCGCAACATCTAATTTGAAATGGCATGCGTAGCTGTTTGCTAGTAGGGCGTAGCAACTCAAGGCGGGCGCTACTGTATATTATTTAACTAGTTACCACATTATAAACTCTATATACCTTCTTTCATTCATTTCACTGGCTAGCTAATTGGGAACCTGTTCCAGTCCATCAGTTACTTTACTTCTTTTGTTTTCAAATTAAAGGAATATGTTTTAAAAATCTTAGCAAGCTAAGTAACTGTTCCATAGGAATAGGACTACTGGACTACTGCTTGAGAGCTCTGTTTGCATGAATTTTATTTATCTACAACAACAATATGTCCCAAACAAGTTAGGGTAGGCCAGAGATGAAACTTAAAAAGAGACGAGAAATAGAGAGACACATAAAGGGACATAAAAGGCACAGACAGAAAGAGGTCACGGTTCAGGTATGTTGATTGCCAGTCTCCAAGCGCTCCTGTCCATAGCTAAATCCTTGGAGATATTCCACTCCTTAAGGTTTCTCTTAACAGACTCGTCCCAAGTTAGTTTAGGTCGACCTCTACCGCTCTTTATATTATCGGCCCGTTTTAGAACCCCACTACGCACCGGCGCCTCAGGAGGCCTCCGTTAGACATGTCCAAACCATCTCAACCGATGTTGAATCAATTTCTCCTCAATTGGTGCCACCCCAACCCTATCCCGAATATCGTCGTTCCGGACTCTATCCCTCCTCGTGTGCCCACAACACCAACACATTCTCCTTTTTTTTGTGACTTGTCTATTTCTCCTTGTTATGCACATTTTTGCTATCGATCTGCAGGTAATGAACACATACAAATCATCCGAGCTCCCCCCACCCCACCCACACACACACAACAGCAAAAATTCTTTATCCAGCAAGTGCTTGCATAGTTACCTCTTGATTCTAGAACAAAATATATAAACAGTTATATCAATGCAAAACTCCAAGAAATATGCAGCAATAATGTAGTACACTTTGGAAGCAGACAAATGTATGTATCATCAATATGGTAGAACCAGAAATGCCACTGAAACGACTTGCTAATTCCACCAGATGATAGGGACTGCAGGATTGAGCCGTCATGGCCCGTCCCTATCCACAGATGCTGACCCCCAATGATCGATATTTTTATCAGGAGCACCATCAGTCAGTAATATATATACTCCCCACCCCCCCGTCCAAAACAATACACATCTCGTTTTCCGAGTAATCAAACTTTCTTAAATTTAATCAAACATATAAAAAATACTAATATATAATGTAATAAATATTATTAAGTTGGTCGTGAAATATTTTTATAAATATTGTTAATATTTTGTATAGATCTAGTTGGATTTAAAAATATTTAAGTTCTCCAAAAGTGAGATGTGTATTCATTTTTAGGGAGGGAGTACTATGCACCAATAGTTACTTAAACAAACCAGCTAGGTCACCGCACCCTTTCACTGGAGCTCGATCAACACCCATATCGATCGAGTTTGTTTAGTTTTTACTACTAGTATTGTTAATCGACATCGCTATCATTATCTGCTGCCTTCCTACAGCGTGTGTTTCTCTCTCTCTCTCTTAAGAAAGAAACAGAAAGATGGAGAGCAACCCAAGCTGCGTGCGTCATTAGCAGCAATCATATCAGCACACGCACTAGATACATGCATGTACATATTGATAAAAAGCCATCCAGTTCATAGTAGGCACGTACGTCAAGTGGTCAGGTGAAGTGTATATATGCATATATATTTATACTTGTAAGGCAGTGATTTCATATTTATTTGATTTTATTTTATTGCGCAAGCTATTTCCCTCCGGTCATATATATATATATATATATATATATATATATATATATATATATATATATATATATATATATATATATATATATATATATATATATATATATATGACGATTTGATTAAAATTTCATCAAACTTTATGTCAAACTTTGATCAATAATAGATCTCGAAATACTTAGTACATACCTAGGACACTTAAAAAATACTAAAAGTGTTATTTCAGCTTGCTGGCCATCCAAATCAGGCCTATATCTCTTTAAATATAATCCCACAAACTTCTTACAATTGTATTTGTACGGCGTGACCAACCACCTGGATGCAAACATGCGGCAATTAATCCACCAGCTAATTACCAAAACGTCATGGCTCCAATGAGACTGTCCTTAGTTATGTATGTTCTATGGATAGATTTGTGTACAATAACACACTCATAATCACATATATCATTAGACAGTGTTTAGTTATATTTTTTTAAAAATTGTGGTCAAAATCACACATTCAAGATAATAAATGCATAATATAATAATATATTGGAAGATAATAAACGCATAATATAATAATATATTGGGAGAGGTTGATGAAGGTTTAGGATAACATAGTTATCACAGAAGGGAAGACACTTTTACATGGCTTTTAGAGAAATCAGGGACGAAATACACAATTAAGGAGGTTATCTTTTAGTGGTCATTATTAATTATTAATAAAAGAATGAACAAATTGTGGAAAAGTAGAGTCCCAAATGAAAATTAAAGTTTTTATATGGATGGCAATGCAAGGAAAACTGCAAAGTGTTGTGAATTTAAAAAAGAAAATTGGGAAGGGGAATAGAAATTGATGTCTATGTGGGGAATGTGAAACTGAAGATCATATCTTTTTTTGAGTGCATCATGGCTAAAACTGTTTGGTCTTGCTTTTAAAGAGCTCTAGGGTGGGATAGAATACCACACAATTTGCAGGATTTTTTTTATTTATGGTTACAGTTGAACCGCAGAAAGTATCATGTCAAAATTTTCATTTCTGCTATTGTGTTGTGGTCAATATGGAACATCAGGAACAAAATGGGGATAGAGAAGAAGTTCCCTAGGTGCTCTAATAAAATCTTCAAGAAAATGTTCACTTATCTACAGAAATGGAAAATCGTGTTGAAGGCGGAAGAAGATTATGGAAGAGTTAATGCGGAATATGAAGTGTGCTGGTTGGAGGATTTCTGGAAGCAAACACGAAGGATTGGAGGAGGCCTGGCTTCTGTAGCTTGCTTTACAGCTTCTTCTAGTCTGGGAGTTTGGCTATTTTATTTGTTTGTTTTGGAGCTTTCTTGTAAGCTGGATTCCCCAGCACCTTTGTGTTATGGACGCTGTTGTGATCGAGAGGATCGAGAAGGAAGAGAGGGGAGCGGCGGCGGAGCTACAGTACCCGTGCGCTACAGTACCCGCGGGTACTGTTCATGCGAGAGAGGAACGGCGGCTAGGGCTGTGAGGGGTGCTGGGAACGCCGGCCGTGGGGCTTCGCCCACGGCCGGCAAGAGAGAAGGTTTTTCCTTCTAATCTCTTGCTTGATTAGATTGATACATCTCCTCTCCTTATATAGAGAAGAGGTCTTACTTGATCCCTAAGCAAGCGACTAATTAACCCTAACAGGTAAGGCCCAATAGGCCCTTGACTCTTCTAACACTACACCCCATCTGGACATGCAGCTCGTCCTCGAGCTGCAACTTAACGATGACACTAACGATGACTCCGCTAGACACAAATCTAACACCTAAAAACAAGCCTTTTACATCTCGGCTTATTTTATTGACCTGAAATAGACTACAACTCTTTATTTTTGACTCCTGAAGATACGACAGACACCCTCCGTGTGATGAACCTGCACGTGTGTAGTCACCTGGATCCCATGGAGCCCACCGGAACGAGAGGGGTGCACGGGTATAGCCACTAGGAATTAGTCGCGATAGCGACCAGCGGAGACGTCCTCGCGGCGACCGGTGCTGGAGTACGACAGCGCTAATTAAGGTCCGCCTATGGGTGGCCACACACCCACGTCCCCAAACGCCGGCGCTGTAGACGCCAAGTTCGCCACCCGAGGTGGCGATGCCACGCCCGATCTCCATGACGCAGCGGACGAGATCGAGGCCTTCCATGTGGCAAAGCGCAGCCTGGTGGCGAAGCAAAGGGGCACGGGGCACAGGCACCAGCTGCAACCCACGCATCTCCCACGCCTGCCGTCGCGCCAGGAGTCCGCATGCTGCAGCCTGTAAACGCACCGCCGCCAGGACCGCCTCCCGCATCTTCTGGCGCATCTCCTGCAGCCGGCGCCATGCTCGGAGACCGCGCGCAGCAGCCTGCAGCCGCACCACAGCCGACACTTGGTGAATAAGCAGCGGCTGCGCTGCGATGTCCTTTCGCTGCTTGATCTGTTCTGCGGTGTCTGCCTTCGCGCGGCGAAGCACAGCTTGGAGGAACTGCGACGGGGTGCGAGGCTGAATTAGCTGCAGATCGCATAGCCGCCGCACTCGCCGGCGCGCCAGGAGGCCACGTGCCGCCGCCTGCAGCCGCACCGCCGCCGACACCTGACGCGCAAACACCGCTTGACGGCTCTCCATGGCGGCCAACCATGAGTTGTGGTGCGCCTGCTGTGCATTGATGTCGGCCAGCGCCTTGACGATTTGATCCCACAGCAGCTCATCGGAACCTGACATCTCCGATACCAGATTGTTATGTGGGCTGTTGGGATCGAGAGGGGAGAGTCGAGGGGAGCGGCGGCGGAGCTACAGTACCCGCACGTTACAGTACCCGCGGGTACTGTTCACGCGAGAGAGGAACGGCGGCTAGGGCTGTGAGGGGCGCTGGGAACGCCGGCCGCGGGGCTTCGCCCACGGCCGGCAAGAGAGAAGGTTTTTCCTTCTAATCTCTTACTTGATTAGATTGATACATCTCCTCTCCTTATATAGAGAAGAGGTCTTACTTGACCCCTAAGCAAGCGACTAATTAACCCTAACGGGTAAGGCCCAATAGGCCCTTGACTCTTCTAACATTTGTGTGTGCCTGTTTTTTTGTTCTGTCTTTCTTTTGTTTTTCTGCTGCCACTGTCAGTATTGGTTTTCTATAAAGATGAGTATTAGCTCTGTCAAAAAATAAAAATAAAAATAAATGCATAATATATTTTGGGCTAGGGAGAGTAATATATCATCACAAACTGCAGGTAGTCTCAGCACAAGATAAACTAGGCCACCCTGCCTGAGTGACAATAATGAGCAAAGTAGAGGAAAGAAAGAAAAGGTTTATATGTACCAATCAGTTAGCTGTTGCTAGCACTACTGACTCTGATAGATACAAGCATGTTGGAAATTAAAAAGTGATCAGACATAAAGTTTAATTATACTAGTTTCTGGGGTCAGAAAACTTTATTAATTTGCATGTAAGAGAGGCCAAGACAATCATCATTTTGTTGTCCAAAATAGCTTACTACTAGCTAGTCCTACATGCATGTCACAATGGGCTTGCTGAATATGACCGGATGGATCCGGGATATGTTAAAATACAGCATGGTAGGCCACAAGTATATAGACGACAACTTAGCAGCTTTCATTGCTTACTGTAATAGCTCATAATATAATAGAGATATCAAGAGAGGGGGCCGGGCACTCATTCTTCACATTTCATTCTTTTTGCATCGGTGAGCCTGCATATGCATGCATACTTATTCCACCATGGTAAAAGTCTGCTGGCTGCTGTGTCCAACGAAAGAATTCAGGATTAAAAAATCGATTGTCAACAAAGAATAACCCTGCATCTCATTCTCACAACGATGACGACGACGACTCAGAGAGAAAGAGAAGAATATTTATTAATTTATTTATAGGAGAATAATAATAATTTGACTTAAGTAAATAAAGCAATAACCAGAACTGCATGAATGGCTGGTTTTGCATCCTATATATATCCCATGCAATGCATTGATCTCAATTCACCAGGCTATCTAATCTAGTAGGTACACACATGCATGGAATCAGTCAGTATTATTCCTGCTTGCATTGCATTGCATGGTGCGGCATCAGCTAGGTAGCCTGAATTAATCCTGAAATGCACATCATCCATCCATCCATCCTTTCCTGCTTCGATCGATCGTTTTAATCTGCAACACATTCTGTCTGGTATGTAAAAGGCCATGGATATGACTTGATAATCAGTCCATGTAAAGCATAGCATGTAGTCCAGTAAGTTAACAGAAAGAGAAAGGTGTGGGGTGGGAGTTGTATGGTCACTTGGAAATAGGAATATCGCTCCTGTCCTCCAATTCTTCATCGCATCACACCTCATTACAATTTGTTTATTGAGATTCCCCGGATCAGCAACCAGCACACATGAAATTCTTCCCGGCTACCTATCCATGCAATCCTCTTCCTTCTGGTTCTGGCCATGAAAAGGAAAGGAACAAACACATACTAGTAGCTTGCATCTTTAATAACTATAAATAACTATATAACTATACACATACACATACACATACACATACACATACACATACACACACAATTATATATTTATATCTATATGCAAATATATTATGCGGTGCAGGGGTTCTTTAGTTAGGTTGGGTCACTACTACCTGGTCTACCACCGATCCATCACTTGCTCATGATTGTGTTATGCAGCTTGCGACGCAACTTGGAGCGAGGGGGAGGCTTGGATTCTCCTCTCCTCTCGTTGCGAGCTATACGCAGTTGTTGAATGAGACGGATGCATCGAATGGCCCAGCTGCAGCTGATGATGGAGCTGGAGTGAGTGAGTGGGAATCTCTGGTGGGCACTCACCACACCTCCAAAAAAAAAAACTCTACATGTACTGCTAGTGGGAAGTTTCACATCATCACTCAATTGGTTGTGCTTCTGCACAAAAGAGGACCCAATCAGTATGTGCCTGTCTCACTCCCCAACTTGTGAATTGTCATGGATCGATGGCCTCCTTTTCAGACTTATACCTGACGTCATCGTTGATGCCCGGCCCGGCCCGCCCGAGTCACATCACATCACCAAAGCGGCCCACACGTGTCATCTTGTAGAAAATTACTGTCAGGTATATGTCCTGTGTATGTATATATGTATATGTATGTATGTATGATGAGCATGTATCATGTAGTATGTATATGCGATGAGCTATACATTTTGTTAGAATTTAAACACAAGCATGCATGAATTTAATAGACAAACCCTTTGCTAGCTGCTGCTGCCGCCACCCTTAGCGGTGTTCACAATCACAAAACCAAGCACACCTTCATGAAATTACTTTTTTTCTCCTGAAGGTGTAATCAAAACACTGCCATGAACATTATTTGTTTTCTATACAATGGAAATCAGATCCCGCGCCACTATTTTTATTTAGGTAGGTTCAATTTTCAAGTGGGTGAATGAGGCAAGCGTCAAACGGTCTAATCGCACAGGCACTACATTCTCAACTGCATATCCCGTCAAATTCCCCGCCCCCCAAAATGAGAGAGAGAGAGAGGGATGTTGTTCGTCATCACTGTCTTCCTCCTCCTTGTTTGGAAGAAGATGTAGTTCTCTTCCTACTACAAAGTCCAAAATGCGCATCTTCTCAAACATGGGCCAACTAACTGTCAACCATACTCCCTCCATCCCAAATTATAAGACGTTTGACTTTTTTATCCCAAGTTTGACCATTCGTCTTATTCAAAAAATTTGTGCAAACATAGTCAAATTTAAGTCATTCTTGAGGAACTTTTATTAATATACCAAGCCACGATAAAAGAATTGATATTTTGCACAAATTTTTAAATAAGACGAGTGGTCAAACTTGGTGTCAAAAAAATCAAACGTCTTATAATTTGGGATGGAGGGAGTACAAGAGAAGCTAGCGGCAAGAAAACAAGGAGATTCTATAGATGGGTGACGCGTTTAATGCATTTATTAGAGTGTATTTGCATAGGGACACACATGAATGTAAGGCAAAATGATGCATCGACATGTATTTGGTGCATTTGCGAGAAGAATTTACAAATAAAATTAGGGTCTAAGAATATGCCATGTACATTCACAAAGAGGGACCAGTGAATTAAAGAAACAAAGAAATGATGCACCGCAAGTTTTACTATTACTAGTGGCATGGAGAGCCGGGGACAAAAGAAAAGTATATCACGTCACCTGGCTTTTTTGTGCGGTAGCACTAGATGGACTTTTCAGCGGTGGTCAGGCCAAAAAAGTCACACTTGAGAATCCAAGTTGACGACAAATTTTTCCTTCATTGGTAAACAGGGCGGAGCTACGTGAGGGTTTAGGGTTCTGCCATGAATACATGGCTGCACCACTAGAAGTTTGCGTGTGTCGCTGCATGCATGCAATTAAGTACTACTTGCTGATGAGTGAATGGCTACAAGTATGCCAATCTGTGCACATAATTGTCCATTCTTCTTTGACATGATTTTTTTGTTCATTGCAGTCTGAATAGAACTTGAAAAAACCAAAGGTCTTTCCACAGAATTTTAATTGTCTGTATTACTGTTGGTAATTACTGCAACTTGTAGGTTTGAATTCCCCCCCCCCCCCCACCATACACACACACATTCACGCACGCTCCGCCACTGTTGGTAAGGGTTTTATTTTGTACTCTCTCTCCTCTTTGCTTATGTGCTTGACCTTGTAATATATATGCATACTTGCTCTAGATAATGACTTGCATGCATGTCCTCTGGGCTCTAGCTACACAAATCGACAACCCTTCCTCGTTTAGAAACGGAGGGAAGACTTATTATAAATTATAATACACTATTAGACCGAAATGAATTTTACTCCTGCCACATCATTACCGATTTTCGTATCTTCATGCCACAACTCCCCACTATTTGGTAGTATAATAAAATAATATTAATAAATAATCAAAATTAATTTAATTACTCTATAGCTGATAATGCGGCATCATTCAAACTAGGCTTAACTATTGAAATATATTTACAGAATAGATGATAATAATATAAATCATCAAACTTTTGAAATTTTGATCATTTTGATAAATTTTATAATGAAGCATGCCAGATTAGGGCTATCTACTATTTCGACGGCTTGCTTTCAAATATGTTAATGAGTCAGAGAATGGGCAAAGCTAACAGGAACCGCAGGGTTTGGAGGCAAAGCCGATAGATTAACGTTGGACTCTACTTCCTCATCCGCTTCAACATCCCAATATCTTATCATCCTCCACTTCCTCTGTACACGGTGCGATATTTGTGCCCGCTTCATCGTAGGGGCCTCAATCCCAAGTTCTGACCCAACCCCTTCCGTTTTTTTGAAGCGAGATAATGACTTCGATATTTGGGATCTACCAGATGATAACGCCTGGTTCATGTGGGGGTTGTTGCTCATAGAGTCACAGTTGCTGCACCATACCAACCACTCCATGTTGGTTATCTCTCTAAGAATATAGTTGGTCTTAGCCTCAATCTCTCCTCGGTGAGATCTCTAGGGACTAGCTAGATGAGGGAGTGAGTGCAAAAGTAACCAACAAGGTGGAATAGGGTTTAGAAAACTCACGGAATCTCCTCCTTGAAGTCATCCACGAACATCATGATCTCTTTACTTGATGGTGGAAGAGGGGCAAGAGGAACGACTTGGCTCCCAGAAGCCATACAGTCGTAGGTATAAACTCTTTCCCTCATGTCCTCATGCTAAGCTTCTTCGAAACTCTCCAGACCAGGGACATCTATCTCTACATCTCGGGGGTCTCCGAATATGAGGCTCATTGATATGAGAATCCACACACACCTGGATTTTTAGGACCTTATGGTCAATTAAACTAGTTTTTGATACCATTCTAAGTAAAGTCATGGAGCAGCTCGATTACCGCTAGTACCATGCAGGTTCAAAGGCCCACCTCACATAGATTGTATAGGGTCATTTGCATTTTTCTTTGGATCCTAACCCATTTACAATGGATTTAATCATTCCATCTTTAATTTGGTAGAACATGTGCTCTGACTTGTGAAGCAAAAGAGAGTGCACCCATGCAATGATATACTTAAACAATATGCTTGGTTACACAATCAAAGATGTTCACTACACGAACTATGTCATTGAAAGCCCTAGTTTGGTTTTGGATAATTGATGAAACATGGCACTAACTTTTGTCATGAGTTGTGATATGAGCTAGGTTGGTGCAATCCAAGTATGAAGCATGGTGGTACTCAAGAGAAGGTGATGATCACATGTGATGATGATCAAGTGCTCAACATGGAAAAGAAGAAAGAGAAAAACAAAAAACCAAGAAGATCAAGGCAAAGGTATAAGATAGGTTTTTGTTTTGCACAAGATACCATAGAGGGTGTGAATGACTTAGGATCGATAGCCGTACTATAAAGAGGGGAAATCTTTGGCTAACCAGTTTATTGAGTCCCACTAGGTGACATGATTCTTGCATATGCATTTAGGAACCTAGTGTGCTAACTTTAACCCTTGTTAAATGCTTTAAAAAATGCTAACACACGTGCACACAAGTTCTACACTTTGTGGTTAGCAAGTTGGAAGTAAGGGTGAAGTGGTTGTGGACTTAGAAAAACAAAAGGAGCTAAAAGTCCACGACCGGACGCTGGCCGCAGGGTGACCGGACTCGCCCCGGGCGCGTCCGATCAATTATAGGCGAGGCAGCGCGGCTGGTCGAGAGGGTAGAGAAGGACCAGATGCTGGTCTTCACTTCACCTGCCCGTCCAGTCACCTTTTCCCGAGGAGCGCGGTAGCGCGATCGGACTCACTGAGGGTGCGTCAGGTCCCTGCTGACGTTTGCTAGTGTCAGCGCCTTACCAGCTCGGCGTGTGAGACAGTAAGGACCAAACTCTGGCCCGAGTCCGGTCACTAATAAGCGGACGCGTCCGATCAACAAAAATATGCTCTGGATGCTTACTGTTGTTGATCAGACTCAGACGTCACGGCGTCAGGTCGATTCGAGGAGCGAGTCCGATCATCGGTTTGACTCGGGCTGACCGTTGACGATCAATGAACGACATTCAAAGCGCTGACACGTGGCACAAGATCCACGATCGGATGTTGGCTCGGGCGCGTCCGGTTAGTACGCAGGACACCCCACCTTGGCTCTATCGGCTCTATTCATTTGGGGACGTTTATAAATAGTGTTTGGCCGACTTGGGGCTCACCCTCTTGGCACTTTGACATACTTGACATCCTTGTGAGCCTAAGCAAACACTTCCCACTCATCTCCATCATTGATTCATTATCATGGTGAGATTGGGAGTGATTCCAAGTGCATTTGCTTGAGTGATTGCATCTAGTGGCACTTGGGGATCGTTGTGACTGCGGATTTCTTGTTACTCTTGGTGGTTGCTGCCACCTAGACGGCTTGGAGCAGCGAAGGAGCTTCGGCACGTATTAGTGATTGTTTGTGGCTGGCTCCGGTGATTGTGAGGGGTCTTGCACCTTTCCCGGCGAAGCGTCATAAGGTAGCTCTAGTAAATTGTTTGTGTCATTGAGTCACCTCACTTGTGGGTAGTTCTTGCGGTGTCCAATTGTATGGACGAGATTCGTGCAACACCTCTTAGCCGCCGAACCACTAAGTGTTGGTCGACACAACGGGAACTAGCATACCGGCAAGCACATGAACCTCGGGAGAAAAATTGGTTGTCTCTTGCCCTTTGGTATTCTCCCGGTGATTGAATTGATATTCATCTTGTGATTGGTTCACTCCTCTACGTGGCGGTATAATCACCCTACTCACTCATTTACATTCCGGCAAACTAATTGTAGCAAGCTCTTTAGTGTAGCTAGAATTGAGAGCTTGCTTTGTAGCTTAAGTTCATCTAGTGGAGCTCTTTAGTGTAGCAAGTTTAAGAGCTCTTAATGAGTAGCAACTTAGCCTCTTGTGTGCCTAGTGATCATAGCAACTAAAATTGTTGGATATGTGGCTTGCAATCCTTGTAGAGCTAGAACAAATTTGCATTTCGCTATTTGTCCTACTAATCAAATTGCTCTAGTGATCTTGTAGCTTTTTAAATAGACTATTCACCCCCTCTAGCTATATTAGATCTTTGAGTCATGGCTCGTAATAACCAATAACAATGGGTATGGTCCACCTTTTTTTTATAGTAATGAGACTTTGGTTTGTAATGACCTTATCTCTACCTATTAAAAATGTCTTTATGGTTTTCTACTTATTCGTTATCGAATATTGAGAGATATACATGATGCATTAATAATATCAAATGTAAAATATATAGTATGTAGACGTCTCTATTTAAGTGTAACGACAAAGTAGAAGAATACAAAAAAAAATGAAGGTCGTTGAAGTCACTGTACCCAACAGTGATCCCCACACTGTATAGGTTGGAAAAAGTAGTGATCTGGGGTGTTGGGTTTGCCCTGTTAAAGTTTAATATGTACTGTAGCACTTTCGTCTTATTTAACAATTAGTGTCCAATCATAGACTAATTAGGTTTAATAGATTCGTCTCGTAAATTACTCTTAATTTGTGCCGACATGCATGTAATTAACATTGTGTGTTAAAAAAACACGGGCCTAATATTGGTGGTTCTAGCCTTGATTTGACAGTGATATCATCCCTAGGAAGCGGCGGTGATAGGCAATAGTGTCTACCTGTAGTACCGTTGTAACAAATATAAATTAAGGCTTTAGAATTACATATTTTAGACTGTAATAATCATTTTTCTTAGTCACGAGGTATATATAAGTAATTTAGTGTGATGCGCGACGACTTTGATTGACCTCTGCTGCGGGATGTAGACGTTACTAGAATGTGCATATGATGGAAGGTCAACCATGCATGCATGATGCATCTACAGTATTTTTAGTACGGTATAGGGACGATGCTCTGCATGGCACACGAGTGAGGGGTCTCTATCATATCATATCATCTGATGATATGATGGATCAGCAAGCAAAAGCCAAAAAAAATAAAAAGCGAAGCAAAGCAGAGAGCACTACTGCACCTCTCCGCGTCGCGCTAGCTAATAAGCACATTAGTACATGATACTACATCGCTGTCCCGATCGATCGATGGCGCTCTCGCCGGCCTGGCCGGGTTATGGATGCGTGCATGCAACAAGAAGCCAGCTGCAAAGCACATTTTTACTAGCTACAGTATATATAAACGATAGGTGTGTTGTCTGTAATTGCATGATGTATATGTATCCTTATATGCATGCATGTAAAGCATGTTCCTTGAATTGGTTGACGGGGACGCCTGACGCCACGACAGGCCGCAAAACAAGAAAACCTCCTTCCCGTCACGCAAGAGTGCTACTAGTGTGTGAATGCATATACGAATGTCTCTATTGTGATTCACAAAAAATAAATGACATGACATTCTAGATTTATCTTAAATAATAAAACAATCTAAGTTAGACTATATGAGTTAATAAGAGAACACCAATATTTACTATACCAAAAAAATACCATCAAACTAAATTTATCATGCAATATATTTTTGTGGCAAATCTATTTAGTTTTGTAAAAAATAGGTATGTGCTATGATCAAGTCAAGGGAAAGAGATCGTGGACTATTACGGTTCATAAATAGAGGAGGCTAAACAGGTTTTGAGCCATATTTCTAAATGGAAAATAGTCCACACGAGAAGAAAGGGAAATTGTGCTGCCCATGAACTGGCGCAGCTGGCGCTTAGATCAAATAGGGTGGCGGTTTGGTGCCATGAAGTGACGATTTGTATCGAGCAAATTATTGCTCAAGATTGTACTGATCCTGAGTAATAATATAGCCTCTCTTTTCCTCGCGAAAAAATATTTAGTATTCTATAAATTGAATTAGTCAGATATAAAGCATTTTGACTTACAAAACCAAAACGTACATCACCCGGCCCCTACATAAAGCTAGCATCGCCGGACAGAGGTAGTACGTAGTACTTTTTCATCAATTGGTCGTGCTCGTGCGTGCTGTTGCGCGAGGGCATCGTCATCTGCTATATACGACATGGACATGCATGGGTCGATGGAGAGAGGTAGTACTAGTAGCATGCAGCTAGCAGCATGCATGCAGCAACTGGCTTGGCTGGTCGTCGTCGTCGCCGGCCACTTTACAGCTGCTAGTTGGCTTTGCATTGCATGCTCTTTACTCTTTATTAGGGATGTCTGATCCCTCCTCGCTCCTTCCCTTTGAATCGATGGCGTACGGTATATATTCGGATAAAGAACCAGCTTTGGCTTTGCTTAATTATATAGCACACAAAAAAAAAGCTGCGCGTGAATCAATGCAACAAGTCTCTTGCATTGCATTGCATTGCTTACTTTACTGCCTGGCAAGTGGCAACTAGCATGCAATGCAAAAGTCCATCCCGTAACGTACCGGACAACGTCCAAGCAGCTAGCCTGCCCTGCTGGTGGTGGTGGCTGGTGCACATATACTCCGATCCGAATCCGATGCACACTGGTTTCCAAGAAAACACCAGCTTGCGCGAACCGCAATTAACTGATAGTGAAATTTATATATCGTGATGAAAGATATCAATTCAGAATGTATTTATTGATTAAACCCGGCCTGTACTAGATGCTAAAAACTTTCTTTTCCAAAAACGTATGTATATGTATGTGATTAAAGTTAGAAACCTGGGTTCAACTAAAGTGAAGTATATATAGAGTATAAATGATAACTAATTAATAAGGCGAGCGAGTATAAAATTCAAAATCCAAAGTGTGAAAAGAACCAAGCCGAGCGAGCGACGGCGGCCGGGGGTGCGAGAGCGCGGACAAGCCGGGGCACGACGCCGGCGAGCGCCGCGATCTGCCCCCTCGCGAGTGCCATCCTGGTTCCTGGACATGCAGCTGGCATCTACCAAATTTTAGCCTCTGGATGGATCTCACAAAGAGGCACAGTACTTGACCTTGTTGCATTGGACACGCGCACGTCAGCATCATCAAAGCAACCGTTTCCGTTTCGACACGTCGTCACTGCTACCTGGTACTACTAGTACAGTGTATCCAAGATGAAGAAGCTACTAGACGATACAGAACTATATTATTAATACTCCGTAGATGGATGCATCGAGGGGTCACCGCTGCGTGCATGGTCACTAGCCGCCTGCTAGCTCACACCGTCATACTAGCTTGTACTATGTCGTATCCCTTGTAAATTAAAGGAAAAAATGTTATTTTACTCAAAAAAAACACAAATCATATCTTGGGTGCAATCGTGAAATTAAAAACCTTCATCCAAACATACTTGACAGTTTTCTGAAACTATACACCACCATAGTGCATCTATAAATTTCCGTTATCACAAAATTTGAGATCCAAACTCCATAGGAAAATAACAAATTTCAAATGTTTTTACTACAAGACAACAAATTCCTAGAAACTTTGCCTTCTGATTGATGGATATGCACCTGAAATTTGTTATTTTTGTATGAATTTCTACAAAACCTGATCAATTCTCAAATTTTGCAAAAATGTTCTCAATAGATGCACTATGAATGTGCAAAGTTTCTTTTTTTTCCTAAAACTTCTAGTTATGCTTTTTAATGAGTTTTCATAATTGCACTTAAAATATGGTTTGTGCTGAATATTTTTCCTATCTTTTAATGGATTGGCATTGCTGGTGCCGCTAGCTAGCGCACCAATTCTGATACGTCTCCCATCCCTTTGCATGTTGGCTCTGGCTACCGCTGCCACTGCAGGCAATAAGGTCCGTGCACACACATTATTCTCTCTGTCATAAGGCCAGTCTCAGTGGTGAGTTTTATGGCGTTGTGTCTAAAACAATCATGTCATATACAATGAAATGAAACTCGGATGAAACATCCCCTCTTAGCGCAAAGTTTCATTGTAGAGTTTCATAGTCATTAATTTCATGACTCATAGAGAGGTGGTAATCGTGCTAAGATGAAACTCATTTCTTCTCTTTTCTTAAATACACTGTCATGTCATCAAAAATATGAAACTCTTATTGAGACTGGCTTCCTAAAGAGTTAAACTTCTCGGAGTTTATTTTCCTTGATTGAAAACCATAGGCTGCAGATCAAATAATATAGTAACTGGGCAGGACCAGCCAATTCAATAGTACCGGTGCTACTAGCAGATACTACCTGTTGTTGCTACAAAATGCAATTTCAGATTTAGAGTAATAACTAAATTAAAATGATCTTATAGGTTTGATTACATTACATTTATAGAAAATTCCAGTGCCAATTACTATTTATACTACTCATCGACGATCCACCATTCCTTCCTAGTAACTAATGTAATGATATTTATTCGACAACGTATGATGGTGCGATCGAGCAGTTGATGATTTCTTTAATCACGGGACGCGGAGCGAGTAGCTATTTGCAGCCTCTGCTGGCGTTGACCTGGTCAAAGTAGAATATGGCAATAACAAATGCAACCCCCCATCTGGAGGGCCCACAACCGTGCATGCCGTGTGGCCTCTGGGACATCATCACCCGTCAGCCGTGCATGCTGGTGTAGCACTTGCTGCATGCATGGTCGCCTGGTCGCTCG
Source organism: Saccharum hybrid cultivar R570 (assembly GCA_038087645.1). NCBI lineage: Eukaryota > Viridiplantae > Streptophyta > Magnoliopsida > Poales > Poaceae > Saccharum > Saccharum hybrid cultivar. The sequence continues at coordinate 41,867,669 of JAQSUU010000496.1, read as the reverse complement.
TCTTGGCCACCGGGCAGCCGTACCGTACGACTAGGAGGTCTCCTCATGCATGCATGCATGCAGAAGCAAGCCAAGCCAAGGTCTCGACGATCTCATCCCAACGACGAACGACGGACGGACCCGAGTCTTCTCCTCCTCGCCGTCGACGTCGTGGCCCTGATCACTGTGATGCTCACCGCCTCCGCCCACCCGCTGTCGTCGCTGCACGACGACCTCATCCCCTCCTCCTCCGGCGGCAACAGCACCGCGCGCGAGCAGCAGGATCAGCAACAGCACCGCGAGCACCACCACGTGCCGGCCGACGGCCCGCTGGTGGCGCACGAGTTCCTGCAGGCGCACAACGAGCTGCGCGCCAAGTACGGCGTGCCGCCGCTGCGGTGGAGCAGCAAGCTGGCGAGGTACGCGCGGCGGTGGTCGTCGCTGCGGCGCTTCGACTGCGTGATGATGCACTCGCCCAACTCGCCCTACGGCGAGAACGTCTTCTGGGGCACCGGCAGCGACTGGCGCGCCGCCGACGCCGTCCGAAGCTGGGCCACCGAGTCCTCCTACTTTGACTGGCGCGCGCAGGTGTGCTACCCGGGCGAGGTCTGCGGCCACTTGACGCAGCTCGTCTGGAACGACACCGAGTTCGTCGGATGCGGACGCTCCGAGTGCTTCGCCGGCGGCGTCTTCATCACCTGCTCCTACGACCCGCCGGGGAACTGGAAGGGAGAGGTGCCGCTCACCTAATCATATATCATCATCACTTCGCCTTGCATTGTTGGAATGCATGGCCAGGTACTAGTGTTTACTAGTAATTTCTTTCGATCGATCGCCTGATCAGCTACATCCATGAGCATGCATGCACCAATCGACGATCCACCATTATATCCCCATGCATCAAGCCACTATCCCCATGCATGCCGATGGACCTCATACCACTGGGCCTTCATCCGACAGCCCCGCATCGCTAGGCCCCCCTCGAGACGTCAGGCCTTAAGCAGCCGCTGGGACCTTGCGCTGGCGGCCCCATGCATGCCACAGCCCACAAGCACTCACAACGTCGGACCTTTACCAAGTGCTTCTCTTGAAGTTTTTTTTTTGAACTAAAATCGTGGGGAGCAAAAACCACTCGGCGCTTGAAGTTAGAGGGGATATTTACCAAGTAATTATATTTAGAGAGTTTAGATATAAAATTGTTGTAGGACCTTTTTTCTGCAAAAAAAAATAAAAGAGAGTTATTTTAAGGACCTCTTGTTGATGCTCTTCCTAGATAGTATCACCCTAGAGAAAGGAAATTTTCTTTAATTACAAAATGTTGACTTAGTATTTTTGTGTAAAAGTTTATGAATCGGTATTTTTGTGTAAAAATTGTTGAATCAACAAGTCCAGCGTTATCGATTTTGGTACTCGAATTTTTCGACCACGCCCAAAATTACCAAAACTCACGAAATTTCATCAGAATTTCACAAACAAGTTTGTAGAGTATTCAATAGTAGATATGAGTTTTCTAAGATTTTTGGTCAAAACATATTAGCATGATTTATGACTACACATGAGTAGAAGAATGTGTAACATAAACAATAGAAAATATAAGTCTAGAATTATATATTTATAGTAAATCATGTATATTAGCATAGTTTGAAATTTTAGATTTTTTTCTTTCAACCACCCAAAAAGTACCCAAATTCGTGAAATCTCAATGAAAAATTTTGAACCTTGCTGTAAACAAATCACCCTAAAATGTTTTCACTTTTGGCCCAACCATTTTTGGCCAGGGTTGGGCTTTTAATTTGCTCCTTTGATGCTTTGCATGGTACATGTTGGTTGGTGGTGGGCTGTGACATATGCTTCGGCTTTTCTATTTCTTCTTTTTTCTTTCTTTCTTTCCTTCACGTTTCTTAGCTCTTTCCTTCGTGTTGATGCTCTCTCTTTTTTTAAGTAAAAGAAAAAAAATCAGGTATCTACCCGTTTAATTCTGTTTTATCTTATTGTACAAATTATACAGCCTCCTCTCTGTAGTATTTTTAAATATTTATGTAGTGAATTATATCTTTATAAGATCACTAAGGCCAGTCTCAATTGAGAGTTTCATTACGTTGTTTCCAAGACTGCCATGTCATTTGAAAAGAAATGAAACTTGGATGAAACACCTATTCTCAATGGAGAGTTTCATTCCATGATTTCATAGGCATTTAATTTCAAGACTCATAGAGAGTTGGTAATCGTGTCAAGAGAGTTTCATCTAGATGAAACTCATTTCTTCTCTCTCTTCTTAAATACACTGCCATGTCATCAAAAGTGCCTATGTGGCAACCCATTTAATGCAAATGAAACTCACGTGAAACTCCCACTGAGACTGGCCTAAGGGGTCTATCGGCTCCTTGCTACAGTCACAGAACAATGTTATGCACTGTAGCGCGGAGATCTTTTTATCTCTAAAGGGCAAAATAAACTAGCAACAGGAGCTAAAGCCAGCAGGATCCACACCAAATAGGGCCTAAATCTCGTTCTTTTATTTCAGAGTAGCAGATCTTTGTTGAGACTTGAGAGATCATGCAGGTACACGTTAAAATTTGACACCAATGACAGAGAACCAGAAGCACACGACAGCAACGAGTAGGCCTCATCAACTGAACCCAGTCAAGAATATCGTATTTGTTGAGTATATATCAGTGACAGGCACAGTTATATATATATATATATATATATATATATATATATATATATATATATATATATATATATATATATATATATATATATATATATATATATATATATATATATATATATATATATAATATGCATGGGGTTTATTTCTTCTCTAGCAACCAACCATGGAGTAATATCAGAGGCCTAATAATCATAATATCATATACGAGCGACAAGGTAACAAAAGAATAATAACAAGATGAATGGATGAGATGGGCCACCCCTGCTCCTCCCTCTATACAATGAAGAAACGAGGTCCATCGCACCATCACCCGTCGGATTGGTATTATTAGATAATAATAATACTCAACAGGCTCCTTAATAGATGACTGACTGACTATATATAACATATATATATGACGAGTTACTAATAATGCTAGTAAGTATATATAGGCTGCTGCTGCTGCTCAGTTTGCTGCTTTCTACTACTGCAGGATGGATGGATGTGTGATTCAGTTGCTCTTGTCCGGGGATCCAGCATAGCCGTAGGGGTTCTTGCTTGCCCAATTCCACAGATCTCTGCACATCTCCTCGATCCCATACTTTGCCCTGCAAGTTTTCATATTGTTTTCGTTAGGATCGAGGAATGCCATGCGGAACACATCGACCAGTACCAGCAGCATACTTACTTCCATTTGAGCTCTTTCTCTGCCTTGGCAGTTGCTGCATAGACGATCTCTGCGTCTCCAGGCCTTCGCCCAGCAAACACCAGAGGGATTTTCTGTATAGATAGAATCAGCCAGTCAGTCAGTCAGTCAATCAGTTAGTAGCCGGGAATCAATGTATAATAATAGCTGAACATCATTCAGTAAAGGCATGCATGCATGATGCATGGTTTATATAAACTTTTACCTTCCCAGAAACCTTCTCGAATGCAGCCACCATCTCCAACACCGATGTCCCCTTTCCTGTCCCCAGATTGTATACTTCACACCCTGCATGCATCAGAACCAACAGATTAGCACTGCATCATTAGCATGCTTAGCTGTTTGCTTGAAAAAAAATACACAAACAGCAGATTCATCGATCTATGCAAATTAGAATTAACAACAACTGGAGCCAGTGCCCAGTGGTAAAGTAGCAAGAATCTTCCTTGTTTACCTATTTTGTCGGAGTCTTCATAGAGCTTCCTCAGGGCTGCTATGTGGCCATCAGCCAGGTCAACAACATGGATGTAATCACGCACCTGCCAATTTTATACAGATTTTTTTTTCAGTAACGAGCTGAGTTTCTGAACTCCCTAATAAGTACACAGCATTAGACAATAACAGAGCAGCAGCAAGCAATAGAGTACGCACGTACCCCAGTTCCATCCTTTGTGTTGTAGTCTGTTCCATAGACCGTGAGGTGAGGCAACCTCCCAACAGCGACTTGCTGAACATAGGGCATCAGGTTGTTTGGGACACCGCAGGGGTCTTCGCCGATGTATCCGCTTGGATGAGCACCGACAGGGTTGAAGTACCTAAGCAGTATGATCTTCCAATCAGGGTCTGAACGGTGGACATCGCGGCAGATATCTTCAATCACAAGCTGCACCATATATTATGTAATTAATAGATGATCATTGATAAACCACAGAAAGCAGTATTGGTCCAAGAATTTTTTAAGAACAAGGAGGAACCTTGGTCCGTCCATAAGGGTTGGTGGCGCAAAGCGGGAATTCTTCAGTGCATGGCACTTCCTTGGGCCACCCATAGACAGTTGCAGATGATGAAAACACCAGCTGTGATGACAAGGAAACATGTTCAGTTAGCCTCCAGACACAATGATGTGATGCATACATTACTCAGGCTCCCTGATGTATTAATGCAAGATAATGAATCTAATTTGAAATGACAAATGAGGGCTCAAGTACTAAGAACAATTATGTGCTTGTAGCAAGGATGGCCATTTTGCAGTTCGTGGTCCGTATTGTACCAGAAAAAAAAAATATCATCGCACAACACTGGCCCAAGGAGCCAGAAAACGCTAGACGGACAGATGGCCAGGACACAAGCAGCAGAATCTGGGACCATGACATTGAAGATTTTGTCACGGATGGCATGCAAGCGTGCATGGCTAGGCTTCTCCATGACATAAATTTACAATAAGTTTGCTGGCAGACAACAATAAAAAGGGCAGGAGCACCTGGTCCAGAAGCAAGCTAGGACACCGGTATGGTATCCTGTGAGGCCCAGCAAGGCAAATGCAGATGCAACGGAAAGTAGGCGGTGTCAACAAAAGCAAGTTGTAAAGCTAAAAAAAACACGAGTGAGTGCCCAAAATTGCAGGGCCAGCCAGAGAAGATGGCTTGGTCCGCCTGAAACAAGAAACAAGTATGTTGTTACCTTCTTGCAGCCATGTGCAGCCATCACCTCAAGAAGGGTGATGGTGCCGATGAGGTTGTTGTCGTAGTAAAGCAGGGGCTTGTGCACGCTCTCGCCAACAGCTTTGAGCCCAGCAAAGTGAATGACAGCCTCAAACCTGCAGCCACAGTTGGAAGTGGGCGTGTGAACAACAACAGGGAACAAAGGGAAAGTGACGATATTTCGATGACCAACAACAGCTGCCCCGGTGGCGGTGGTGACGAGAAAATGATCAGCACAGACAGCCGAGCTAAGGTGGGCTGTGAATGAATCAAGATATCCAGCACAAGACCTCGACGGAAACAGCTTGCTTTCCAGCAGCAGCAGGGCAGGAACCAGGGGCTAGATCCGATCATTCTATTGACACCTATGGGGGAATGCAAGCAAAGCAAAGCATAGCGGTAGATTCGGCAGGCAGGTACAGCTGACAGTTAACTGTGGTAATAATACAGTACGTACGTAGTACGGAATAGGTGCTAATACAACTAGTGGCATAGTACTACGTACAATAAAACTAACAGCAGTCAGCAGAGGTGAATAAACTACTAGTAGTGCGAGTCATTAATGGTTGGATTGAATCCCAAGCCCCAAGTGGGTTGTTGTCAACCACGACCGACTCTCGTACTTATTTAGCATCTGAAGTAGGTGCTCCGAACGTGTATGGTAGTCCTACAAGTGAAGGTAGTACTGTAAAATGAAATGAAATGGAAGGGAACCGCAGCGTTGTGGGTTACCTGTGGGAGGAGAAGATGTCCTCCAGAGCGTGCCTGTCGCGAAGGTCAACCTGCAGTGCGGGGGCACAGGCATTATTTATTTTATTTATTATGTTATGATGAGAGGTCCAGTTTAAGTATAGTTTAGCGCGCATAATGCAGTACATAGTTTATTTACTGACTGCGACTGCTCTTTGGATTTGACGAATGGATGAAAGAATGAATGGAACCTATGCAGATGCAGAAGAGGCAGGATGGGAGGGCGGGGAGGACAATGTTATGAATTCAAGGCGCTAAGGCAGGTGAGGAGGTTTGGCTGCGCGCGCGAGTGGTGGAAGTTGAACAGACGACCAACATGCAGGCGCTAGTTTGCCTTGTTTCCTCGGGGAAATGAAATCGGTGTATTTGCGGGACGCGATGTGATACGTCGGATCGGCAAATGATAAGCTAACCATATGTAGTACTGTACTGGGGATATGATATGATTCATCATCATTTTTCAGGAAGGAAAAAGGGGCTTGGCTTGGCTTGGAACCAGGTAAAAGGGAAGGAAGGAAGCGAAGAAAGCGACGCGTATGCTGTGGCACGCATCTCATCTGTCGCGTCAACGCGAACAAAGACACGACCCCCAGACCACGGCCAGCTTGCTGTTGGCTGCTGGCTGCTGGCCTTCCCTCCCATCCAAATCCAAAAAGAAAAAGAAGGGAATTGCACCCCTCCCCTCCCCTCCCCTCCCTGCTACTACATGAAAGTAATACAGGAGAACGATGGGTGGCGTGACCCACCCACCGAAAACGGCCATGGACTGACAGCTTAGAGCTCGCTGTGCACTGCTCTGTTGTAAACCCAAGCCATCAAGCAGCAGCCAATAGGGGCGGGTGATGGATGGATGCTAGTAGTAGAAGAAAATAGTCCGTGTGTGTGTTTCTTTTTGATGTTGGCAGGAAATGAAATCAAATTATGAATGATTGAAAATAGAAACTACACTCTACTAGGCAGGCAGGCTCAGGCTGCGGATGGGAAGGAAACAATGATTTATATATTAAACAAATAATGGAATGGAAGGGAATCGAATCATCTATCTATCCCAGCAATGCAATCGACGAGAATCCACTGATTCATTCTTCTGTCTGTCGAGTCGAGAGGCCAACATCCAATCCAATCCAATCCAAACAACGGAAACTAAAATCCATCTCAGTAAGATACCGGCCGGCCGGCCGGCAGCAGCACAGCACAGCACAGCACAGCGGGAAGGTGATGAGATGACAAGCCAAGAGGATGAAAGCAAAACTAAATCATCAACCGGGCAATGGAATTTGGAATCTGCAGGATGGATGGATACCTACCTTGTGGAAGACGAGGTTGTTGGCGCCGTTATGTCCGGCGGCGGCGAGCTCGGCGACGCGGAGGAGGGCGACCTCGGAGGCGTTGTCGAGGTTGTCGAGGACGACGACGCGGAAGCCCTGTTGCAGCAGCTGCAGCACCGTGTGGCTGCCGATGTACCCGGCGCCGCCCGTCACCAGGATGGTCCGGAGCACGGCGGACACCATCGTTTTTTTGCTTCCTTGCTGGGATCAGATGGGATCGCCTCGCCTGCTTATTAGGGAGACCGGACCGCTCCGGCGACCGGCGGAAGAGAAGGGAGTTGCCGGCGTTGATGATTGTGTTGTGTATGAGAGAGGAGAAATCAGAGAAAGTGTATGGACGCGCTCAACGACTACCGTTGGACGCGCGACATCTCCGGGGCTCCAACTGCGGCCGTGCTGGCTGAGTACATCCGGCTATGGGACGCAGTCGAGCTCGTGCAACTGTCCCCGCGCACGCCGGATCGCTTTGTTTGGAAGTGGTCAGCCACTGGTAATTACACCGCCTCCTCGGCATACCGGGCGTTCTTCATCGGCATGGCGTCCCTTCCGGGAGCACAGCTCATCTGGAAGGCCATCGTCCCCCCAAAGGTCAAGTTCTTCTTCTGGCTTGCCCTCCACGGCCGGCTGTGGACGGCGGAGCGGCGCCGACGGCATGGGCTTCAACAAGACGGAACGTGTGTACTCTGTGACCAGTCGGAGGAAACCACTAACCACCTTCTGTGCTCCTGCACGGTGACGCGCGAGCTTTGGGTTCGGCTGCTCTCCCCGGCTGGGTTCCTACACCTTGCACCGTTACAGGGGTCCACGCTGGTCGACTGGTGGTTGCAGGCTCGCGTGGGCATGCCGGCGGACGGGCGGCGCGCCTTCGACTCGCTCACTCTAGTCACTTCGTGGATTCTCTGGAAGGAACGCAACAAGAGGACGTTCGAAGGCTTGGCTCGGTCAACGGCGCAACTGTTTCGCGCAGTCACCGACGAACTAGAGGAGTACGTCGCCGCTGGTTATCACGGCTTGACGCCACTTCTGCTGGCCATCGGTCAGTAGGTCGCGGGTTTCTATTTGTCGCCAGGTAGTCCAAGTTTCAGTTACAACATACAGCTGCGCCGTTGAAGCCGGCGACATGTGTTTAGTGTCCGGTATGTACAACATGGCAGCTCGCCGTGTTGTACAACCACCGTTGTTTCTGTGTTGTTAAATTCTCTCGCATCGCTTAATGAGACACGTGCATAGCACGTTTTCGAAAAAAAAGAAATCAGAGAAAGGATGACCGATCGATCGGCTAGACTAGAACGCACCGCACTGCACTGCACTGCACTGCCGTGTCCAAGGGAGTCTGCTCTGGGGTGGGGATGGTTTTGCTTGGAAAACCGCTCCGGCGCATCTCCATCTCCATCTCATATATAGCCGCATCGGCGCATCGCAACCGCCCGGACCTCCCAACCCTCCAGCCAGGCATACCCGGCGGACCGCGCCCGAGGATTCCAGATTCCTTACTTTTTTTCCCCTTCCTTTCTTTCTTCATTTATTTATTTGCTTATTTATTAATTATTAGTCTCCTCGCTTTATAGTTACTGTGTCACTCTCTCTATCTAAAAAAAGAATACCTACTAAATATTTCATATCACATCTAACTATATACTATAATCATGTAATAATTGTGACTAGATTAGTCATGAAATATATATTTTTTGTCACAAAACAATTTAAAGATGCTACTATTGTTTTCTACTCCTTCGGTTAGAAATTATAAGTCATTGTAACTTTTTTCGAGAATCAAAGCATCTCAAGTTTGACAAAATTTATATTTTCTATCAATCATATTTTCCTAGTATACCTGATATCATAAATCTTAATATTTTCTTATGTATTATTTTGTCAAACACGAAATGCTTTGACTCTTTAAGAAAATTCAAATGCCTTATAGTTTGTAACGTTGGGAGTACAAAACTAATTACACTTAGGATTCTCATATGACTACTCGGGAATGAGACTTATTATTTTTTTGGACGGAGCGGGTACAAGATGATACCATTATTGCTTTTGGAAGAAATCAAATAACTTTTAGGCCCATTTGGCTCCTTGAAATTGAATTCATTGTAATACACTATAGAAGAAAAAGAAGAAAAAGGAGGAGGAGGAGAACATAGAGCTCATTTTCCATCTCACACCTATAAATTTGAGATAAACTTAAATGTGAACTTTGAAAAGTTATAGAATCTCAAATTCTAAGCCAGATAACCTAATCTCAAATTATTGCAGAGTCGAGAGTGGTGGACCGCCGAATCCTCCGCCACGCCGCCACACATTCTGGAAGTGGCACGGCACGCAGACTTTTCTCCCTTTCTTCTGGGGTAGGGTTCCATATTCTACTCAATGCGCGCTGCCACGGCACCCCATTCTCGCCTCGTCTGGTCCGTCCAAGTGTACGTATATCTAGTCACGCTTACCCCCGGGATCAAGTGAAGCATATCCAACCCACTGTACCAACGCCAACAGAGTCCATCCATTTCGCAACAAATTTGTATACTTGTTCCTATGCAATAATACTTAAAAATAAAATAAAATATATAACTGAAGATTACAGACCAATATATGGTAATATGTTTAATATAAAATACATTTCATTATTAGTATAAGGACATTTATTGCATATTGTGAATGTTAATGTTCATATATATATTTGGTGATTTTTTTTAAAAAAATTGAGTCATTAAAAAGCAAGGTGTTCAACGCAGGAGTATAATATTTAACTTAGATTTCTAACTATGACGACCCACGTACAGAGACTATGACTCTGTTTGAATCTCCATGGTCTAAAATTTAGTCATTACTAAACTTTAGATCATTTTAACTCTTAATGCTCCAAATAGAGGGTCTAAAGTCTTGTTTAAAAGTTTAGAACAAAACTACAGCACAAAAGTGAGCTAAAGTGGTCAACAACTTTAGCCAACAAACTTTAGATCAGAGAATGTAATCAGGCTTTATATTATTGTACTATTATTAATGGGGTTATTGTTTCACAAAATATATATTCCGACACCAGTAGTTAATTCCATCTCTTCCCGCTGGTCAACAACAAGGTACCACAAATGTCAGGCATTTTTTGTGCATTTTTTTCAAAAGATGCGAGCTACATATATTTCAAGGCAGAGAGAGCAGTGGATTAGGACACTCCCAAAGATACACATTTTGCTGAGATGACACATTATTTATTGGAGAGAGAGAGAGATAAAAAAAAACAAGAAACCGATTCTTGGAAGGAAATGGTGTCTTGACGTCAACCCGAGACAGAAGAAACGACTAGATATTGCGTTTGGGTGGCCTGTTTCGTTCCAGCGGTGGAGCTCGTGCCATTTGCTTCAGCCTCGGCCTCTGCCTACTGTGGTGGCGCTCGCCGTCAGCGGCCCTCGCTCCTGGGCCTCCCACGCCGCGGCTGGTGTCGAGGCCCATTCGCCTCGGCTCGACACAGGGGGCAAAGGATGGAGTGAATGGGAGAGAGGAATACGGTGAATGATTGGACAAATTTTTGTCTGCACAAAATCTTGTATTGTCAAGAGTATGGTGTTCTGTACTACATTGTGATTTGTGAGCCCTTAGGGTCATAAAATGTACTCCAATGCAAAATGCAGGGTTTGGACGGCATGAGCAGCCAATCAGCCATGTCCATGTGCAATAATGTGAGAGGTGGGTGATGTTCCATGGATATGGGGCCACGTGGTGCGTTTGGATATATAGGACAAAGTAACACGTACCCAACGGATGGATGGCGTCCGCCCACGGCCAGGCAGCAACGGGTTCACATCATGCATGCATGGGCGGTGGTGCCCAGGTGTTATGCATAAGGCCGGAGATGAACCGTGTGTTTGGTTTGGGAACCAAGTGGTTGGGTTGGGATGAACCCAGTTTTTTTGGATGAGATGAATCTATGTCATGTTTGGTTTGAAGGTCGGAGTCATTCCAGTTTTCTGTTTGATATGAGGGATGGAACGGGTTGGGATGGATGAATGGTACCATTAACTTTGTTACCAGCTATCTGCGTGGGCCCTAGCTGCCAGTGACTCCTCCTGTTTCTTCCACCTCCCATCGCACCGCCCTGCCCTAGCGGGCCGCACCGTGTCGCCCTGCCCCTGGTGCGCCCCGCACCGCTCCGCCCCGAGCCCTCGCCGCCATGCCTCCGAGCTCGCCCGCCCTGCTGCCACCTCCGCGAGCCCGCGCTCGCCTGCCCTGCTGCTCGAGTCACCTGCTGCTCGCCGAGATCCAAAGGCCAGAGGAGCTGCCCCGCGCCGCGCCACCATGGACAGAGCTCGCCGCACCGCCATGGCTGGGGTCGAAGCCGGAGGTCGGGGGCCGGGGGCTGGGTCCGAAGATCGCACGGAGCTGCGCCATGGCCAAAGCATCCAGACATCGCTGGGCACCAGGGGTCGCCCGTGCGATGGAGTCTGCGCTCGCCAACGGAGAAGCAACGACATCCATCTGGGTCGAGATGATTCCTCCGATTTGGAGGTACCGGCCGAATCCGTATCTAGAGAGAATATACATTGTGCGAGATGAACCCAACCCACTGATTCTGAAACCAAACAGCAGATCATCTGGGACGGACCCGGAATATCCTACTTATCCCACAAACCAAACACATGGGAAAGCGATGGGATGGGATGGGATGGGATGGGATTACTATTACCAAACTATGGAGGAGAGGAGGACTTCATCATATTCATTCATGGAACATGTGCGCATGCCTATCGATCGGCATCATCATCAGCCTGAAAACGGTTTGGCAGTTATTATTCCTACAGCTGACAACACAACACGCAACCGTCAGCAGGTCAACAAGGACCCCACCCACACCCACCGACCCCGCCGACCGTCATGACCGAGTACTCGAGCAAACGCATCCGTGAATGAACCATCCATCGCCATCGCGACACCGTGCCACGTCTCGACGACGACGACGACAACAGGCCATTAATTTCCTAGACAACCCCCATCCCCCACACACTTTTCTCTTATCACGTATGACGATTAGAAGAGTTACTTCAATTTGGGATTACACTCCCTCCATCCCAAAAACATGGAAATCTCACTAAGCAAGTGTAGCAGTTTGATCGCCAAGTCATAAGTAGTTGTTTTGTATGATGCATCGAGCGAGCGGTTTGTCCGTGCAGTCCCTTCACTCGCAAAGTTTATTTTGGGCGTGTTTGATACGCTGTTCGCAGGGAGCCAGGTTGCAAGGGCTCGTGTTTGGGAGAAGCACCAAATCAGCCAGGTCTAAAGAAGAACGTGTTTGATTCCACCCCTACAGCCCGGCTTAAGGTTATTTTACAGCTGAAATCGTCTGAAGCGACCACTCAGAGCCAAGCCCTCAAAAAACGGTGGGGGTGGCCGTTTCCCGAGAGCTAGACCGAGAGCTCTTTTTGCTCCTGGGAGCCTGGCTCCCACCTGGCCATGGCCTCAAACATGGAGCGCTGCAGCTCGGGGCGTGAGCCACCTTCCAAGCACGTGCCTTGCGGCGATCCGGTCCATGGCGTGGTGGCGTGAGCTCCAGAAAGTTCCACTTTCTTCAGGGTCAGCAGCGTAACCCACCAACAGCAGCTAAGGACCAGCTAGCGTGCCTGCTGACTGCCGCCGGTTGTTTGTATTTGTAATTATCGTTCATGTGCCGTTGCAGTGCAACCAAATAAAATGTAATTTTGTTATTTGTATTTGTACCATGTTCATCCGCTTAACAGTTAGTCGTTCGGATTTTTATATGCATAGTTTTGTTACGTAATAATAAAACCCATGTATTTATAAAATGAAGAGATCGAATCTTACTATTATACTAATTAGATGCCCCCAACGGAGCCTCCACGATAATCCTGGCCAGATGTGCTAGAAAAAAAATAAATGCTAGAAATTCTCATATTAATCAGAAATATCTGACCACCAAATCAAAGGCTCTAGACATCCATCACTAGTGGATCTGTTTTCTTAAAAATTACCCACCTCTGTAATTATAGATAAAAATCACGTTTTAAGAGAAAACAATTTGACGGTAGTTAGTATAAAATATTGGACGAATCATATTATTCACGTCACATAGTATACATTAAAATATCATATCTCCAATACTAACGCTCGTAGTTAGTTAACAAAAAAAATATATTGATGAAACAAAATATAGTATTAAAAATACCACATTGTGGACATTCATAATTAGTTAGTAAAATATTAGATGAGTTAGATCTTATTATTTTTATTTACTAATTAGAGGCTCCAACAGAGCCTCCACGTTAATCCTGAACAGATGCGCTAGAAAAAATAAATGCTAAAAATTCTCATATTAATCAGAAACATCTGACCACCAAATCAAAGACTCTAGCCATCCATCACCACTGGATCTGTTTTCTAGAAAATTACCCACCTCTACCATTATAGATAAAAATCACATTTTAAGAGAAAACAATTTGACGGTAGTTAGTATAAAATATTGGACGAGTCGTATTATTCACGTCACATAGTATACATTATTAAAATATCATATCTCCAATACCGACGTTCATAGTTAGTTAACAAAAAAAATTAATGAAACAAAATATATGTGTTAAAAATACCACATTATCGACATTCACAATTAGTTAGTAAAATATTAGATGAAACAAAATATATGTGTTAAAATACCACATTATCGACATTCACAATTAGTTAGTAAAATATTAGATGAGTTCAATCTTATTAATCACGTCACTTGGCAATAAGTTATTAAAATACCTTACACGTTCATAGTTAGTTAATAGAATATATGTATTAATAAAACAAAAATATATGTATTGGTAAAATATCAGATGAGGCCTATCAATCCCATTCATTTGGTAATGTATTAATAGATTATCATATACTTCCTTCCCCAAAATAAACGTATATTCTACTTTTGAGGAGATAACTTTTTTAAATGACTAACGTATAAAAAATAATAGTCATTTGTATCTCTAAAAAATTTAATTTTAAAATTACATTCTATGTTGAATCTAATAACACTTATTATTCTTCATGAACACTAATATATTTATATATATTTGACCAAACTTTAAATGATTTGACTCCTTGAGGAATGAGATGTGTGTTTACTTTGGGACGAAGAGAATATGTAGTACTCTAAAATTAGTTAATGACCAAGAGAATAGTACATAATCTGTTGGAAGGTTAATATGTTATTAAAATATTTGAGACAAACAAACAAAATTTTACATGTGCAATTTTTGTCAACCACTCGCAAACTGAAATTAACTTTCAAAATTAACATCTGAATTATGCACCTCTGCCATTTAGAACTATAGTTCAAAATAACCCATAAATTTGTGTCTAAATTACCCACATATGTCACTAACAGAGATAATATAAAGTAAAACTTTTGATTATCTAAATTATCCACCTTGACTATTATAAAAAAGAAATAAAAATCATCGTTCGCCTAAATGGTCGTTTAGCACGTTTAAACACTGTGTAAACGCTACACGGTGGTATGCTGTTTCCGTTTAATCTCTCGTTTAGCCCATTTAATTGGCCGTGTAGCCCGTTTAATGGTCTGTTTTACCCGAATAATGGCTAAACGGTAGGTGACCGACTGTTTACCGTTTAGCGTTTAGGAAAACATTGATAAAAATACCTCTAAATCTACGTGTAAATACTAAAATTATTATTGCAAATAAATTAATAATCATATTCATTTTAAATAAGTTTATTACATGTTGACTAAAATATTATGCCATATAGTAATCTATTTTCAAAATAAATAAAAATAACTCTAAATCTACGTATAAATAATAATATAGTTATTATGATAAATAAATTAATAACCATTGTTATTTAAATAAGTGTATTATATATTGATTAAAAGATTGTGTCCTAAGAATAGTACATAATATTTAATTGTTTTATACAATAAATTTAACATCTTGATTGTCGTTGTCCAAGCTGTAATAACTTTTTATGCCATTGTAGTAGCTAGAACGTAGCCTAAAGTCTATACTATTTTTTCAGAAAAATAGATATTATACTAACACATTGAATCCTCAAGCCAATTGGATCTTAAAGAATCAACGTATTCATAGGGAGGACATGCAATTAATAAACATGAACTACCATCTCAAACAAATCTTAAAAAACACTACCACGTCTAAAAAAATACTCTACCCATTAATATAGTGTATTCTAGGGATTTTAAGATAACTTAAGATAGAATACAAAAGACTCGTGTACTCTTACTTTTCTAATGACTTTGATCCACGTGATTTGAGGCACCTACTGATTTTATATTATTATTTTATAAATCCTTTATAGTATAATGCACTATATATATCACACGATAGAGGGAGTATGTCCAACCTATACCTATAACTAACTAATCCATGCTCTGAATTTGGTCAAAAAAATCGAGAAACAAATCTATCCAATGGTGGTTGAATTGAATCGCACTAATAGATACAGATTATAATAGCAAACACTAGCAATGCTTCAATGGCACATTGATGCACAACACAGTCACATGGGAGACCTTCAAAAGTTGAAACTACAACATTGTTACAGATATGAACATGATAATCTACCAATGCTCCTCCTTTCTTCTACATGTAACTTTTCATTAAATACTACCTTGATTAATACGAGAATCCAATTATTGTCATGATATCTATTGGTCATATATATAGCAAAAGCTATATTGGAGAACATCATGCCAATCAAAAGAAGTCATTTACATCAAAAGATGGTTCTGAAAGAAGCAACACAACATTTGACCGAGATGGAAATATAATAATGTTATCACATCCTTTTCTAGGACGCAAGAGATACATATCAATTAATTTTAAAGATGCAAGGAAAGCGCACCAAGGAGTTGAGAGCAATGACTTAACTACATTGACAACAACCATTCACAGAGCAAAAGATTAGAATGACAAGCCAAACATCAATGGTATGGACTTCTATTTAGCCGGTACATGGATTTCTATTGTTTAAGTACCTCAAAGATAACCCCCGTGCGGGGGCATGGGTTGATGTACTAGTATTAGTAATGAAACTGTACGTGCACTTCTATTTAGCCGGTATACACTACGTTTGAGTGGCAAATGGCCCGCCTCCCATCCATGCATGCATCGCCAAACATAAAAGATCCTAGTAAAATATTATATATATAAAATTGTCGCAAGCAATTACTAGTACTTGGTCTGTCCGATCGTCACCATACTTGGTCTGTCCGATCGTCAGGTGGTGAGGCACAGCTAACAGTTCACCGTACTTGGTCTGTCCGATCGTCACCATAGCTGCTGGATGGCCGCCATGCTCCACGGACATGATTAATGTAGTGCGTCCTAGATCTTTGACATATAGCAATTAGTTTCTTTTGTAGGGTTATTGATATTCTTTCCTTTTACCCACATGTTCTCCACACGGAAACTGCATAATATAAGCATGTAAGGAGGCCTTCTCGGCACCAATTGTGCTGCCTGTTAACCCGCGGCAACGCGCGGGGTACTGGCTAGTGATTTGTTATTTGTGTGCCTGACATGAATGAATATATACTTTCCTGAGCCTGACGCTTGATTTCATTCTTCTTGTCGCTGGTTTAATTTGCACAGCGCTGGTGCTACCGGTGCTTCTGGTGAAATTGGATTATAATTTGTGATTTTGCAGGGTTTTGATGCGAGAAAACAAAAAAACAAAAAAAAATTCCAGCTTTGCCGACTGCTGGGCAAAAAAAACCCAGGACAGAGTCTTTGCCGACTGCAATGGGAGGCAGTCGACAAAGAGGTCAAACCTTTGCCGACTGCAACTCCGAAAGCAGTCGACAAAGAACATTTCAAAAAAAATATTTTTTTTCTTTGCCGACTGCCGAGCTGGCGGCCAGTCGGCAAACAATTTTTGAAAAAAAATTCTTTGCCGACTGCCGAGAAACCAGCAGTCGGCAAAGCCTGCCGTCAGGGCTGACAGCGCCACGTGGCTATGCCGACTGCTGGCGTGGCAGTTGGCAAAGGCTTTGCCGACTGTGTGCCACGTGGCAGTCGGCAAATCCGCCTTTGCCGACCCAGGCTTTGCCGACTGCTCTTTGCCGACTGCCACGTGGCTTTGCGGTCGGTAAAGCCTTTGCCGACTGGGTTTATGCCTTTGCCGACCGGGGCAAGCAGTCGGCAAAGAGGCGTTTTCCTGTAGTGATACTAAGAGCAAAAGATTAGAATGACAAGCCAAACATCAATGGTATGGACTTCTATTTAGCCGGTACATGGATTTCTATTGTTTAAGTACCTCAAAGATAACCCCCGTGCGGGGGCATGGGTTGATGTACTAGTATTAGTAATGAAACTGTACGTGCACTTCTATTTAGCCGGTATTTAACCCAACAAGCCGGAGGCAACTTCCGTCTACGTTTTTGGGCCACGTCGCCCCGAATTCGTCCGGCCGGGCCACGTCTCCCCGAATTCGGTGATTGGTCCACCTCGGCGCCATGTCGTTCCAAATATAAGCAGCGCTCGTCCGCTCGTCATCGGGGAAAAAAAAACGCACGCGCTGCTCTCTCCATCCTCTCTCTCGGTCTCTCCTGAGGTTACAGCGGCGATGGCGACGGCGGCCCCCGACGGCGGCGCAGCTCCAGCCCCCTCCCCCTCCCCCTCCCCCTCCGTTTCTCACATGGGTGAGTCCTGACAGCCTCTTCTCTTCCACTCGCGCTCTCTCTCGGCCCGACATGAGTCCGGTCGGCCATGGCGCACCGCCCCTCCCCGCGCCGCCGTCGCGCCTCCCCAGCTCTGTCGCCGCTGTCGGCCGGGCCCCGCTGCTGGGCGCACCCGCTACGCTCCCCCCTACGCTGCCCGTCCATCTCGCAGGTGAGGTCCGACGATGTGCCCTAGGGTTAGGGTTAGATGCTGGTTTTTGTCCGATTTTGTGCTTCCTTCATCGAATCGGCACACTTATACTTTTGTTTTGTGAATGTGTACTTCGTTTGCTCCCTCCCTCTTTTTTCACACACGCTCTCTCTCCGCCCCCTTGCCATGGCATTCATTTGCGATTTTGTACCGCGTTTAATGTGTAGGTTGTCTTCATCTCGGATGTGACCAAAGATGAGAGCAAAAAATCTAAAATCCAATCAGTTCAAGGATCAGCTGGTGCAGTAGGCATTTTAGATAGTATTTCTTCTTGTTGCTATAATAATCAGTCAAATAGTATGTCACCTCTTTACTGTCCTTTACTCCTTTACCATGTCAACTTTCAGCTAATGCATGTCTTCTGTTTTCCTGTCTATATATGCAGACTAAAGATTTGCAAGAAGATATTATTATATTAGGCTTTGGACGTGTTGGGCAGGCTGTATTGCAATCCTTACTGCTCTGCACAGGTCATCCAAATTCTATTCTTTCTGACACATTTATTCTTTTTCAGTTATCAAGTCCAGTGTATTTTGTACATGGTTGAAGCAGAGAGGTACAGGAGTTCGGTTCTATTTTAATATCACATATAGTTTAGTGCGAGTACTGTTCAAAAATGAATTTAGATGCGTGCTACAAGATGGTATATCATGGTTCCTGCCCTTTTCCCAATCCAATTGGTACAGGTGCTGAGTAGTATGCCGTACGTAAAAGGTTATTGTCTCTCAGCCATGCCATCATGCTCCATAAATATGTCGTTTACCTAGACACAAATCTATATGGATGGATATAATTCTAGAATTGTAGGTTCGGTGCCCTATACAATTTATGTGTCGACTTTGCTATTTTCTAATGTTGGATTATTATAGATAGGGTCCATTCATGGTGGAATGAAAACCTTTAGGGTTAAATCTGCATGCTTTGCTTTTAAAAAATCTATGAAGAATCATAGGTGCCTATAGATATGAAATAGGAATGAAACAACTGCATATAGTGCCACTGCCACATAGACAAGACGATGTGGTTCCTTCCTCCATCATACTGGTGGGTTTGCTATATAGCTTCAGAACAATACAAGTGTGCTTTGCAAGCAACAGGTCAAGGAAATGGCAGTAAAATACAATCTAAAAAGATGGACCAAGGTAATACCTACACATGCTGCGCTAAACCAGAGAGAAGCCTTTACAATATATATATATATATTAGTACCTTGGGAAAGGACATGGAGATATGCACAGATGGCATGAAAATGCTACAAGCTATATGGTCACCTGCTGTCTTTCTTACCTAAATATATATTTATGTGTCCATCCTTTCAATTACCTCGAACCCATTTTCAAAGATCGACAGAGCTGCATGTGCAAAATTGTGTTTTTCTGCTCCAAGGAGGAAAACATGAACGAACTTTTCAGTAAGCCTCCTCCGTGTTTGTCTGTCAAAAAAAAAGGTCACAAGGCTTGCCCATTTTTTTCATTAGGATTTCATTTTCATCTGGTTTCTCCTCGGCCAGGGAGGCTCAAAGCAGGTGCGCTCGCCCTTGCAGCGGTGTGGCCTGTGGGGGATCCTAGGTTGGAGTAGGTGTGCACCGATGTGCTCCGTTTATTAATTGCTCAGGTTGATGTGGTTGCTGCTCGATTTGGTGAGTTTACAGTACGATCTGTGAATTTGATTTTGGTTTTAGTGGGTACAGGTTCCATTTCATACCTGTACAGTTGTGACGATGTAAGGTTTTCATCTGTGAATTTGTATTTTGTTTTAGTGGGTTCAGGTTGGATTTCGTATCTGTTCAATTGTGACTAGATATATTAGATATGTACTGATCATGTAATCCAATATTCTCAAACTAACGTTATGTTTCTGCCTCTGTCAAATAAATAAGGATTGTTTATGGTCTAGCTCTGAATCCTCAAATTCAGAAAGATCGCTACCATTTGCATCACAAGATTATATAATGAAGGTTGCTTTTGCTTCTTGAGGGGATACATGGGTCGCTGCTACACTTCTGAGTTAGTAGCATATTGATCATATCTAGGCAGTGTTTTCTTTACATAATGCATGTTGGTAAAGTTCTTAGTTCTCAGAACTTGAAACAAAATGCATGCAATGAATTTAGGCAACAAACTTGCATGTTAAGGTTCAAATTATTTGTCACTTTTTCGGAGCCTGTCCATATACAGAAAAAAGGAATATGTAATCATCGCTTCGTCACAGACCAGACCCCTTGGCACCACCTTACCTAAATATAATGTGTGCCCTTCTTTCTGCATAATATATGTTCCCAATGATTATCTTTTTTTTTCATGTGCTATGCAGGTCTCAAACATCTGGAATTGAGGTTTGTGTAGGTCCTTTGCACCTAAGTCTCTAAGATTTGGTTAGTGCCTTCATGCCTTCTCTCTTGCCTATTTTTAGTCATCTTTTTCATTCTGAATTTTGTGTCTCCTACCATATTTTCTTTGTTAATTGGAGTTTGGTCATCTGGTGATTATCTTAGGCAAGTGAATGGGCAACTGATCTGTGAAAGAGATGTCAAACTGTATGATAGACTGTAGTTTTTGCCACTGAAGCTTATGTTGCTCAATTTTTTACAGTATATAAATGGAACTTCATATGTTAGACAGGGTGTCTTGGTGCATGCCCAGTCTTCGCTTCAGGTTTTATGTTCAACATGTGCAATTTCTGTTCTACATAACTGAACATCGGGATTTCTATAACTATGCTATGTTCATTCCTTCATGGCTTGGTGATGCTTTGGGCATGTCATTTTATTGTTTTGCAAAATCGAAGTTTGCCTGCACAGTATCAGTACTACCATTTATTATTCTTTTTTTATACTATTATGCAGGGTTTAGGATGATCTTAGGGTCATGTCCTTCAGGTTCTGTTTTCAGTACCATGCACAAATGCATCATGTCATCCATCAAAGGTACGTGCATTCGTTTGCTTCGCTTGATCTACCAGTGGAGCTATAATGATGTGCTCAGGCATGTTAATGTTTATTTAGCATCGGGAACTGCATGTAGAGACTACAGACCAGCCCTGGATTCTGGTTTTTTTTACCGATTTTAGCTATGTGGCCTACTCATCTTTAGGTACGGCTAATTTACATGGCCTTTTTTTGGTTGATGCTGTCAATGTAGTGTATACAGTCTACGTTTATGGATTCATATATGGGTTCCTCTACCTCGGGATTTCCTCCTTCAATTTTTGATTCCCATATTTGGTTTGTTTTTGTGCGATTCGGATTCACAAATCTGTTGTATGTACCTAGACATTTAGCAACTTAGGCCTTGCAGATGTGGAGCGCCATGTCTTTATCTAGATTTTTTTGTTTTGCATTTCCTAATCCCGTTCCCATGGTTTTTTTGGCTTGCGGATGGCTCAACTTCAGGTCTCATCTTCGCCATTCTGATTGTATCATTGGATCAGCTATTTTTGCTTGTCCTCATGTAGTCATGTTCATGTTGTACTATCTCAGTTTTCATTGCTTCCTAATACTTCCTTCTTTTCTCTTGCTAACTGCACTTCTCAATTTCCTTTTGTTGTGCAAGGCACGAGCTTAGTAAACGGAGTTAGGTTCCTCTGTACAGATTCACCTGCGCTCACAAATCTGGGACTTAAGGTAATCCATTCATAGTTGCAATGAACTGATTCTTCCAGTTCTTAGTTACAGCGCAGACACTGTCCTACCTTATTTCCATACAAATTGTGGGGTTCCGCAACTGGAAAAAGCTTAGGATTGATATTAGTTAACTGAAATTTGTTATGCAGGCCATACAACATGCTTCCTTTTGTTTCGACTTTCTACATTTCCCTTACGAAGGAATGCAGGTAACTGTTTTTTCATCTTTAAGTGACACATTGTGCTATCCTAAACCTGCTTAGTTGATTAATCTGAGTGTACTGCCGTCTGTCACCTTTTGGAATTATAAACAGACAAGCGCTCCCTTTCCTTCTCCATCGGCTTAGCTGTATTCTTAAATGGAAATGTTTGCTTCTCGACATCTATTTCATAAAAAGGAAACCACTGCGAAAACAAGGTTGGTTTGAGAGCAGAGGCTCTGTTATACCAAATTATCTCTCAGTTTCTTTGGATTATAACTCTCAGTTCGTGTGGTTAAGTCAAAAAGAATTTAGCTGTCCATCCCAAAATTTAATTGCAGGGAACGGATAAAGCTTTGTATGTGCTGTGCTTGATCTGCATGAATAGTTCCTTAAACATTTTATTTACAGATGAATGCATCAATACATGATCTAAGGGCTTTGGTACCTAATAGGTTCGTGTATTTTTCCCTGTGGCCTAAAAAAAACTTTTTAGCGAGTATATTTATATATCCAACATAACAAGATCTCCACAGCCACGGATCATGTTCATATATTGTTGGGATTTGCCACTTCCACCTATTAATATTACATCTTCCACACAGTTACAACACTCCTGCTTTGGATTCCTGCAAATAGTGTAACGGTACACAGTACACTTCTGCCTTACTTCTTCATACTGTCCCCTGGCCGATGGAACCAGCGTGTCTACAGCACGTGCAGCACAAACTGCCAGCCCCGCACCAGACAAAAGCGATCCTGCACAAAAGGTAACACAGCTAATCTGGCCTTCCCACCTCAGCTAAAGTTTTATGATTTCAGACACAAGCTGTTTTACTCAAAGATGTTTTTGTCTCAACAAATTCTAACTTAGCTCACCTCTGCCCACCATGTTCATCGCCGTCTGCTACATTGGTTAATGTCCTTGTGTGAAGACCATACTTTCAATTGCAGGAATAATAAATGCTATGTATATGAAATATCGAAGGCATTCCTATCACCAAATCTAGCAGGCAAGTAACATTTTCCTTTTTACACTTTGCAACCAGTTAATTGAAGCAGTTAGTTGCTGCCAAATAGTTCTATGCGGGGCTGTACATCCCTTCTGGATTATGGAAATGGATAACCTGGTTTAATGCTTCTGTTATCCATAGACCGGAAGACACATAATATCAGCTTACCTGCGTACTGATATCTCTCCCTCTCTCACTTGCAGGTTCCATCTTAAAGCGACCATATGCCCCTTTTTTTGCACTAATTTCCTTAATTTGTTATCTCAACTAAGATGGCATCAATGTATTAATTTGCAACACAACTCCATACAGCTGTCTAATGCACGTATTTTCCATACGAATTCCATTCCTGCACAATCTTTCTTTACTGATTTCACTGGTGCAAGTGATGGAATTGCTTTTTCTGCTATATACCTTGTAATGAATACAGACTAATAATCTCCAAAGGGATACCATGTGGTTTACTCATCCAGATTATTACTATACAACCCATTAGACCTATAGAGTTAGTATTAATCATAACCTATACAAGTTTCCCCTCGGCGCGCAGGGGCGCGCCATTCCTACTAGTACACTACGTTTGAGTGGCAAATGGCCCGCCTCCCATCCATGCATGCATCGCCAAACATAAAAGATCCTAGTAAAATATTATATATATAAAATTGTCGCAAGCAATTACTAGTACATCCTAGAAACTATTATACGCATGCCAGCCTTTGTTGGAAAGCCACACGATCACGATGCGTCCACGCCTTTTGTTGGGACACACGCTAAATCTCTTACTTTTTCGTTGACTTGATAATAGATAATAGATGGAGTAGTGTATAATATATATACTTTCTCTGTTTTAAACTATAAATCATTTTAGCTTTATTTAAAATTAAACGGTTTAACTTTGTTTAATTTTATACAAAACACACAAACATCAACTATATCAAGCTATATATATACACACCCACGCTATGAAACACATTTTGATACTGGACTCATTTATAATCGTAAATGTTAATATCTTTTATGTAATTTGATCAAAGTAAGATAAAATTTAACTTGGTATAAAGTTGAGATGTCTTATAATTTAGAACAACAGAAGTAGTATTATGCTAATACTATTCTCCTGTTACACATTTTGGTCAAATTTTTACAAATCAAGTAAACCTTTTAAGTAACAATACGTTTTTACGTTCACATTACTATTTCAGAATATATATTAGTATATAATATTAAGGAGTGCTAAAAAAGCAAAGCGAGTTATTGGCCGAAACACCTAAGGTGTGTTTGGTTGTGTTTCTTATCGGAGTCTGGCTAGTCTAAGTCTGCATAGGATAGTACAAGAACCATTTGTTTGGTTTGCCTGTACTATCTAAGATCTTGTTTGGTTAGCATGTTAGTTTTGGTAGAGTCACCTCATCTTTGTTCATGTTGGCATTTTATCGAACATTCTCACCGCCCACCACTACAGTCGCTGCCCATCGCGCTCGTGTCGTGTGGATCCAAGCTACAACACGGCGACATGGAAATCCACGACTTCATCGCCTAGCAGAGCAGAGCTAGCTGAGAGGTGGATTAGAAGAGGGAGATAGATGATTTGGAGGAATCGAAGACCAAGATGTACAGTACTCTTTGTTGGGTTCAAGATTTCAAGATTGTTCTTGGGCTCCTTGGACACAAGCAAGCGGGTACGACCAGGGCCGTCTCCAGAAATTTGGGGCTCAGGAGCGAACGACGAATTGGGGCCCTAAAATTTATATGTTTTTTTGCAAGAAGAATTTATACAAGTTGTATCGCTAATAAAATCAAATCATAACTTCAGTGAAATATATATGCCTTTAACTTAAATTTATAACTTTAATATGTATTCTTTCGTACCATATGTAGAAATATAGTAAAAATATTACTAACCTCAAGAATCATATTTTCTATTTCTAGTAGACATCATGTGATTGAATTAATTTAAATAAATTCATATAGTGAATATGTGTTAAGTCAAGTCCTATGCATAATGTCTAATGTCTTCAGCCCTTCACTCTAATTAGAACAAAATAAAACATAAACAAATCAAATCAGCCGACAACAGCAAGCAGAAATAGTTAAATTAAGAATTTGCTAGCACGCCAGTACACTGTAGGTCTAATTAACTTACCTGTTCCAGCCTGTCCATGAAAGAATCACAGATTCATTGTCACAAGCAGGCCAGGATTGGGACTTAGGGAAAGTAAAATGCTGCCATTTGAGGGGCCCATCAAATTACGGGGCCCTGTTCCGTTGATCATCTCGCACACCCCCATCAACGGCCCTGGGTACGACCGTGCTATGGCTGAGGCCCGCCGCCCTGCCCCTCCTTGCACGACGATGACCGAGCTCCCACCTTCCCCTCCAGCATGGAATTCCTGCGCACCAACGCCGGCAGTGACAAGGGAGGGGAAAGGAGAGCATGGCTCCACCATCCTCGTCGAGTCCTGCGCGATGCGGGTCAGAATTCGGCGTAGGACAGTCTTGTGCGCAGCCGGAGGTGGAGGACGGGTGGTCTGCGAGCAGAGGTGGGCGGTGAGGCGACGCGCTGCTGTTTCCTGGCTAACTGGAAACCTTGCGTTTCTGCGGAGCCTGGTCAGTGCATTCGCGCCGCGGAGACAGGCTACGGCCTTTTCCAGGAACCAAACATGCGCGTCCCTAGTGTGTTCTGCATAGAACACCTTTGCTTCGATCGTTTTACAACGATATACTGGTATCTTACAATTGAATTAATGCCGGCCTATAATATTTCTAACATACCCCCTTCGTCCCAAAAAAAAATCCTGGCGGCATTCAAATCATGTCCCAAAAAATGTAATCTTAAGCTGTGACAAGCTTTTTAAAGTAGGATCCACTAAATACATGTGAATAATTCTTCTCCATAAGTCCTACTCCATATGTCCTATTTGTGAGGAATTTTCTGGAAGCTCAGATGCAATGATGAAGAGTAGGGGCATATGCATATAATTTCACGTCTCTACTAATCTCACCTTAAAACTTGAGAATTCCATCTTTTCTAGGACGGAGAGAGTATAAGAGAACCAAGCTATAGCTTCAAAATGAAACTCCACGTACTCCAGTATATAGTTCGGGTAGACCCATATATAGCTAGGGTTGTATATATACGGATTGAATACGGAAAGATATATAGAATACACATACATGGTAATAGTATTCCTCGAACTCCAATAAGGATCCTTTATATACATATATATGATTGACTGTAACTTTCATTTTCGAAGCAAATACATATATAGTATATAGATTTGTCTTTTTCTTTCTATATAATAAGTAAATTAAATTGCTTTCCGGTCGATCTGCAGTATACGTACTCCTACATACTATATACGTCAATGTGTAGCATTATTCAGTATTCACCCAAATATATTGAAGCTTATTAGCAGGAGCATGCATGGCCATGGGCGTTAATAATCGTTTGCAATCATCATTAAGTTGATGATGGATATGGACACAGATAGAGAGCTAAGCTAGCGCACATGCATGTCGATCGTATCCATGCATACATGCGCCGGCCAGGCGGCACGCATGATTGGTTGTGGTATTTTATTTAAGCACTGTGTATGATTGGTCGTATGATCATTTTTATATATATAGACATACAGTATATACCAATACCAATATATATACCATCATAGCAGTTGCATGCATGCCCAACTGACAACAGCTCTCTGTACATGCACATTGAAGCAGCAGCCATCTTAATTGTATTAAATCATTCAAATTGAATAAAATTAAACCGAATTCAACGGGTTAGCTGCTTTGTACGTAGTGTAGGGCCCAACCCCAACCCCAATGCAAACAATCTGCATCAGCACTATTCTTTTCTTGGATATATAGATTTGCATCCATGGAAAAATAAAGAATGTAGTAATAATGATTGCACCATATATATACAGAACTTAAACAGCTTGCAGATTCTGATCGAGAGCACTGATGAACTTGCTGTAAGGGGCCTGCTGCTTGCTGGCCGGCCGTTACAGGCAGGCGGCCGCCCAGCTGATTTATTGAGCAGCCTGCCTGCCTCTTCATTATTTAATTATAATTAGGGCTTTATAGAGAGCGAGGCCCTGTACTCGTAAACCGAGACTACACGGTACTCCTATATATCTCTGGATCATCGATTCATTTTGCCTGTTTGTTTATGCATGATTGATGAACTTATATTAATTCCTGTTGTTGGTCCAGGTGGAACATTATTTGATCCCTTGTGTTTTGCCTTCAGCCAACTCACAAACAAGTCCTGCTCCATCAACCAATCCTTTCAGTATATATATATATATATATATATATATATATATATATATATATATATATATATATATATATATATATATATATATATATATATATATATATATATATATATATATATATATATATATATATATATATATGGACCTCTGTTGCAATTCACGCTATTCGTTCGATTCATTCTACAGACTTGCACTAGGATCCATGCCGGCAGCATATATATATATTTGATCGGGACTGGCATCCCATCTTCTGCTACTTCACTTTTGGACGCCTCTTGATCAATTAGACATTACGAGAAGTTTATAAATATGGCCATTATATGAATTCAATGAGACGCTTATTGTCATGGTTAATTTGGCTATATATTCTTTTCAGATAACTATAATTAATCCTAGTTTTCCCCTTGTTTGTAACAATTAGCTAATGCTAGATAGGCTGTTTTGTATGTACTTATCAACAAACAGCACTAGATGATGAAGACGAACCAGCTAGGCCGCGCGCGGCAGGAAATAGCTATAGGCCTCATCTATATATGATTTGTATGTATGGCCAAAAAAAGGCGGGCGGTGCTCCTGGTTTGTCTGCAGCCATGGCCATGGATCCGTTGGCATGCAGATGCAGGTCAGTTGGACGGAGCAGAGGCAAGAATGGAAACAATATTGGAGGGAGGCCGCACGTCGTACGGTTATTGTCTGCAAGCATGCAGAGAGGCATATATATATATAAAAGGCCCCGGCCGGGGGAGGCCTTAGGTGGCCAGTACTGCTCCCCGCCGGCCGGTGACCCTCGCGCCGCGCTGTCCCGTCACGCCGGATCGGACCCCCCTCCTTCCCAACTCCGACGTTGGCAAGAGAGGAGGGCGTTCCTCCGTCTAGCGCCTAACCAGCATGGCGCGCCGCCTCGTCGTGCTGCGCAGCCCCAGCGGCAGCATGGCAGTAGTGCTGCTCCTCGCCGTCGCCGTCGTCCTCTCCAACGTCCCCTCCTCCGCCCTGGCCTCCTCGTCCTCGTCAACAACCGGGAGCAGCGGCGGCGGCGGCGACGAGCAGGAAGCCCCGGCGCCGCCGTCGGAAGATTCCGACGACAAGGAGCAGGAGCAGGAGATGGACCCGGAGAAGCAGAAGCAGAAGGAGAAGGAGCGGCAGATGGCGAAGGAGCAGGCGGCGGCGGAGGAGAAGGTCGCCCAGCAGGAGCTGCTCAAGTTCGCGGAGGAGAAGCACATCGTGTCCCCGACCAACGGCGCTGGGTGGTACAAGGGCATCGCCCGTGAGTTCAGTGGCGGACCCAGCCGAAAATATGAGCTAGGGCGGATCACTGTGTACAGATACAAAACTTCACCAATATATCGGTCTAACTATGTATGTGTATCATATCTATATTGTAATGTCACATAACAATTATGTTCTAATATATAATTCAATAAACAAATTAACAAAAGACATAGAAGCAACAGTAACAGCAACATAATACCTTCAACATCTTGCTCATGTGACGACGGTTCTCGATGTTCAACCCCTTGTACTGTTTCTAGTGGATGTGGCTCTGAATCTCTTAGCTCTTCTTGTTCTTCAGATTCAGCAACAACAACATTATCGCTTTCATGAGTACTTGGCCCCAAGTTGCTTCCACTTGTGGAATTTGTACCAGGAAAAAAGCTTTTCAAATCTGCAAAAACAATTAACCATTCAATTTATTTCACTGATCAGAGATCAATCTCGATCTATTTAATTGACTAACACTAAACAATTTGCAATGGATAATGGATCCATGACAGTACCTTGGAGTTGGAGCTGCTGGCCTCCTCACTGTCGCCGGGTTAGACACATCGCCTGCTCCAACTTCATCTCCTCTGTCTCCCATAGTGGCTTCATCCCCTTCTCCTCCTCCCCCATTTATCTGCTTCTGCTCGGAGTCAGCAGATGACTGCTCACTGCTCCTCAATTGCTCAGCTCCTGCCTGCTCTTGGTAGAGGCCGCCCGGCCGTTCGGGCGCAGCGGCCAGCAGCTGTGCAGCCGCGCAGGGGTGACGCCGGCACCAGCAGCCGCGTAGGGGCGCAGGGCCGCCCACCGCCGCTTGCTCGCAGCTCGCCTCGCTGGCCGCCGGCGTAGGGTCTAGGAGGGAGCGCCGCGCCGCTGGCTGCTGGTTGGAGCGCCGCCGCCGCCCGCTGAGTGCTGGATGTGTGCAATGCGGTGCCCCCCTGACCTCTTGCAGCTAGCCCTAAAGGGCCAAAATTGGGCCATAAAATGGGCCTTGT
Organism: Saccharum hybrid cultivar R570; assembly: GCA_038087645.1. Taxonomy (NCBI): domain Eukaryota; kingdom Viridiplantae; phylum Streptophyta; class Magnoliopsida; order Poales; family Poaceae; genus Saccharum; species Saccharum hybrid cultivar. Next base: position 41,838,285 of record JAQSUU010000496.1, on the reverse strand, counting down.
TGGCCACACAGCCCAGCAGGCCTGCACGTCTTCCACTCTTCCTTCTTCAACCTCACGTCCTCTGCTCGCATCGCTGGCCGACGCTCGCTGCTCGCCTCGCTCACTTGCTGGTCGCCGGCCGGAGAACTGGGGGTAGTAGTAGTGCTCGCCGGAGGGGACCTAGGGCGGCCGCCCAAGCTCGCCCTATAGGTCGGTCCGCCTCTGCGTGAGTTCGTGGACGCCCACAACGAGCTCCGCGCGCGCTACGGCGTGCCGGCCATGAAGTGGGACAGGAAGCTGGCGCGGCAGGCGCGGCGCTGGTCCAACGCCATGCGCAAGGACTGCCAGCTCCTCCACAGCGGGCACGAGTACGGGCAGAGCGTGTTCAGGAGCCACGACGACTGGAACGCCACCGCCAGGGAGGCCGTCATCTGGTGGGGCAAGGAGGAGGCCATCTACGACAAGCAACGGGAGAAGTGCCTCGACGGCAAGAGCTTCAAGGAGTGCGGCCACTTCGCGCTCATGGTCGCAAAGAGGAGCACCAAGGTCGGCTGCGCACGCGCCGAGTGCTTCAAAGGCGGCGTCTTCATCACATGCAACTACTACGCCAGCGACCTCAAGGACAAGGACAAGAGCAACTGACTCCACCATCCATCCATGCATGCATTTCTTCTTGTTCTTCCTTAATTAACTGTACCTTTTTTTCGAAAGCGTGCATTTGCATTTGCACGTGCTTCATTAAGTGGAATCAGGAAGTTTTACAATCTCCAGTGCTAGTCACGGCGAGGGGCCATATCTAACACAGAGGGCACACAAACACAAATCACCACGGAGTGGCGGAGCCGTAACGTTGTACTAACTGGCGAACGGATTGCGCTACGGGGGGAGGCGTTCTCGGAGCTCTAGTCGACGAGAGTGGTGAGCAAGGCCAAGCTCCTGAAGCCCGAGGCGATCCAAACGTCAGCCTCCTCCAGGGTGCGCCTCAGGAGCTCTGTGGTCGTCGACGCCCGATGGTCGAAGGTGCGGCGGTTCCTCTCTTTCCAAAGGCACCATGACACGAGGAGTACTAGCGAATCAAAGCTCCTCCGAAGGGTCTCCAGGAAGGTGTCCCTGGTACGCAACCACCAGTCGAGCAGGGAGTCGTCCGAGCTAGGCGCCATTGCCAGGAACCCCATCTGAAGCAGCCAGCGGTACCATACCTCCCTGGAGAAGACGCATGAGTATAGGAGGTGGTCTGTAGTCTCATCCAGTTGATCGCACATCGCGCATGATGCATGCGATTGCAGGCCATGGCGCATCCTGCGCACTGCAGTCCAAAGTCGACCGTGCAAGGCAAGCCAGAAGAAGAACTTGACCTTCGGAGGCGCGGCCGCACGCCATAACTCCTTAGCTCCTGCCATATGCGTCCAGCCCACGAAGTAGGCTCTATACGCGGATCGCACAGAGTACTTCCCATCGACTGTCCACCGCCGTACAAACCGGTCAGCCTCCAGTGGACCATAGACATTGGTCAGCCACCATGGAGCGCTAGACCCGTTTAGCGGAGTCAGACAGAGAGTGACAGAGAAGCGACGGATCGTGGCGGGGGAGGCAGCCCAAAGGTCACGGCGCCATGCAACAAGCACTCCACCGGCAACGCCATTGGCCGGGAGGCAGACGTAGTCGAAGTCAATCCCCGTTATATCGGTGTTCATGGATACAGCGAGTTGTTCCACCTTGGTCTCTTGCAAGCAAACAACAAAAACTCGATGCTGTTCGACGATGTCACGTAGAGCGCTACGCCGCGCGTGGCTGTTGAGGCCGCGGGCGTTCCAGATGAGTATGTGGTTTGCACTCATTGGAACAGCTGTGCTGCGACTGCGTTCCGCCGGGTACCACGCAGGGGGTACAGCAGCTCACGCAAGGCCTCCTCTATGTCCGAAGAAATCTCATCGCCGAATGCCTCGTGGAATTGAGCAGCAATAGAGTCATCAGGGACGTTGGTGACGACGTCACCCGGTCTGTGCTCCCATTTATTGATCAGTACACGCTTTGCCTGCAACTCAGGATTGGGGTCGCGGAATACTGCTTTGGCCGCCAGCCGATCGCTACGGCGCGGGACCAGGGACGCTGGGTCCGGACGAGTGGAGCGACGCCGCGGCACCATAGGTGCGAGGTCCTCCTGAAGAGGTAGCCGTAGTTCGTCGAAGAAGGCCGCCGCGGCTCCGATGGGCGCGGGAGCAGGCGTCGACGGCGCCACAGGAGGAGCGGGCATGTGCGAGGCTGAGGCTCCCAGGTCCTCGGGAGGCACCGCGACAGGAGAGGGCGTGACGCTGTCGGGTGTCTGGTCCGCGTGGATCGTATGCAGGGCCAGGACTCCCGGCTCCACGGAAGGGACCGTGACGGGAGAGGGTGCGTCGCCCTCAGGTATTTGGTCCACAGCGATCGGCAGGGCCGGGATGCCCGCTGCAGAAGTTGCGGGCAGCCAGGCGTCCCAGATGGACGGGTCAGAACAGGGACGATCAGGTGCGGAGTCGTGCATGGGGACCTGCACGTCATCATCATAAACTGGAGAACACACAGCGTTGGTTCCAGGGTGATCCAAAGGGACCCCAGCCAGGAGCGATGGGTCGGCGTCCAGCGCGGAGCAAACAAGGCTCAACGGCGCACATGTATCGTTTGGACGATCGACGATGGAGATATCAATCTCAGTCTCAGGAGAAGGGGACTCCATCCTGTGCACCACAATGGCCAGGGAGTCGATGGCCATCGGCACAGCTTCAACGTTAGGCCCGCCCACGGGCCCAAGCATCTCCAACACGGGCGCCTCCTGCACACCATGGGGCTGGACCGAAGACAGCTGTTGAGCCACAATCTCGCTGGGCGTGCCCGGGACTACAGCAGCGTCGTCGGGAGCCACGAGGTCGCCCGCCGCGGGTTCCTCCGGGACAGTAGCGACGGTGCCACGCGCTGGAGACGCATCCGGTGCGGTACCAGCCACGGCGCGGCGACGCGAGTCAGGATGCGCAAACCGGGACCCAGCCACCGATCGATCCGCCTGGCCAAGGCGACAGGCGATGGAGCCAACGAGCATGAAGCGGCGTGGTATGAAGGTGGTTCCCCGGCGGCCGCCAAGGCGAGGGGCGTCGTCCTCCGCATCAGTGCACCGGACCGTCCGTGGTCCGTGGGATCGATCACCACCCATGTCCATGCCGGGGTGGCCCTTGAAGTGACTGTCGTCGGAGTCGTCATCATTCAGGTTTCCACCGCCCGGATCCTCATCGGAGGATGGCGGCGGAGTGCTCCAATCCTGAAATTCCACAATGCGAATGCATACTAGGTACTGTAGGCCGGGCAGCCTGTTGAGAACGGTTTCGTCGGCGTGGAGGTAGAGCGCATGGCCGGGGATGCGCACGTCGGGCTCTGGGATGAAAATGGTCTTCTCATCGTCGATGAAGCTTGGGTGCTTGCACCATGCTGCAACGAAGAACTCGCTGTCATCATTTTCCGGGCACACGTCTGGCGGAGCAAGCTCGACCTGAGCACACGCCCGGCCCAAGATGGTCTGTGCCACGGCCACGGAACGCGCGTGCAGGGGAACACGCCGCATCCCTATCAGCACCCTGTAGTGGAAGGATCCTGCAGTTGCCATTGACATCCTCCGCCATGGGTGCCAGATCAGGCGGAAGGGTGGCTCATGGACCGTAGAGTGAAGCACGAACTCCAGGTCCTCGCGCCGTGAGAACCGCACCACGAAGTCCTCAGGATCGTGGCGACGCACCACTGCATCGTCAATGCCAAACTGCGCAGCAAGGTAGTCCTGGACCATGGCGGGGGACACCGGGGGCCTAGTGCCGGCGACGACGGCAACCAAGGCCAGCCCCAGCTCCCGTTCCGCTGCCTGGAGCTCGGCGGTGCGAGGTACCACCACCAGCTCAGTGTGTCGCCGCCCATCGTTTTCGGGCGAAACGGTCATGTCCGCATCCAAGGCCGGCTCGGGGGCAGCGGGGCGCGCGTCTGGCACAGCCTGCAGCGGGGAGGGAGCACAGCACTGTGGCGCAGAGGTGGGCCGACCCGTGGAGACGGCGTCGTCGTAGCCTGGCGACCGCCTACGCGGCGCCGGCCGTGCCCGTGGCGCGGCACGACGGCGGCCGGCCACCTCAGCCGGGGATCTTCGTCGCTTCTTGGTTGCTTCGCCGGCAATGGATGGGAACGGGCAATCCCTCCGTCTGTGGCATTCGCTCCCGCAGTTGATGCAGCGCGGCGGAGAAGTACACCTCGCCTTGACGTGGTGTTTGCTGCCACAGTTGAAGCATTTGCCGACCAGGTGGGTCGGAACTTGCTTGGAGCACCTCGGCGGAGCGCGTCTGCGCCAGCGGCGGCTCTGAACTCGGTGGAATCCGTCCTTGTCCGGGACGCCGGATGCGCGCGCCGGATGAGTGGGGCGCGGGCGTCGCTCATGCTCGACGTGGAGGGGCCGGGAGGCTTGCGGGGAGCCTGCGACCGGCGGGCGAGCTCGACGTGCCGCATCCATGAACCCGACTGGGTTCACGGCCTGGCGGCGGTGACGCTTACGGCGGCGACGTCGGCCAACAGCAACCACTGCCTTTCCCTTGCCCACCGTAGGGGGGGAAACGGGCTCCGAATCGGAGGCTTCGGAGTCCGTGAAGGAGAGGCGCTCTCCGTACGCCGCCCAGGATGGAGGGGAGCCACCGGCGTGGTCGGTGGTGTCGGCCGGACCCGAGGCCGCCGGCAAGGGGCTTCCAATGCGGCCGGCAGCCGCGGCGAGCTCCTCCTCTTCCAGTTCGTCGGCCCATGTGCGACGGGAGGCGGATCCACGCTCCATGGCCAGACCCGGTGGGGGAGGAAGCGAGGGGAGCACAGCGCAGGCGGCTAGCGTAACGGCGTCGCGTGGATCTGAGAGGTGAGAGGTGGCGGGGGTAGAGGAAGGTAAGCGGCCGGGCGGAGCCGCGAGACCGCGGGAGGTGGGGGTACTCCGAGGTCAGAGTGACCTCGGCGTAGATCTTTGGGCGGCGCGACCTTGGGCGGTCAGCGACGCGTGGGCTGGTGGCCGCCGGGGCCGCAGCGGCCGCCGGCGATGGGGTGTGTGTTCTGGGATAAATGTTGCCGGTGCACACTACAGATTATCATGCCCCTTCCAGAAACCCAAGCCCGGATTGGATGTCACTGTTAACCACGCATCTGCATTGCCACGAATCAGAACCCAAAGGCGCCAGCAATCCGGAGCTCAGTCACTACTCACTCACTCACTCACTCACTCACTAATTAACTGTACCTGACCACGTACGTACCCATGCATGCACCTATTGTACGTACGTGTTTGTATCTGTATAATATATATACGTACTCAACCCCACCCCCTGACATTAATTTCCACATCCACCCGTATATTATTATTATATACTGTAGTATGTAGCTAACTTATTACGTACTAAAGGATTGTTTTTTTTTCTTTTTTATGAAAGTTCTGGCTCTATATATGGCCTTCTCATTGATAACTCAGGCTCAACGACATGGCGAGCAACAAAAGTTTGTACAAATTCTGGGAGAGGGTTCGTGGGATAGACAGGATACTGCTACACATGAAGTGGTCATACAGCGAAGTCCATGGAGGATGATTTCAAAAGCACCGAGTCTGTTTCCAGCTGTATGCGCGATATGCCATGATCCGTTGCCTCCTGCAACGTCTTGGGCGCAAGCTGCTGCTTCAGCCGTGATGGCATCAGGGATTGATCCGGCCGGCCCCAGCTAGGACCGCTGATCCTTCATGGTCTCTAATAACAAAACCCCAGCTGCCCTTGGGACGAACGAGCCATCTAGATTTATTTATATCCGTGGGATGGATGCCAGTGCCGGGTGCGGATGATATATGAATATCCAATGCAAGGGAACTCAATTGGCTGTAGTCGGAGGCACGGCGGCAGGCAATTATATTGCAGACAAGACAGTTGCAGCAGCAGTGCACAAGTATGGCTCCGCATTAGAGGCGAGAGAGGTATGTACCTGGCCAAGCATCATCCGCACCCGGCACTGGCATCCATCCCACGGATCCAAATTCCAATAATTGCAATCCTTTTTTTTAAAAAAAAAAGGAAAAAAATGAAAAAGGCAATTGCAATCTTACAGAATGCGTAGGCAAGCAACCCAACAACCAACACATATTCATTGATTCACAATACACAAGATACATGTTCATATTACTCATCAGTCCCCTCTTCATCATGATGATGACGATGATACATCCTGCATTCAACAATGACTCATCCAGTCCATAGAGTACCCAAGACACACACTCGGACGGACCTCAGTGGATAACAGGCTTCAGTGGGTGCGCCCTTAGCTTCGACATATCCAATCTTGAATCCAGCTCTTCGTCAACCTCGCCCACAACGCTTCTGCATGTACCACATGAGGTCAAGAATGTTCAGCTTCCGTTTGGCACAATACTAAATATTTCTGAAAACGACGAGCGCATGCAGTACTAACTGAATTATTGACCCCCCACCCAAAAAAAAGAAGCAACAAAAACCTCAAAGGACATGGAGGAAATATCTTACATGTTGTCACCCCTGATAATGTACAGACCAAGAACAAGTTGTTGGACTCCCTCCTGCAAGTGCAATCATTTTCTCATAAGGCTCAAGAATCCAAATGTATGTACTGCTAAATTCTCATGCGCAGCAGAAATTAGAGAATATAATGAGAGAGGCACATGCAGTATGCAAGTACACGAGAGGAATTGTGCAACCGCTTGGTATTTCATTTCAACCCAGTTGTGCAATCGATCAATAATACAAGACAACTAGTTCACAGCACTATCACAACCTAAGAACCTTCAGGATATCAACAGCCTACTGATCGTTAATGTCATGATTATGCACTACTGAACAGAGGAGGCTTCAACTAGAAGGGAGAAGAGCAGGATGGGCCATGGAAAATGTTCCGAACCAACCATATCTCTATGAGAGATACTCGTCAGAATCCCCCGCCCCCCAAAAAAAATCCAAATAGGGCCAAGGCCTTAAAAGACCACTGAGCAAACATAGAACATGGAGTGGGCATCTAATGCATCAAAAAGGTGAATTGGTAAAGTGGAGCAGTATCATGCATATAACAGAGTAGCAAACAGTTTGATGAGAACACCAGTGCAGCATATAATTTGTTAAATCATCAGTGGGTATAAAGAATCATTCTTAAGCACTTTAAACACACTTAAATTCAGTCAGAACAATTCAATCAGTCCTTGAAACTAGGATGTCAGTACACGATACTCATCAACTTATCAAAGGTCAAGTATCCAAACGCCGGACGACACATGGCTCACTGTAATGTAGACTCATTCTGTACTAAATCAGTGTTCAACCTTAAGGCACAAAAATTTTCTTGGCATTTACATTTTTGGTAGCAAATTTCCAAGGATCGTGAAATAAACCAGTTTACAGTACTACAAAAGAGAACCGCAGGATTAACAAAGTGGGGACAAAAAGCAAACCAATGCAAATCCGTACCCAATGGAAGACAAATTCTGTAATGAACAATATGCACTGAACGAGTCATACTTGTAAGCCTATCTGTGCTGACAAAGGGTGTTCATACAGGAAACAGAGCACTTGAAAGCAGAGCATTAGTGCCACGTAGAACACTATGGGTAAATAAGATTGAAGGCCTGATTGGGGGTAAACAGGCACTCAGTGAGAACTTGAAAAGTTGCTCTAAATGGCTCACTGATTATCAGAGTTTGAGAGTTATCAAAGGGCAGATTGTAAAAAAATATATATATAACTTGTCTGGCATCGTACATGAGCGCTAAAGGTGACTTTTGTGTTGATGAGATGGCATCCAATTAAACCAGGTATTCTGGTGGTTTGGTTTGGTATAGTTGTGTGTTGGAGGGCATTCGCATTGGGTTTCAATTTTACACAGAAACAACTGGTTTCATTGATTGGGGGAAGCAATCCAAAACCTTTCTAGAATAGACCCTCTCATGGGACTCGTCGAGGATAATGTTGGTGGCCTGATCGAATCCCCTGAGCGTACCCTGCAGAAAACAAGATGAATTAAGTAGCCACAAGCAGCATATGGTATGGTATGGTATGGTATGGCACGGCAGCAAGAGACGACCATGGGGGGGCTTTGCTTTGCTTACCACAATGTTGCGTCCATCGTTGGTGATGACGGAGATGACCTCTGCAGAAGCAGGAGGAGAGCATCAGACAGAAGAAGATGGATCGGGAAGCGAAGAAATCATATGGCTAGTGGATTTGGGGGTACTCACGGTCGACGAGCGGCTCGAGCGCCGGACCGCCGGACGCCATCTGTGCCCTGCCGAGAGAGGGGATTAAGGACCGCCGAAACCGCAGGCGCCGCCTACTAGCCCCACAACCACAACCACAACCACAACGTGTCTCGTCCTCGCCGGAAAGACTGCGGTTCCGGTCCGGACGCCAAAACCCTAGCCGCTGCGTGCGTCTCTCTTGGTTCCCCTTCCGCCTTCTGCCTTCCCCTCTCGGCTGGGCCATGTGGTTATTCTGGGCCAAACTAAAGAGTTTTGGTTATTCAGTGCGTGGAGCAGTTTTTCTTTTATTTCGGCTCCAGTAGAGAATTTTTTTTATTTTTAGCCCAAATTTGAAACAAATTTTAAATTTAACCCGTGTTTGAAAATATTTTTAAATCTAACCCGTTTGGCCCCGCCACCATGCATGGCGGGGCAAATGCACTGAACCCCGCCATGCATAGTGGCAGGGTGCATGGCCCACGTGGCAGGGGTGGCAGCGCGCATCGCCAGCGTGGCAGGGGTGTACCCCGCCATGATGCATGGCGGGGTGGCCCTAACCCGCCATGATGCATGGCGGGGTACAACTCCGGCCATTTAAAAGCCCGGGCACTTCTTGTTTTTGGCCATTCATCCATTCCATTTCCCGCAGCATCCCTCTCCGCCCCAGGACCGAGCTCCCCTCCCCTCAGCGGCCTTCTCCGGCGTCCCTCCCTCCTAGGGCTCCTCCCCGTCAGGTATCGGCCCATCGTCAGACCTTGTTCCGGCCACCCCTTCTCTGCGTGCATCGTTGCAGTATGTTTGGTTAATGTAGTTAGGAAAGTGTTTTGTGTTGAAATCGTTTCGTGTTATTAGATGGAGGACTCGTATCGTGAGTCGATTTGGAGGAAAAAGGGTCGTCCTAGAGAGATGTACCCCGACGTGTCTTGCAAGGATGCGCCCGTTCCTCCCGAGGAACCTATACCTAACTGTGACTGTGGTCATCCGGCACACGTGGGCCAGTCGAGACATCCGGATACTGCGGCTTGTTGCTTCTACACATGTTATAGTTGTAGCGTAAGTAATTGTGCCCTTTGTTGTTCTTATTGGTTTCTGATGTTGTATTCGCGATGAGATAATTGAAACTTTTGTATAGCCCTACTTCCTGTGCTTTTTCTTCCAATGGATCGACGGCCCGGACAAGTTTGATCCAAGGATTCTCCTTTTCTATCCCGGCATTGATCATTGCAAGCGTGAGGTGTTTACTCACTGGGTTCCGCCCCCTCCAAACCCTCCTCCTATGACAGAGGAAGAGAAGGCCGTAGCATCGGCACGGCGGCTCAAGGATCCTCCAAAGTGCCTTTGCGGAGAGCAAGCCGTGATAAACCCACGCAATGAACAAGAGTTCATTTGTCCTCTACGACATGAGGTAAGGTTTGAGTGAACCTTGGAATGTCATGTCCTATATGTGTGTTTTACTGTTTTGATTTTGTAGGATCATGATTTTCCAAAGTGCCGTTTCAAGGAATGGATCTATGGTCCAAAGAGCCATTGGCCGGAGCCGGAGAAGAATGAGGAGGTGCCAGACTGGAAGAAGAAGAGGAGGTCTATTGCGCCTCCTGTGATGTGCAAATGTGGTGTTGAAGCTAGCTACAGCCTTGTCCCTTCAGGCCTTGGTATTGGGCACTTCTGTGGCCACATGATCGATTATGACGAGGTTTGCTAGGACTGTTGACACTTAGTGCTAATGTTTTATTTTGTTAACTTTGGTATGCTAACTTTGTATTCATCTATTTGTTGCAACAGAGCACTCAAAAATGCAACTGGGAATCATATGATGATGTGTATAATTTCAAGAATGAGTATAAGACAATGGTAGCACTTCGCAATACCAGAGGATATCCTGCAAGCTACGTCACTGATTTCGTTAAGAACCATAAGAAGAAAATGCTACGACGGGCCCAAGACCTACGTGTTCGTAACCCGGAGATTATTGCGTGGAAGAAGTGGTACGAGCAAAAGAAGAAGGATGTAGAGGAGTACCAGGCATGGAAGGCTGAAGAGGATGCAAGGAAGGCTGCAAAGGAGGCTGCGAGAGCAGAGATGCAAGGCTTGAACGATACTATTGACTCATTATGTGCGAGTGAGTCATTGCGTTTTTGGAAATTCAATCTTCTTTGTTTGACTGTCAATAAAGTCATTGCAAAGATCCTATTCATTGTTTGTATTTTGTACTTGCAGAGATTGGATGCACCGGCGGCTGACAAGTAGATATGGCTCGTGCTAGGTACACGGAGAATATGACAGTAAAGCGGGACGCAGGAGTTGGTGCCACCGCAAGCCGTCCGATTGTGGTTGAAGAGGAGGCCGAGTCGGAGGAAGACGACGACACCGGGAGGATAGGCGAGCTCATTCATCTAGCCAAAGAATTGGGGTACCCTCAGGACGTTGAAGTAGAGGAGGGTCAGGCAGCGTACCACAGCCATAAGACACCGCTGTTCGACGCATGGGGGCCAACAGACATGACCGAAGAAGAGGCCGAGTTGTACTCTCAGGCCGCGGATGAGGCGGAGGCGGCTTACTACCGGCGTGAGGCCTCCCAAGCCAATACAGTCGAGGCCAGCAAGGGTAAGGAGGTGGTAGTGGAGGATTCAGGGTCCGAAGACGAGTTGCTTACGCAGTGGTGCACGCAATTTGATTGACGTACAAGTGTCATTGTAATAATTTGCATTGTCACGTCTTCACGTTGTCGTTGTTAGTGTTTGTCGTTTGTAGTGGCTTAGAAACTTTGTGTCGTGTAGTTTGTCAGTGTTGTACTTTGAAACATGTCATTGTAATAATTTTCATTATCACATCTTCATTCGTTTCATTTGTTGGTCCACTCACTAAGATTGTTGTGTGGTTTATCCGTGCAGTTTATAAATGCAGTTTCTTAGTGCAGTTCCTGCGCGGGCGTAGTTTCAGGGCCACCCCGCCATGGGTGGGGGCGGGTTAGGGGTACCCCGCCATGTACCCATACAGCTGAGCGTTGGTGGAGTACAGCGGTGGAATTTCTTGCAACCTCCCGAACTGTCTGTAAACCCTGAAAGGGTAGTGCATATCGACGACATGGAAGAAGATAAGTGGCCCTTCGTAAAGCTACTCGTCCCCTTCCTCCTCGCAGCGCGGACTAAGGTAGTCCTCTAGCTCCCACCTAGACCACGGTGTCCATGTTACCTGCAAAGTAAAGAAACTTAATTTAGTATCAATCTCATTGATAGTGCCTTTAGTAGGAAATGTGGATATAACTTACGTAGTTGTGTGTCAACACGTCTATCGCATCCGTGTACTGCTTGTACCTCCTTTCCAACTCGCCCCTCACTACCTTAGCGTCTTTCCAGATGAAAAGGGCGGTGGGTCGAACGTCTTGATGCTGCCGTTCCTGCAAGTTTACACAAACACGGTGTCACTAATCTCTTAAGTCGTATGAAGATATCAAAGTAGTCAATGTACTCACAGGCAAATGCGGAGGTTTAGTAGGCCTCCTAACCGGAAACCGCTCCCAAATCCATACTTGAAGTAGGTATGAGCAGCCACCTAGGTTAGCATTATTCGACTGGCGACGACAGGCGGTACAAAGCTGACGGTATATCCAAGCAAGGACCGCGGTACCCCAGCTATACGTTGCAATATTCTCAAGTGGCTGCATTAGGATCCTCAAGAAAATCCAGCTGATGCTATCGCCTGAGGAGTCGGGGAACAAGAAAGCGCCCAAGAAGTGCCACAACCACACCTTTGCATACACCTCGACCTCGTGATCTGGAGCACCGACCGGAGGCCCTGCACCAAAGTGTTGGGTTATCCATGATGTCGAAACTCCTGAGGTCTTCCTACAATTACAATTGAAATATTATTGTACAAAAATAGATGTACCTGAAATGGTTGTATCAGTGATTTTAATGGGGCGCAAATATGAACTTACTTTGTGCCTTTAACTTCAGCCTCTGATGGCCTCCTACCACAGAACTGTTCCACCAAGTGTACCCAATTAGACTCGTCGACGACCCCAGTCACCGGATGACCAGCCAAACTGAGACACAATATCATTTTCACATCCTGCATCGTGATAGTCATTTCCCCACATGGTGTGTGGAAGGTGTGCGTCTCCTGTCTCCACCTGCATCATTTCAAGTTTCTGGTTATAGGCAAGTTGACAGCCCAATTTTACAAAACAAATACAATAAATAAAAAAAGCAATGTTACCTATCAACAAAGGCAGTAAGAAGTGCAGGGTCTAGTGTGGGGAGTGTATTGTTGTACACCCGAACGATCTCAAGGAAGCCCGCCCGCTGTATGTAGGGCGCGTATCGCTCGTCCCAGCTATGTACGCGGTGCGTGCGAACACGAAGTGGACGCAACGGCCTCTGCTACTCCGACAAGGCCTGGGCCCGGTGGTCCTTGTCGTAGTCAACCTCAATGAGGCTAAAGCGCGGATGAGGAGCCCGCGCCTCCATCTTGCAACCCTGAACCTCCCTGTTTGAAAAAAATAAAGAAAACATTAATAACATTAGAACAATTAATAACGTTATAAAAAAACAAAGACAAGTAAATTTGAAAATTATAATATCATAAATGCATGTTTACAATATATACCACCTCTTGTCTCGCCCGCCTATGAAATCTAGCGTTATGACCAGGATTCTTGCAAATGGAGCAAATGTTCTGCGCACGTTCTTCGTCAAAGTCCCCGCCACCATACATGTCGGCGCCGTAACCTTTCATATTGTCCATATCGCCTTTCAATCGCTTCTCCTTCCTCCTTCCCTTCCCTACCTTCTTCAGGTCCGGATAAGGCGTGTAGTCCTCACCATAGTATGGAGGCCACTGTGACTCGTCAAGATATGGCTCGAAACTCTTCTCCCAAACTTTGAGGGTGTTGGCACGGAGATACAAGGGTGACATGTATGGTGCAACTATGTGGTCAAAACCTCTAAGCCAACAAGAGGTGATCATGTGTGAGCAAGGGGCATGCATGATCTGAGGGACGTTGCAACTGCATTCTACTTTATCAAGATCGACACGGTACGTTCGGCCACCAAATCGTTCGTCGCCCAGGTTTGTGCCCCCTCTAGCTCGTACGCAGAAAACAAGCATGTCCCGTCCATAAGCCTCGGCAACCTGTTGTTTGGCCAATTCCTCAGCCTCCTTCAAATATTCGTGTGCCGCCTTCCCCCATCTTCCAAGCTCCTCTTCATTCCTCAAGGCTAGGCCATACCGCTTAACAAAATACTCATTGCACTTCCTAAAAGAGAACTCGACAATACCAGACACTGGAGAGATCGAACGCCTTTGAACACACGATTGAAAGACTCAGAGGAGTTTGTTGTCATGATGCCGTACCGGAAGCCGCCCTCATCAAATGCTAATGCCCACTTGGCTTTATTTTCCATCTGCTGGTCTAACCATGCCTTGCCAGCTTGGTTGAGAATCTTCTCTAGTTCTACCATAGTCTCGTTGAACTCGCGTTCCGTACGTTTATTACAAAGCTCCTTTAACTTGTCAGCCACATCCTTCTTACGTTGACGCCGCCAGAAATTGGCGGCAAAATGTCGCATGCACCAACGGTGCACTAGGGGCGGGTGACCATCAATGTGTTCATCGGCTGCATTTAGAATTCCAATGTGACGGTCTGAAATCAGACAAATGGTGCGAGAAGGGCCAAGCACATGAACACGGAGCAGACGCATAAACCATGACTATGAATCATTGTTTTCCTCCTCCGCCAAAGCAAAAGTCATTGGTACTATCTGGTTCTCTGGGTCTACAGCAGCAGCCATCATCAATGTGCCCCTGTATTTGCCGGTGAGGAACGTGCCATCAACAAGAACAACTGGCCTATAATACTGAAATGCATGTTTGCACTGATCGAAATACCAGAACACACGGTACAGAATATGCCTCAACAGGTTCTGAAGATAGAACCCTCCTGTGTATATGAACGATCTCATGCCAGGGTTGAAGTGTTCCATCGCACACAAAATGCGTGGAACCCTGTTATAGGCTTCCTCCCAGCTACCCTAACGAATTGCCAGGGCAATTTGCTTTGCCCACCAAGCCTTTCCATACGTGACCTCATACCCAACAAATGTGACTATGGTCTCCTGCAAGAAAGACACTAATACGTCGTTGTCCTTATCTACAAGACCCAATATACGACGGGCTAGATACCGAGCCATCAACTGGGGATGGTACCTTTTACCCTCATTAGTCTGGCATCTGTGCGGCTGTTCCACCGAAGTTACCTTCCACTTACCATCACTCCGCCTCTTTCGTGCATTCAACTTCCACGAGCACGGGAATCCAGCCTTACATAATATGTGGAATTTTACCTTCTTGTCAGAATGTCGAACCGTGTAAGGCCTATGATGATACACAGCATAGTCCTGAAGGAACAACTTCATCTCCGACATCGTATTGAAAAGCATTCCCTTCCTCAGTATTAAATTTTTATGGTTGTACAATGATTCCTTACACATCTGCAAACCCGTGTCACAAACTGCCATATGCGACATACTTACATCGTTATAATTTGGCACCCCGGTAAAAGGCAAGCCAGCCTCCCTCAGCTGTGTAAGCTCTGCCGATGTATAAGAAGGTGGTGCAACGTATTGTTGTGGCTCCCTAACCCTGCTCCATCCTTCATATTCCACTCCATCATTAGGATAACCGGTGGCTAATGTGCCCTGACTCTGCATGCCATGAAGTACCTCAAGCGGTACTCCTGAGGGCATACCACGAACTGGTGTACACATGGCAGGTGCACCTCCAGAGGGCATGACTTCAACCGATGCTCGCATGGCATGTGGACCTCCTTCCTCATTTCCTGAATCGTCAGAATCAGTGCTAACATCATCACCAATCATTTCCTCCGCTGCCGCCTCCTCCTCCTCCTGTTCAAACTCGTCTACATCAAAATCATTGCTTATATGACCAACTGGAGGAGAATGAACCCGCTCCTGCATCAAATTACCATCCAAGTCCATACTCTCCATAGTTTGTTGCATCTGCACACCACAATCTCCTAGAGTATCACTGTCAAAGGACGGCTCCTCATTCTCAACATTCTCCAGCACCAACTCAGCCATGCCGACATTCGAACCTTGGATGACCCTATTGTATCGGGACCACTATGCTTGGTTGCACAAATCTATCATCACATAGTGTGCCCTATTCTTTCCAACATCGAACCTACCCTTTAGTGTGAAAGCCTCGCCAAACTTTAAACTCAAACGGTCACATAGATCGCGGAAACTAGGGTGCCATCAAACCATTCCAATTCTTCATACATATCCTCAAACTGGCAATCCTCTCTCCTAACACTTCCTCCGTAAAAAACTCTTACACCGTAATCCATCTACAAAACGATTTGACATCTGATTATCAACTGACCATTATGGTACCACTAATTATTACATAACTAACTAAATAACTAATATTACCTAATAAAATCTGAATAACTAATAATCGTTAACTAATTAACTAATAACTAAATAACTAATACGAACCCATTAACTACAAACCAATATTAACTAACTATCAATAATATCGTCAATAACAAATCATCGTTAACTAACTAAATAACTAAATAACTAACTAAATAATTCAATAACTAACTAAATAACTATTGTTCAATAATAAATAATTAACTAAATAAATAATTCAATAACTAAATAATCATTTCATACAACGAATAATAAATAATTAACTAAATAAATAATAAAAACTTAATAATATTTACTACAAATAAATAATTGAAACGACAAAGTAAAAAAAATTACCGTAAATCGGGTTGCGGCGGCGCAACGAGGTTGCCCGGGCGGCGGGGTGCAACGGTCCGCGGCCGGGGTGGTGGCGCGGGAACGGCTGCCGGAGACGCGGCCGAGGGCGTGGTCGCCGGGGGCGCGGGAGACGGCGCGGCGGCGGCTAAGCGACGGCGCGGCGGGGCGCGACGTCGCGGCGGGGCGCGGCGGGGAGAGGCCGGGCGCTGCGGGGCGTGGGGGAGGACCTCCGGGCAAGCGCGGCGGCTCCGGCGGCGGGACGGCGCGGGCGACGTCGGAGTCGCGGGTGGAGTGAGCGACGAGGCCGAGCGGCCGTGGCGGGACGCGGCTTATATTTACGCTGCGCCCCGCCATGATGGGTGGCGGGGTACACCCCGCCATGATGGGTGGCGGGTTTGGCCTACCCCGCCACCGATCATGACGGGGTATGCGGGTGGCTGCCACGTCAGCTTGCCACGCGGGAACTGTACCCCGCCACCATGCATGGCGGGGTTCAGTGCATTTGCCCCGCCATACATGGTGGCGGGACCAAACGGGTTAGATTTAAAAATATTTTCAAACACGGGTTAAATTTAAAATTTGTTTCAAATTTGGGCTAAAAATAAAAAAAATTCCCAGTAGATCTTCTGCTCCATCCAACATCCACCCCCTGTGAGAGAAGGTTTTTAGAAGAGTTTGTTTCATTTTATCTTGTTATAGGGGAAAAAATAAAAATAAAACACTCAACTCTAAACAGCTCCTGAAACTGTGCAGCACAGGACCTAAATGATTGTTGCAACGCTCTGTTGCTTCACGCACAAATTCATTCTGGCTTGTCTTGTGCATACGTACATAGATGTTGTTGATGCCAGCACCAGTACATAGACAAAATTTCTATAAATACCTTCAAAATATCATCACTACAATAATTCGCTAAAGGATTTATAGTATGCATACATCAATCCCTAGCAGCTATACCCCGGTCCTCAGTTCATCCATAGCTTGAGGACCCGATCCTTGCCACCAGACGCCACCTTTTCACCGTCCGGACTCCAATCAACGGTGTACACCTAATAATCATCACATGCATCATCGTCTCAGTTCTCTCTCTTTATACTCAGTAATCAGCAATACAACAATATTATTGATGACCAACTCGATTTTGTCAAAGCAACGAGATACCTCATCTGCGTGGCCCGGCAGGTCCATTTTCAACTTGTGTGTTCGAATATCCCAAATCTGAAATGTATAATGCATCAGCAAAGCAACTGTCCATTCAAAATTCCAACCTACAAGCATCAGCATCTGGAGACACTGCTACACCCATTCATTGAATTCTCGGTACCGAGGCATTTGAGCACAGAAAGACCAATCTATATTCATGTTTCTTTGGATAATGAACTCAACCACGTCTGACTTGATATAGCTTTTGAAATTACTAACAAAGCCAAATAATCACACCACAAGTACAACCGAATACTTCCTTAAATTTCAAAATACAAGTCAACCTGGGTTTTTTTTTCCTAAGTCAACTCGTTTAACTTTGACCATCACTTTCTAAATTTTTATATAGATTGACAACAAGATTGGCACTGGTACATTCCTCGTGAAGAATACCTTCACAATATATAACTGCCTTTATTTAAGATAATATACATTCTTATCAAATTAGCTTCACACACGACTGAAATGTCTAGCTGTGCTGCTTCTGGTCGGATGTTAATCATACGAAATAGTTGTACCTAGAGCAGCTCTCTATTCTTATTCTTATAGATATTGCAAAAAATTTTTTGAAAGAAGTGGCAGGAGCTCTGCCTTTCAAGTAAGGTGGGAAAAGAGTTTATACACAGAAATGGCACTCTTTCCCAACTTGGGCACACATAGGCACCACGCCCTAAAGAAAAAACACAATAGATATTGCAAGTCAAAATGCAATATTAGATACCATGTTGGTGTCCTATAATGAACTTATATATGTGAATCAGAGGAAGTACAAAGTTTCTTTTATAGGGGAGGAAGTACAAGGTTGGTGTCGAATGAACAACACAACAGTACAGCTAAAGTCAAGTGAACACATATAAATAGATATATAGATACCTTTAGAGTGGAATCCTTGCTTCCACTAAGTAGAAGCCTACTGTCGGCAGACCAGCTACAGAGAAATAATGCTGTCAAGCATTGGAATGTCTGAAATCTAGGGAATTATTCTTTTCATTAAAAAAACTCACCTGATCTGGTAGACATCTGCAACGTGCCCTCTGAAAGCTGCAACAAATTTACCTGTAATACCGTTCCACAACTTGACAGATTTATCAAAGGATGCACTTGCCAACCATTGACCATCAGGGGAAAAGTAAACATGGTTTACAAGCTGCAAAAAGAAACGAACAAAATGATCACTTACAATTGCATATAAACAAACAATTAACTACAGTTACTTACACAACCTAAGAAAAAAAAAACTTGATCAAGCAATCCGATACTTTATGGACAACTGAGTACAAAGCCATAATTATTTCAAATACTACTGTGAACTGAATGTGGAGATACATCATACGCATTAACTGCCAAACTAGTAGGAAAATAAACATTAACGATTCTGTAAACTATCCACATTAAGACAACAAAGGATATAATACATGTACCAGCGGAAACATGTATACTAATAGAAGAATGTTGTCTGGAAATTTCAGAAAAACAATGTTGTCTGGAGGCAATGAGACGAGAGACGCTATACCTTCTGATGACCAGTCATGCGAGCTTTAGGTTGTTTGCTAATCGTTGGTTCCCAAAGAAACATTGTAAAATCATCAGAACCAGAAACTAGTCTCTCTGGAGCATTACCCCTCATCTTCTTGTACCTCGCAAGAGCAGCCTAAATACAAAAGGTTGTCAAGTGAGGAGGAAAAATATTCCAAAAAGACAATATTCATAAAAAATGGTGACATATATTATATGTAATCTTGAGCCAAAACTAATTTGCTATTAGGATAGGCAACAAAATAAAGGAAATACAAGCACTAGGCCAAGTGCCATCAATATACCTCTTTCATTTCCTCTGCAGTCGAAAATGTTTTGCCAGTGTGGTCATATGCTCCAGTACGGAGAACATATTCCGTGCTCAAGGCAAGCGAATTCACCCAGTGCCCGTGACCCTGAATATGCAAGAACAATTACCTTTAGAAAATGAAATGAAAACACCAATGATTTTATAGTGAGATAAAACTTCAGAATACGATTAAGTAAAGTAAAATTATAAACTCTTAAGTTAAACAAAACAATAATCGAATATCCAGGCACATGAGCATCAGAGCATAAGTATGCAAATTTTTTGTGGATTGATGCACACCTTCAATGTTTTGACCAACTTTCCCTGAGAAGTTTCCCATACTTTGATTAAACAATCTTGAGAACTACAGTGAAAGAAGAATTGTGTTCAGACTGATATATGGAAAAAAATAACTTCAAGTTTAAAAAAAACATAAGAGCAAGGTTTCTTATTGTGCGTCATTTGTAATGACTGTAGACATCTGGGTTGAATAAAGTATCAAGGAGCACAAAAATTTTTTAAAAAGGAGAAAACATATGTAAGTGAACGAGCCTTTTATTTCTGGTTGACAGATAATTTCAACTTGTTACCCGATTAGGTTACAATAGGTCAATAGTAAATCTAGGAATTATCTAACTGAGAATCAAATTCTTTTTCCACAATTCTCGAAAGAAAAACCTTAAGAATTGGCACACATGCAGACTTCACCTTATATTCATAGAAAAAGGGGAACAAGACCATCAGAAGAATTTGCAATGAATCTATGATGCAGACAATTCACTCCTACTGATGAAAAGATAAAAAAGCAAAGTTTTCACACTTAATAGATCAGCAGGTCTTATATTTTTATTTTCTCGTACTCTGTATAACGCTAGTATATAGTATACAGTATTGAACCATGATGGAATCACTGGATTTGTTAGTAAACATCAATTATTCAAGAGCACTCATATTTCCCACGGTAATAAATGAATAAGTGCAGAATACAAGAGGCCAAAGCTATAATATTTTTTCCAATAAAAAGGAAAGGACCAATAATTTATGTCTTACCCAGTATAAATCAAACCATCTCCACCCCATTTGACACAAGTCACTGAACTAGTGTGACCTGTAAGGGAAATAACACATTTCCTTGTGGTGACGTCCCAAATGCGAGCATCACCATCCTTGCTTGCACTTACAAAGCGGCGGCATGGAGACTGTAAATGAACCGGCTCCCATGATACAGCAGTAATCCATTTCCTGTGTCCCTATTTTGCAACACAAGGCACACTAAATGAGTGGTGGACATTGGAAACAGAAACATCTGAAAGATGCAAAGTATGATATGGACACATTTAACCTACTAAGAAAGAATAAAGTTTGTGGTAGTAATTATCATCTATTTTGAATTGTGGGTCATACAGATGCATGCTTGGGAATATATACACAGGACAGTCTAGCCACAACACAGAAAAGAAAGGCTACCATAATTATAAAATCGCTGTTCAGCAGGCCTAGGACTAAAAAACTAAGCAATGCATGATTGTACCATAAGTGGAGTGCCCAATTGGTTTCCAGTTTTTGGGTCCCATAATATAAGTTCTCCTGACTTGCTTCCACTAACAAGTTGTTTTCCATCAGGTGACCACGCAATGCAGAGAACCCAATTTTTGTGTCCTGAAATATGAAGGGTTAGAAACAACATAGGAGAAGCGCAGTGCACTGCAACTATCAAAAGTCTCATAAGTTATAGAGTGCAGCAAAGAAAGAACATACAAGCAAGACAAACTCGACAATAGTGTCACGGTAGAAACTGGCAGGCTTTTACTAGCAAAAGCTTAAAGTGTGCTACAACAGAGATTGCATATAGAAGATAGGGTCTCCATCCAAAGGTCTAAAACATATAAGCCTCGAGCACTGTGACCAAGGAGGACTCCAGGCATGCCAATTTTCATTTAATCGCGTGCTCCCTTTAATGCACCAGTGTCTGTCGGTTTTCCCGTTTAAACAGATGCTAACGCTGTTGCATGCGGAAGCTCCTAGATGAATAACCAACCTGACGGAGGGAGTATATGAACGGCAATGCATTCATTTGGCCAGGAACACAAGTTGTGAGCGTTGGAAACAAAGTAAAACAAGAGAGAGAAGCTTAGACGATTTAGACTTCTAGAAAACTCAATTTTGCTAAGGCGCTTTAGACTTTTGTACGGAGGGAGTATTAGTTAAAAATGGTTCATGTAGTGTGTTCAATGTTCATTGCAAGGAATGGATTTGAACATGCACAATATAGGTTGAAAAAACACTTTGTCATTAAAAGAAGCTGTAATATGCCATCATTCAATGATTCAAAGGTTCCAATTCATATGTTTATACAGCAAAAGTGCATAGAAGGATCATCAGCGTATTATATTGTAGTAATCCTCTCTTTGTCCAATTACTCTGCTAATAATATAAAAAGGCTAGTTCCAAGGTCATTTTAGTGGTTTGCCATGCAACTAAGATTAAATTGGCCACCATGGATGTATGCAACCTACCCAAGAACCAGAATTTAAGGAACGGGCAGCATTGCAGTAAATCATTAATAAACAAGGATAGGGTACTGAGCATTCCACCTTTGCATGTGAACAATGGAGTCTGCGTACTCAGGTCCCAAAAGCGAACAGTGGTGTCACCTGAACCGCTCGCCAAACTCTTTCCATCAGGGCTAAAAGAAACAGCAATTACAGCTTCCGTGTGGCCTGCAGAAAAAGAAGATTGTGAGTAGACCATTCAAGGAGAAACATATTGTTTGGTTGCATGCTGCAACCGGCCATAACTAAAGCACAGCTCGCCCAACCTACGGCAAGTTGCGGTGCTGAAATCCTGCGCCAAACTTTTGGCAAGGAATGGCTGCTAAAAACACACAAGAGACGCTGGAGTTTCCTCCAAATGGTGGCTAAGCATGCTGAAGGTTAGGGCATGGCGAGTTGTGGCATGTGGTGGATGGCAAACAAACACGCCCAAAAGAAACATAACAATTGTGTGTATTTTTATTATTGAATTAACTGGATATGACCACAATGTTGTGATGCACAAGATATTATTGAATTAACTGGATATGACCATAATGTTGTGGTAGACAAGATATTATTGAATTAACTGAATATGACCAGCAAAATGAACAATTGTGTGTATATTTTATTTTTGACAAAATAATAGCTAGGAGGGATGATTAACAGAACAACAGGAAGGGAGACATACCAGCAATCGTGGCAGAGCATCGGTTGACTGGCCTGATCCGGAAAAGTGCTTGTGGTTGGCATACTATGCGCAGAGTAACCTCAACATTGGCTAGATTTTAAGAAAACAAGGGATGGAAGTAGGAATTAGATGGCAGCACAGAGTTTGCCTCTCATTAAAAAAATCAAGAGACAAAAGGGGAATGCGCTAAACTGCTGAGGGATCTCATCCTACCATTCTTTTGCCGCATGTAAGCGCCCAGCTGGACAGAGAGCTCCTCGTCTCCAACGTAGAATGCATAGGGCAACTTCTCCTCCTGAATGAATGAATACAATACATGAATAAATTAGCAATAGGTAGATGGTAAGGTAAGGTTGAGGGAAGCAAGCTAAGATGAAAGAATTGGATATAGGGGAAAGAAAAAAAATAGAGTAGAGTAATACATTGTGGAGGAGCTGATTGACAATCTCCTGGAGCTGCGGGGGGCCGACGTTCTGGGGCAGATAGAGCGCAGCGCCGAGAGGTTCTCCCTCGGGGCTCAGCAGCTGGCACATGACGCTAGCGCTGGCATCGATAGCGGGAGCTAGAACCGGCTGGGTGTCCATCCGACGACCCCGAAGCAAAATCTGAGATGAAACTAGCGCAGCAAGGGAATCAGCAACTGCTCTGCTGTGAATAGAGGCGTGGGAAGAGAAGAAATCGATACCAGGAGAGGAGGAGGACGGCGGTGGCGGTGGCGGTGGCGGCGGCGCTTGAGACCACCAGACAAGCAAGCAGCTTCTGCTGATGAACCCTGTGGCGGCGGCGGAAGCGAGCGAGTAAGTAATTGAGAGGTGGAAGTGGGCCGTGTGGGCTCATTCATTGCTCCCGGCCCATCGTAAAAACGGCTTTCTTCGTCCTTCTTCTTCTCTCCATCCATCCCCACAACACAACGACAAGGGGGGCGAAACCGGCGAACGCGGCCGCCTCCTCTCTCTTCCCCTCTGCTGGAGCCGGGCTGCAGATCCGTCGCCACTCGGGGCTTGGGATACAAGCAACTCTCGGTAAGCAAAGCAATCCCTAGCTTTCTCGGGGGAGCGACTCTCGTCCCCCCTTCAATGCGAGTTCCACATGTTGCTGGGGTCGGATGCTCGTGCTCCGATCATCCGAGTTTACTGCGGCTTGTTATGCTGATCGTTTCTGTACAGCTAGCGTCTCGTACGTGATATTATGCCCCAAAAAAAGGATTTCGGATTTGTTCCGCCCGCCGCGATCCAAGCAAACGCATCTGTTGTGTCTGTGTGCTAGCCCTGATTCGCAAGCTTGCTAAGCAATGCCGTTTTTTCGGTACTGCTGAATACCTAGGACAGTGGCAGGGCAGGTGCTTCTGTAGATACAATTGACTGACTATCGGGGAATTGATAATGCGGGGAAACTACAGATTCATTAGTCATATCTCTTTAAATCTCTTATGTTGACGCTTATTCCTAATAATAACTTATAAAATTGAAGTGCCTATTTCTGCATTCCGGGAAGGGGAACACGTGCACATGCACCTAAACCGGTTATACCGGATATCCATAGATTTTTACTGGAATTTACTTCCACTATCTTGTATGTGTCGTATCTTTCATTAATCTTAATTATTCAGGCACGAAACAGACAGCCGTTATCTTTGCAAAAAAAAAATGCCGGTGGCCTATTGTGTCGTGTGCTACTTCAAACTTGCCTCATTTAGTTGACTGCCAAAGATTCTACTCATCCGCATTAATCACTTCTGTCTTGTAGGGCTTATACTTTGCGTCGATCGCCTTCTTTTGTCAATGGAGACCACTGAACCTCTACAGGTAAAGTTATCACTTATCTCTTGCTGTTTCTGCATATACTGGCTTTTTAATGCGTCTGTTAGTATTGTGATGATTATTTAGCGTGGGGTTGTGATTGAACCTGGAAGGTTTCGGAGCCTGTATTTGACCCATGTAGTTCATGTCATGAACCAATTGCTCTATCAATCTAGATAGGGCACCAGCCTGTTAGCAGAAAAGTTCTAAATCATCTATGAACACTTGTGATCATTGCTTCATTTTTTCTTTTCTGTTCCAATTAACTTTTATTTTTTTGGTCATGTTCTCTCCAGACAACTGATACCAGCAATATGTGTATTTCTATCAGTTCTATCTTATTAGATAGTGATTCATAGTGACTTCATGGTTTTCCTATCAGAAGAGCAACAATGTTTTTCCCCCATTAAGTTCTTCAGCAGTGTAGCCTTTTGATATACAATATTTGGATTGCTACGTCATTGCTATGCTATGGAGTACATATATGCTTACACAGGTGATCTTGGTCCCTATTACATATACAGCCCAAACAACTGGCTCAAGTGCTTGTGAATTGAGATCAATTCAGATAGAATTGTTCTGGACACTGAACTTATGCTACTCCTATGCAAATTTAGAAGCCACCAGCCCACCTCTGCTGCTACTGCACAGGGTACTTAAACATGTCGATATGCCACGTCTGAAGGCTGCTTTCATTTCAATATGGTTATGTGAGCTGGGCAATATCTGGATTTGTTTGGTCTTATAGTTTCTCTTTGTAGATAATGCTTAATAGTTTTACATTCAATGACAGAGCACTGAAATCTTCTTCAGTTGCCAGAATCTGAATGATCTCTATGTTTAAAATTTGCAATCTCATTGCTTTGTTGTTACATCATATAAGCTGTTAAATTGGTAAATGTGTATTAATGTATTTCCTTGATGTGTTTGTCAGGATATCATGTGTGAGTTTCGTGCCGGTAAGATGTCTCGTGAGGGAACACGAGTGGTTCCAGACACACGCAAGGGTCTTGTCCGTGTTGGGAGGGTATGGATACTCAAACTAAGCTCAACAATAGAACTTCTAAGCTAGTCAATTATTTCTTTATTTGAATTTCACTGCAGCTGTATACAACCTTTCTTTTGTAGGGTGAAGAAGGCTTAGTCCATTTTCAATGGCTTGATCGTGGACAGAACATCGTTGAAGATGTATCCTCTTGCACCTGTATTTTTTGTAGGCACTTCTTGCTCTGTTCTGGTTTTCTCAGTTGATAGTAATACTTCAAAGAAATTCTTGCTGTGCTAGAAATCCTAGTTTTTGGAAAGTGCCTGTTTCAAATGTTTGAACTTATATATGGTTCCTCTGTGAACTTCGAATATTGTGCCTCCACTTTTCCCTGCTTTTAGTTCATATCAGCATCACAGAAGTTTTGTCTGTCCTTGATTCCATCTTTCAAAGGATCAAATCATCTTTCCTGATGAGGCAGTGTTTGAGAAGGTATTGAGTAATATAATCCACGTTTAAGATGTTTTCCATGTTATTCTATTGAACTTCAGTGATCAACCCTAGTTGACTTCATTAGGTCACAGAATCTTCTGGAAGGGTTTACATCTTGAAGTTCAAGCATGACAGCAGAAAATTCTTCTTCTGGATGCAGGTCAGTTATGTGTAAAACTGAAAGTTTCTGTTGTGAAAGATGTAGCACTTTCGTCATTCTCAAGGTTTGACTATCATGGTGCTCTCTTTTTTTTTCAGGAACCAAATGCTGATGGGGATGCCCAGACTTGCATACAAGTTAATGCCTACATAAATCGACCATTAGGTAAGCTCTTAATGTTGGGAGTCTCAGCACATATCTTGGTTCTTGGTCATTTGTCTTAAGTCGTATTGCTGTGCAGATGCTGAGGCTGATCTTCGAGTACCTATTGAAGCTGAAATGTCTGAAGATACGGCTGATGATGATATCTCTTCCAGGTACATAAATCCAATGTGTTTTTAAACCCCTATCAACCTGTGTGTCCATGGCAATAGAAACTGCATGTATTAATATATTTGCTCGATGCAGTGTCAGAAACAATGTCAGCATCGTCTTTATCTGGCTGATGTTGTAGCCCATTGCCTTCACTGCCCTTGTTTGCGCCATGATATTTTATTATGCAGTTATAAGCAAATACAGTTTTTCTTAAAATGTGGTAAAAAAAATTGCTCTTGTTTACACCTGTGATATTTTTACATATTAATGGATGAAAGCTTTACATTTTTTTGCATACGTTCTTGTTTGATAACTTCTATACCTTTCTTTCATGTCAGAGCTGGGAATTTAGTTGAGAGCATGACCGCTGATTTGGCTGGTGAAGTGACGTCTGCTGCTGGACCTGTACGCTTGGAGGATCTGCAGAGAATTCTGAGTGCAATACAGCCATCAGGTACCAGCTTAAAAATACTTTCCATTGTGCGAGTTCTTCTGTCCTATATGCTTCTCTGAACTTGTACTTACATTCTCCTGGTATATCAGGTGCTGCATCTTCTGACCCTGATGCTGGTAAGTGCTATGGTAAACTGGTGCACTCTTGTTATTCATCAACTAGGTTTCTTTTTAATCTCTTGGTCTGTGCTGGTGTTGCAGGACTAGGACTAGGAGACATCTTGAAGCCTGATTTGGTCTTGCCATTAATTGAGAACTTGCCCATTGAACAATTAGCATCACATCTTCCAGAGGTTTGTACTACTGAGATGATATGTTACCCTGGCTTTCAGATTAACCGGACCTTGCAGCTTAATTCATGGTCATTGCCCAATTCCAGGGCTCATGGACTCCTGGTGATATCGTTGAGCTTCTCCAAAGTCCTCCTTTGCGCCAACAATTAGATGCATTCACCCACGTTAGTTACTCATCCTTACCATTCTCATGTGCTACATTGTGATGTCACTAGTTCCTGGTGGTAGTGGTATGCTGATTTTGATGTTTGGTTGTGTGACAGGTTCTACGGACTGGGCAGATAGATCTTGCTCAGTTTGGAGTTGACCCCAGCAAATGTAAATCCTTTTCACAGACTACAACTTTACATTTGATAGTAGATTCGTTATATGTAGTGTGCTTGGGATAATTAATGTCTGTATAAAGTAAAAAAAAAAAAGCAATCTGTTCGGCGAGCAAGCCTTGTTATTATACATAAGGTTTAGGCAGTATAATAATGATAAAAAACTACTGTAAATGCCAACCATCCATGATGCTTGTTGCTGAACTTTGGAAAGATTTTTTCCCTTTGCAAATTTTGCAATCGGGGTGAGTATAGTATGCATCAGTTTTTGGTATCTGAACTTTTCTGCGCGTTGTGATTATGGCAGATAAGTTCACGGTGGCCTCATTCCTGGAGGCATTGGAAGACTCGGTTGGAAGAGGTGCCTCTGAAGCTGGAGACAAGGATGCAGAGGCCCAGCGAGGCAGTGGGAATGATGCCATGGACGAGAGTTGATATATACTTGGTAGGGGCAGAATGCGAGCTCATATCGTGACAAGTCTTGTGTTGTTCGCATAGAACGCTAGCTAGCTCATGGTATTTTGGCACACTGAAAGTAAGTTTGTAGACAAGTTTTGGACATTATTACTGTGATAAGTAGTGCTAGGCAACGGTTCATCAGACGGGTTGGATGGATCATGGATTCGATGACATTCAAACTTGGAAGGCTGGATTGTTTTGGGGTAAATCTTGCATGTCTGTCCTCTTTACTGACGTTTTGAACGAGGCTTGGTAAACAACAAATCGCATTTTTTAGATGGAGTATGCTCTAGACCTCTAGTTCAGCAGTAGAAAGGAAAATAGTCGGTCGGTAGTAGTTCCATTTCCAAATGAGTATAAGGAATCGAATAAGTACTATAGTCGTATCGAGTAAGCAGTATAGTCGTATATTGATCAATATGAATACTTCTAGAAATGAGAAGCTTAATTAGACTATGATGATCATGAGAAGCTTATTGAGACTAGACTGTGATGATGATGAGAAGCAGTCGACGTGGTCGACATCGATCCATTCATTTTGCAGGGAGTACTAGTAGGCTATATATTTCCCTGCGTTTTTTAAACGAAGATGGAGAGCACGTTACGTTAAGGGCGCGTTAAGATCAGCGGCAATAAAGTTTTCGGGACGCGTTAAGATCAGGGGTTGTAAAGTTTTTAGGGCTATGTAGCACATGTGTAACTATAATAATTAATATTTAATCATAGATTAATTAAGTTTAAAAGATTTATCTCGTAAAATACATATAAACTGTATATTTAATTATTTTTTTATCTATATGATGGGGTGTAAAAATTTTTCGTGGAAACTAAACACCCCTAAATTGAAAATGCAGAGAAGGCCATCGTTTCGGAACAAGTCAAAAACATTATAAACTTTGATTGACCGTCAATCAGTTAATGAGGTTGTCCTTTCTTCTTTTAAAAAGAAAGAAAGAAAGAAAACAAAACAAACTATAACAGAGAAAAAGAAGCCTAATTTAAACAAGTAAGGATTGATTTGTCTCTTCCCTTGTAATTTTTGGGCTAAATCTAAATCAAATGGATCATCCATAGGAATAATAGGAATAGTATAGTATGTCCGGCTAGCTAGAGGAAGCGGAAGGCGATGACACCGGCGGGCTCGTCGACGGCCGCGCTGGAGCCTCCTCCCTGTCTGCAGCCGGCGGGCGTCGCCGGGGCTATGTGCGGCGGCGCGGACGACGTTAGCAATCCGAGCGTGAGGTCGAGGCCCATCGACGGCGGCTGCTGCTCTGCCTCTGCTTGCTGGTCGTCTTGTTGCGGCTCCGCCACAGCCTGGCTGACGTGAGAGGCGGCCTCCTCGGTGTCCAGCGACGCGGACGCCGAGTGGCGGTCGCAGTCGTCGGGCGAGGCGAGGCGGCTCCTGGCGTTGCTGTTGCTCGCCTGACGAACAGCGGCATGCAGTACCTCTTCATCGCTATGGTCTGCCACCAGCATGTCATCGTCGTCGTCGTTGTGGTGCTCCGTGGCCGGCGAAGCAGCAGCGAGGTGCGGCTTGTTGTTTTGGGTCGTCGTCTTGGTTTTCTTGGACGGTGGCGATGAGGATGTGCGCTTGAACTTGGGCTTGGACACCTTATGGAGAAGCCCCCTGTCCGTGTGTTTGTCTTTGTCGTCGACTTTGCTTTGGGCAGCGGCTGGCGGTGGTGGAGGTGCAGGTGCAGCAGCAGCAGGAGACTGCTTGTTGGAGGAGGAGGACTTGGGGAAGACGTGTCGGATGTCGTAAGCCGCGGCGTCGTCGGGAGAGACCTGGACGATGGGCGCGCCCTTGAGGACGGCCTCGACTGCGGCCTGGCACATGTGCCAGGTGCCCGACCAGAGGAGCCCGACGGCGCCGTAGACGGGGTTGACGATCCGGCCGCATGCCTCGTAGAGGAGGGAGCGGAAGACGGCGGGGCGGAGCGCGTCGGTGGGCGCGGCGGCGATGAGGTTGAGGAGGCCCGCGCGTCCGTAGAACTTGGCGAGGAAGACGGTGGCGTTGGCCTGCGCGTCGGGGAACTTGATCCACTGCAGGCAGGGGCGGATGGTGCAGGCGTCGCTGCAGCCCTTGCGGAGGACGCGGCAGCCGTTGCAGCTCAGCCTCATGATCGATCGATCGCTTTCTTTACTTCAGTGTACGTGTTGTGGTGGTGGTGGAAATGGCTCGCGGTGGCGCGTGCGGGCGAGCGTAGCGTCGCAGTGACGACGAAGGAGGTGGTGTGGTGTGAGCAATACTCCTATGATTGGACCGGACATGGAAGGAAGGAAGGAAGGGTAATATATATGATATCCATCGTCATCGTCCCCCAAGGAAGACGAGACCTAGGCTAGGACGAGGACAAAACCAAAAACACGTCGTCGTCTTCAGGACGGCTGCGGGCGGCGCCACTGGTTTCGATCGGCTCTGGTTTTGCTTTCGGTTTCCCTTCCGAAAACCGGGAACGCATGCACGCGGTTCCGTCGCAGTCGCAGCCTAGTTCTATATTACTAGGACTCCCAGTTGGTGGGGAGCGGAGCATCTCCATCTCCCCATCCATGGTTCCATCCAAAACCGTGGGTGCTGCCTTTGTTTCCTGCTCTTCCTTCCCACAGATTTGCATGCATGCCTGGTTTTCAACTCCCTCCCTCCTCATGGTCATGGACACACCCAACCCTACCTCCTCCTCTAGGTTGCTGCTGGCCTTTATTATTGCAAAAACAATCATGGCTAGTCACACTAGTATCTTTGCGATATAGGGTGTGTTTAGATGGGGAAAAGCAGGTGAAAAGTTACTGTAGCACCTTTCGTTGTTATTTGACAAAATTTGTCTAACCATGGACTAACTAGGCTTAAAAGATTCGTCTCGACATTTACAGACAAACTATGTAATTAGTTATTTTTTTACCTATATTTAATACTTCATGCATGTGTTTAAAGATTCGATGTGATGGGTGAAAGAGGAAATATTTTGGATTTGCATGGGAAGTAAACAGGGCCATATATATTTTGTTCAAACCATCTTCTTATCAAATATCTAGTGTAGTACTGAGTCAAACAATTTTGCCTCTGATCAGATTTTTTTTCAAAAAAGTATTAGCACTCATGATACCAATTAAATGCTAGAAAATCATAGAACATAGGGATCAATTAAGTTATCTCGAGTTGTTCCGTTGTGTCTTTTATATTTGTAGACCATGAAATGTTTTAAAGGAGGAGCTCTATTATTGCGGAAGTAGTAAGAGGGGCTTGAGTCTCGTCGTCCGCCCCGCCGCTAGACCCTACTCTACATATGGGGTGACGTTGTAATTACCCCTGCTTTTAATTTGAAGTTGATCAATCTCTACTTATTTAACTTTGTAGCTTTCTCTAAATTTCTAAACTAGTAGATCTTACAATTTCTCCGATGTGAGACGGGATTAAATAAATGACAGAAAAAATAAAAATAGTTTTCCCTTTGCCTTGGAATGGAATTGGAACGGAAGTGGAGCAAAAAAGTATAAGAAAGAAAGAAAGAAAGAGCAGCGCCGAGGAGCAAAAAAACGGAAGTGACGATGCAAGAGCAAGACGACCGGCGGCTTTTTCCAGTTCAAACACGGGAACCGAACGGCAAGCTACGATAGCTCCAGGTTTTGTGGGAAACCAGCCTCCCAGTCCCAGGTGCTGCTGGTACAGCGACGCATGCATGCACTCACTCCGATCCGATCCGTGGTCGGTGTCCAATCACAATCGAAATCAGCGACACCTGACGTGGCCGGACGGATCCACGAGAATAGAATGGAACGCCGGACGGATCCACGACACAGAGGAGTACAGTATCATCCAGTACATTAATCCATCCATTGGATCTGAATTGGCATTGCGTCCCAACCTTTCTCAAACGTCGCTGTCTTTCTGTGGGCGCCCTCGGTCCGCCTCAAAACCATGGCTGGTTTTGTGTTTTGTTTTATTTCTACTCACTCTCTCTCTCTTTGGGAAATGCTTAGGGGCGACATGTTGCCATAGGCCGCCATGCCAGCCTCAACGGCTCAACAAGGGTGTCCCATTATACTCACATTTGTTTATTGGAAAATCATTCTATCTTTGTCCACTCTCCAAAACCGAAACCCCACCCTCCACTTGTCAAGGTCCCAGACTCTCAGCACCGCCGCCGCGCGGTGGCCGCCCGCCTGCCACTATCCTTCCTCTCCACCGGTGGTGCTTGCTCCGCCCGTCGCGCGCGCTGCCCATCTGGGCGAGCTAAGCCCAATGCTGGTCACGCTGCTGGTGGTGGTGGTGCTCGTGCCACCGCTGGGGGTGGTGGTGGTGGTGCTCGCGCGTTGCCGCTCGTCACCAGCTCCGACCTCAGTGGCTGGATTCAACCAGCCCTAACCTCCCCCATGTTGCGAAACAGGAGGGCGAGTGTTGGCCTGCGGATGCGGATAGGCCAGATCGGCTAGCGAGGCACGAGGTTTTTTTTTTGGAGGGAAAGAGGCACGAGGCAACGGATGAGCTCGACGTGGGCTCTGGAGTAGCGGCCGGACATCCGGGTGCTAGCCCTTCGGTTTTTTTGGCCCTCCGGCTCCCCGTATCAAAATGGCTCCGGCTCGTGTTCTTTTGGTGCAGCTTGGTCTCTCCGGTGCGGAGGCCGCATAAAATGGACCATAATTTGTTTGGTTTTTCTCGGTACTTGCTCGTCTAACGTATGAAACACATTGCTCTAACTTAAATTAGAATTCAACCGACCGACTGATGACTCCACCCCTTCTAACTTTCGCTCTCTGTTTCAAAAGATACAAATTCTTGTTATATATTAGATGAAACTTAAATATATATAAAATATGACACTGGATAATATCGTTATATTTGATTAAATCAGTAGAAGAGATGATACTAACATTTATGATACCAACTAAATATCATTAGATAATTTTTATAAGATATGTTTTTTTATAGGAAGCTTTTCTAAAGATATAAATGTTTATATTATTTTTCTATAAATTTGGTTGAATATAAAGGAAAACTAACTTGTTGTGAACATAGAATTGTTTTCTTTTAGGGTGGAGACAGTATAAGCAGTAAACAGCTAGAAAAAAAGCCTTCTTAATTGTTATGAAACGGTGTCTCTCAACAGACACCCCTTCGGTGATCTCATCAACGACGTCACGAACAGACACCTGTTCACGAAGTATCTCATCCATCAATTACAAGATTAGTGGATAGAATTAGACAGTTAGTTTACTCCCAAAGGACATGTCCTTTGGGAACAGTCATGTCCCTTTGTAACACCCCTTCACTTGTATAAATATATTTCAGAGATCAATGAAAGGAATAGTTCTTCCAATCTTGTTCATTTACATTCACGCTTAACACGTTATCAGCACTTTGCTCTACGAACGAGAAGAAAACAGGAGGCGAAGAACGAAACAGTTTCTCTTGGCGATCGAGACGCGATCTTCATCTCCTGCAGTCCTGCTTGTTGCTTTTTGTGACTCATGGAGCCCGGCGGCAAGATGGTCATCATCCTCGCCGCTCGGCCACGCTACAGCAAAGGCACATCTTCCGGCAACGGAACCACCATGGCCTTTTTCTTCCTGAAAAGAAGATCACGTTGCTGTCCCATACCATGGCAAAAAGAAGCATTTGTTCTCACGGGTAAGCATCATGTGTATGATGAACTAACATAGATGTTCTTCATCAACCTTTGGAACGGCAAGAACTGACACAACTCGCAAGATTAACGAGATCATAGAAACTCATCTCGACAGTACGGTATGCAACATGTGTTCAATTTTGATGTTTACCTTGCGTATGGTATTAGTCATCGCCATCCACCGCACCCGCACGATCTCCACGACTGCGGCCCCTAGCGCACCGGCTGCTGCGCGGACTCCGCGCCCCGTGGCCGGCCAGCCCGAGCCCGCTGCAGTAGCCCCCACGCCTGGCGGCGGATGGAGGCTGGCTGACAGCCCTGCATGGCCCCCGCGCCGGTGGCTGGCGGCCCGGCGAGCCCATGGTTATCGGCGGCCTGCTCTCCAATGGCAGTGCACGCGCGCCTGTCTTGCGGCAACGCTCCAGACTGCCGACCAGCGTCTGCTGCCCGCGCAGCCCCGAGTCCAGTCTCCTTCACGGTGTTGGCGGTGGTCATCGGCCCTAGCGCCCTGCATCCCGGCGGCGCCCTCACAAGTCATGGCCGAAAGGCCGAGCGACTTCGCATAGGAAACCGTCCGTGAGAGACTTGGGAAAGGATAAGGTTGTGTTGTTTATGCACAAAATCCTTCTTTCTCCTATGAATTACATGATAATCCTGATAGATTATTGATGTATTCCAGATTTATGTTTAAGCCCTCAGGTTTTAACATACTGCAGTGTACTATATTTACCCAACGTAAATGCTCATTTTAGACCCTAGATTTAAAATGCAATATGATGCACAATATTTACCTCAGTAAATAAGTATTTTTGAGACCCATGTGTCATAAAAAAAATTGCATCATAACATATACACATATGTTTTCTGGAATTTATTTTAGTACTGTTCAAAGCGTTTGTCCAAATTGGCAAACCCAATAAATATGTGCTATTAATATTGCATGATCAACGTGTTTGTCCAAATTGGCAAACCCAATAAACATGTAATATTATCGTTACATTGTTCATAATGTTTGTCCAAAATGGCAAACCCAATAAACATGTAATATTATTATCACGACCA
The DNA here is from genome assembly GCA_038087645.1 of Saccharum hybrid cultivar R570. NCBI lineage: Eukaryota > Viridiplantae > Streptophyta > Magnoliopsida > Poales > Poaceae > Saccharum > Saccharum hybrid cultivar. Next base: position 41,804,023 of record JAQSUU010000496.1, on the reverse strand, counting down.
TGATCCTGCGATTTATTTATTTCGCAACCGATCATTTTCTTTAAGCCCTTTTACGCTTTTCAACTTTAAAGCACTATGCGCTTAAAAAATGGATGCGACATTTTATGTGTATTTTTCTCACCAATTGTATAACGCGCATGTTCTCTATTTGTTTGTTGGCCATACACAAGGTAGCACCACTGTTGCTACTGTGGATTTACATTAAGTAAACACTTAGTGACTATCCTCAGCGTGTGTACCCAACATCACAAATTAGAACATTTGGTCTACATCTTTTCACAAAGATGACTACCATTAATTCGTATTCCTATTGGCCATACACAAGGTAGCACCATAGTTGCTACTGTAGGATCTACACTAAGTCCACAACTTAGTGACTATCCTCAACATACGTACCCAATTCGTTTGCGAATTAACTAAGGTCTACACTTAAGACGTGTTTATACAACTTGCATTAATTAATTGGCATCTACTGTTAACACAGATTATGTCCAATTTGAGGTCTACACCTTTACGGTGACTACCTCCATCATGATATTATGCATATGAGATTTTTACACTATCATGAATACAAGATTTATCTTGTCCTTATTTTGCATCCCATTACAACACTACCATAGTAATTTTAATTTACCCTTAAAGTAAATTCAAAAATCTATGGTTTACACCTAGTTGGAGTAATGGACACACGAAAGAGTTTGATCTCCCACTCTTGATGATTACCATGATCCAACATAGCCAATGGACGTAAAGTTAAACTTTAATGTTCTATGGATTCATATAGCAAAATATACTTGGTGCTCAACATAAGAGAGCATCACCGCTTACTGAACAATTAAGTATGGAGTAAGTATGGAGTTTTATTTAAATAAAGCACCATACACATCTAGATCAGACATATGTGTATCTCAATGGATGTAAATCGATGCACTATATGGTTAACTCTCAATGAGTGATATGAACAACACAAGGCAGTCATTATGCCCAACCATCTATGATTGGCCACAACTTTATCTCTAGGATTTCAAGTCCACTTGAGAATACAATTATGTTGTTCCAAATCCCCCCACATTGCGTTTTCGCGAAAGCACACAACTTACCAAATGATTCTAGATTAATTCCTACATTACTTCAGGTCTAAGTGTATGATACACTCTTATCGAGGAATCATCATTAGCATTATAGTGATGCTCTACCATCTGAAGTACATTGAATTTTTAGAATCATAACAAGTTCGATGCCATGTAATAATGCCATCCAAAGAACTTTAATGGTAAGATTTAACGCAACAACAAGAAACAACCATGTGCATTCCTTGAGGTCAAGGCGTTTCCCAATTATGACAAAAACCATATTTTTGTCCCAACTATGGATATTACGGCCTCACAACTTGCAAATGTCATGCCTTGAAACATTTAATTAATCAGTATTACAAATCCATTGGACATAAATATCCGGCTCACCAATAAAGATAGAAGCACGCTTCAATCTTCAACCTGACACCACTAGAAAGGTTAGTTGTTCACAATCAGTTTCATGAAGAAACCATGTAGCAACCAAACACTTAATTAATAAGTGGGTCTTATGAGCATGGAGAGCACGATCATCGAATTTACTTCGCTTGATCCATTTTGGAGACCAAAATTTGTCTCCCATTTATAAAGATACCTAGTATCTGCGTCCCATTTTAGTGTTGTAATATAAAATGTTGTCATCAATTTCAATTGAATATCACAATAATGTGCCATCACATTTGATATTCCATTAATTAACTTGTATGTAATCTATATATCTGCCAAGAATGTCATTAATATTCTTCATGCTATATATAGACTTATACGGGAGTCAATCCAAATGCAAAGAGGAACTTTGCCTAGTGGATAGTTGCACCACAAACTCTATACATAGGGAAACAAAATATTCCTAAACTCCTGTATGGAGACAAGGAAATGTTTTGTCAATCGCACGTGATATTATGATAGTTGATTTTGGTCGTACTACTATCATAACCCCTATTGGTACTCAAATAATAATCATGAATCCATTATTGTATTCTGATTCCATAATGTACCCAATTAAACTATAGAGATATCCGTCAATGTGGTTTTCATAGGTAAACCCCAAGATGACAACTAAGAGGAATATTTTCTCTTAACAACGGATATGGCAATACTTAAACAAAACATCCTCAGTTGGATTGGACTGCACATACATAACCCGTATCCAATGTTGCGTACAAATAATTCTCTCTTGATGTCAACAAGACTTGGCCCATTTGCCTCGGTTATTCAACTATATGGATAACATGAGAATTATTAACAATTCTATTGGTCATAGCATCAATATAACCCACTAAATTTCTTGAAGAAATTCAAGAACATACATGTGACTCTATTTACCATTTTATGGACCATAAAGATACTATGTAATGCACATTTATGCATACACAATATATTCCCAGGTGTGTCTCTTAGTCATGAGAACCACCATTATACCAAACTCATTGCTCGAAATCTTCAATTTAGAGCAAATTATCCTGGACGCAGGATCACATCCATTTTACATGGATCAGTTTGGTTTTTGGAAACAATATATATTGAGTACCTTATGTCCATACCAATAATAGTTTGATTGAATCTCTTATTGAGAATCAAATTGATGAAATGACCTATTCAAATATAATTGTAATTTACCAGCACTAAGTTGTTTTCATGCGGCCTTACACACCGCATCGTTAATTCAAATTCATCAAACTGCACTTATACAATTCCCTCCGTTGCAGTATGTATGTGGAACTTTGGCCGCAGCCAAACATTTCCCATCAGCGCATCGAGTATGTTTTGCACATACCCATATCACCACCCCCAACATACCAATGGGCATTAGGGATCCCAAGAGGTAACTCTGCAGGGGATTTATAAATTGCCCGTATGTTGATCACATTTGAGGATAATTCCAGGCATTAGGGGGAGATTTATACCATATTAAGAATGCCGAGAATCAAAAGAGCAATCCTCACATCCACGTACCAAAGAATCTAAACCTAATCGTTTAGAATATCTTATATTTGCATCATATTGCAAAGAATCTGCCAGAAACATTTACTGATAATAAGGGTGTCACAAAATCCTCTTATCCTGCTCATAATGCGCCCGAAAGAATGGAGGTACCAATTAAAACCATTCAACTCCCACTTCTAAATAAGAGGGGGAGAAGTACGGCCGCTCCTAAGGATAATGCTCCAAGTAAGCTTTTGAGGATACCGAGGACAAGATTCTCCAAATCAGTAAATCCAAGCCAACCTCAAGTTGGTAGACACCCAAATGGATGAGCATCCAAAATCTGGATCAAAATCCATCCGGATCAATGGTGCACCCAAATTCTGATCCTGGGACATGGAAACACCCTAACTCCATATGGGAAATGACTCGGAGTCCAAAAGGGTTAATATTTTCACATGCTATATTGATTCCAAGCAATGAGTCAATCATTTGAAGACTACAAACTGTCGCGACATATACTCCTCAAAGATTGCTCTTCACCTTACTAGATCTAGAGCAAAAGTCCTAGGCAGAGTGTCTTCACACAAATTTGCTCAAACTAAAAGGTGGCAATTAAGGAGATCGCTCTTGTTCAATGATGAGAAGTATTACCACAGTAATATCTTCCCTCACAGAGTTTCTTTTCAGAAGCAAGGTGGTGAACAATGAGAGCTTGTAGCATATGGTTTCACGCAGAGACCCAACGTAGCATACCCCACGGTATGTGTGAAAATGAAGTTTTCCAAATTCAATAATTGGCAGATCAAATGAATTTGATAGATTCGGACGAATAAGTCCCAATGGACTTCACATTCTGAATCCAAATAGAAATCGCAACATACATTGTGTATAATTAAACATGATTGCATATATTGATTATTTTGATATCATCATGAGACATAAATAATTATGCAATCATTTGATATACAATTTCCATAATGTGGATTCCAGATGGAGGATTTGGGTAAGACCAAATATTCCTAGGCTTACAGTTTGAGCACCATCCTTCAGGGATTTTAGTGCATCAATCAGCCTCTATCTAGAAAATATTGGAGAAAAGATATTGGAACCGAGGTTCCATATCTTAGTGTCATTGGAGCACTTATGTATCTTGCAAATTGCACAAGGCCTGATATCGCATTTGCAATGAACATACTAGTTAGACATGGTGCAAATCCAACTCACCGTCATTAGACGGGAGCGAAGCATATCCTCAGATATCTTAGTGGCACAAAGGACTTGGTTTATTCTTTAAGAGAAATTATGATCCCAATATGATTGGATACATGGATGTTGGTTACTTATCTGGTCCCCATTATGACTAATCCCAAACAGGATTTGTATTCTCACATGGAGATATAGCTATTTCATGAAGTCTTCTAAACAGACTCTGACGACGACCTCTACTAATCATTCTGAAATTATTGCTCTATTTGAGGCATCACATGAATGTGTATGGCTTCACAGAATGATTAATCACATGCAACAGTCATGTGGTATTGGTTCGATTGAATCACCTACAATTATCTATAAAGATAATTTCGCTTATGTTACATAGATGCAAATAGGTTACATAAAGAGTAATGTCATTAAGCACATTGCTCCTAAGTTGTTTTATCCCCATGAAAGCGGGAATAAACATCTTGCAAATCAAGTCATGGGATAATCTCACGACCTATATACTAAGTCCTTACCAAATTCTATGTTTCAAAATCTGTACATAAGATTGGTACGCGATGACTTCGAAATTTGCAAGAATCAGGGGGAGACATCTCCTAGATGTTGACCTGTACCAGTATCATATTATACTCTTTTCTTTGACAAGTTTTACTCATAAGGTTTCTTGTTAAAGTTTTTAATGAGGTAATATTAACATAAGCATGTGTCATATTTTCTATTTTCCCCACCGGGGTTTTTGTGGGAAATATCAAAGACACATATTGCCCTCACAACTCATCCATGATTTTTCCTAAAAAGGTTTTTTTTCATGTGAGTTATCCAAGAGGCAATACCAATAATATGTCGCCACATTTTCTCCTAATTTTCCCACTGGGTTTTTACAGGAGTTTTAGCAGCATATCACTTTATATTGCTCCTCATATTTTTCCTGAAAGGTTTTTGGGGGAGTTATCTTTATGTCGTATCTCCAATATTTTTTCCCCACTAGGGTTTTTAATGGGATACCAATGACATAGTGGTTTATTTAAATCACAAACAAATATGTTATTTTCTCCTTATTTTCCAATTAGGTTTAAAGGAGTTTTTATAGCATATCTATATATTCCTCAGATTTTTCCCATAGGATTTTTCGAGGAATCTCAGCTTAGAGCTGCATTGATCTCAAGGAAGATTCGATCAAGGGGGAGTGTTATGAAACGGTGTCTCTCAACAGACACCCCTTCGGTGATCTCATCAACGACGTCACGAACAGACACCTGTTCACGAAGTATCTCATCCATCAATTACAAGATTAGTGGATAGAATTAGACAGTTAGTTTACTCCCAAAGGACATGTCCTTTGGGAACAGTCATGTCCCTTTGTAACACCCCTTCACTTGTATAAATATATTTCAGAGATCAATGAAAGGAATAGTTCTTCCAATCTTGTTCATTTACATTCACGCTTAACATTAATCATGTCGTGAGATAAAAATAACAAGATAAGACACATGGAGCCGGTGTACGTACTAGATTTTTTTTATTTTCCCAAGAGGAGTACTAGGTACCTGGCCATCGAGCTTCAAGATATATAGTACTACCGGTAGTACTAGTTTTATGTTGAAGATTCCTTGGCCATTGCGGTGGTCCGAGAGACCTGGGACCCGAACCTGTAACCCCATTTCATTCGCTTCGGGGCCATGTGACGTGACGGCTTGGAGGGCTGGCCGGTGCCCGGGCCATCCGATGACGACTGTGGAGTGATGAGACAGGGACGGGAAGGAAGGAATCCACAGTTTTGGGAAGGAAAGGAAGGCGGTTTTCCGTTTTCCTTCCTTCCTTGGTAATGGGAGTGGGAGCTCCCCACGTTAGTTTAGTTTATTAATTACTCTTTCGGTCCTAAAATAGAAGTCAGCTTTACCAATTATATATAAAAGAATATTAATATTTATAATACATAATAGTATCATTAGATAGATCGTTAAATATACTTTTATAATAAACTTATTTAGAGATATAAATATTGCACGTATTTTTTACAAACCTAGTCAAAGTTGAGAAAGTTTGACCTGCATGCATCCCATAACCAGGGATGAAAATGGTACAGATATTTTCCGATCGTATTCGTGACCGAATCCGTTTAGAGGGGTTCAGATCTGTCCGTATCCGAGTCCGGATATTCAACATCCGATACAGTATCCATATTCGAATACTTAAATCACATATTTATGATGTCGACGTCCAATCGTATCCTATCCGGTATGGCTGACACTATCCGTATTCGAATCCGAATCTGACCAGAAATATGAAAACAGATATGATATCAGTGATATCCGTTCGTATCCGATCCATTTTCATCCCTACCCATAACGTCATCTATTCTGGGACACGTCATCTGTTCTGAGATGGAGGGAGTATTTATTCAATCCAGCCCACCCGCTCTCGGTTTCCTTTCCTTCTGATTACAGTAGACTGAAGATTGTGATTATCTCCTTCTCTCATGGTACGGTAATAAACTTGATTCATCAGCTTGTAATATACAGCTGACATGCTTGCAGACTGTGATAACCTCGTTCATGCATTCTACTCGATCTAGTGCATGGTATATTGCTATGGTAGCACCGACCTCGATCATACTGGCAAGTAGACTGTGATAAAAAATATCAATTTTTTATCGTAGCTTGGTATATTAATAAAAAGTTCTTCAAGAATGACTTAAATTTGACTATATTTGTATAAATTTTTTAAATAAGACGAGTGGTCAAACTTAGGGTAAAAAAAGTCAAACGTCTTATAATTTGGGATGGAGGGAGTAACTCATCTAAAATATGGGAATGGAATAGAATTTGAATGCTTCAGCGATTCATACTCTACCTCGTTTCATCTGTCTGTCCTGGCCTGTTGAAAGAGATTTGATTTTCCTGGGCTGGGACTGGGCCCAGCGCTACCATGGGCCATGTCCTGGGCTCGTCAGGTCGCAGCAGATGGAGGAAGACGGGCCGCCTCGACGCACTGATAACAGGCCCTACATGGTGGGCCGCAGCCCGCAGGCAGATGGTTTGACTTGGACACAAGCAGGGCAAGAACAAGATCGGAGAGCATCGTCCACATCATGGGGCATGGGCGGCAATCAGGCAGGCCGCCGCCGCCGCCTCCGCCTCCGCATCTGTTTGTCGGCCATGCACCCCGTGTCGGACGGGGCGGGAGCATCATGCTCATGCGGTGCTTCCTCTTCCTCTCCCTTCTTCCTCCTCGTGCATATGCATATGTTTTGTTGCCTGCATCATCATCGACTGCATATATACACTAGTAAGTACAGCATCACCATTGATCCCTTACCTGCTGCTACCAAGGCAAGAAAGCATTTGACATCGCCGATCCATGCCGCTACACAGTACTAGATAGAGCTTGCTAGTTATGCAAGGCAGCTGGGAAGCCCTGGCTGCTGCTCTTGATCGATGCAGCAGTCTACACCATCATCCAGCCAGCATTATATTCTGTTCTCAGAGCTCAGGTGATGTAATGCAGCCATGCATCTAGCTACTTGCTCATTCCTACATGCTACATCTGCATACGCCAATGACGCTAGCTGTGCCGTTTCTGCATGATTAGTTGCACACAATGAAACTAGTGACAATGCAAGCAGTCAACAATCATTGGTTGATTCTTGGCTACCTACCCACCTACCTAGCTGTTTACTACTACTTGTATGTTGCAATGCCTACTTGTGCGCATGGTCTACTGACTTCCTCTTCTTCTGATCTCCTCCTTAGCTTGTATGCATGCATTACCTGTTTCTTCATTTGTTTCTCCATGTTTTATTTGTTTCCTTCTGCAAGTGCCAAGGTAAAGACGACCATGACGATGAGCTCAAAACTCTGCAAGCATGGGCCGGGGTCAGACTGCCTCGAGTTCGTCGCATCTGTTCAAAGGTCGGACAGAGTTCCTTAACAATGCAAAGATATATGCAGCAGAAACTAAACAAAGGACATAACATATATGCAGTGGCTTGGCTTCAGCTAATCAGTTTCATCTGCGAGCTGGTTGAGGTGGGCCTTAGTTGGGAGCATGCATGCAATGATGCAAGACTGCTACCTTAGCTAGCTTCTTCTGAAAACTGTTCAAGTGCCTGCTGCACTTCTGCAGTCTGTGCAAAATTACGTACAGTTTCATTCATATTCAAGTGCCTGCTGCAATTCTGCAGTTTGTGCAAAATTGCAGTTTCATTCATATTCTTTCTGTTTCAACTCGTTCGTACCTTAAGCTGTTTATTTATTTGGATTGGAGATGTTGATATTTTTCGAGAACACGACTTCACGTGTATTTCATTAAGAAGAAGGGTGGCCGAAAGTACGGCGGATACAACACAACACGACAACGAAACCACAGAGAAAGTGGTTACAACAAACACGACGAAAGAAGAAAGAAAGCACCCTCCACCACGCCCAACAACGCAACCTAACCTTGCGAGGCTAGGTGCAACATCGCAATGACGCCAGCTCAGGAGATGTAGCCGCGGTGGCACAGGAGTCCACCGAAAGACGACACAGTCGCTGGAACGCAGCATCCGCGAGGGGGCATCACACTCTCGGCGGCGACCGCCCGAGGTGGAGCCAAGCGCGACGTCAGTGACCGGGGACGGCCAAACAATGACGACGGCAAACAACGACGACAACACCATCAACCAAGCTGGAGGGACCAAAGCGACGACGGAGCAGAAGCTCACGCAACGCGGGCACAGCAATACAAGTAGCGGCAGGGGCGGAGCGCGACGTCGGATGGCGCAGAGGGAGCATCGAGGGTGCATCAACGGAGCCTTTAGGAAGGAGATGACGCCCGCGGACGCCAACTCCGTTGAGACGTACACCCAAGGGAACTTTCGTTCCCGATGTTGCTCCGGCAGCTGCAGTTGACGGGCAGAGATAGTGACGACGCCTTCAAGAAGGTGATGACGCTGGCGCGCCACCGTCGTCGGTCCAAGGCGCGAAGCCTAGGGATGGGGTTTTCACCCGTGCTGCCGTCGACCGCTGCTGATGTCGAGGGAGGCCGGCCACCTCCACGCCGGGGCAGAGCCGATGCAGTGGCTTCCACGCCCTGGCGATTGACGGACGCGGCCTGCCCGGCGCTGCCGTCAACCCGCGTGGGGCCGGCGCGCCGGCCCGCAGCGCACATACCAGATGGCGGCCGGCTGCGCGAGGCCCGCCGAGCCGCTCCAACTGGCCGCAGGGTTGGACCCGGACGGCCACCGCCGGGGGGAGCGGGGAGGGAAGGCGGCCACCGCCGCCCCGCACGACGGACGCGGCCTGCCCGGCGCCGCCGTCGACCCGCCAGCCCCGGCGAGGGGGGGAGGGGGGAGGCGACCGCCGCTGCCCAGCACACCGCCCAGGCGCCACACCGGAAAGGTCCGGACGGCCCTGCCAGGCCGGATCTGGCCCCAGGTGAGGTGGATCCGGCCGGCCGGCGCCGCGACCCGCCGGAGAAGAAGACCGCCGACGCCCCGCCGTACCTTCATGCTGCCCGCCAACAGAGCCGAAGCTCAGCCAGATCCGGGAAGGGGGAGGGTGGATCCGGCCAAGAGGGGCCCGGATCAATCCCGTCGACCGCCAGTTCGCCGGAGCGGAGGTGGTGGAGGAGGGGGGAGCGGGAGGGAGGGGAGGGAGGGGGAGGAGGAGGAAGGGAGGTGGAGCGGCGGGGCCGCCGCCGCCGCACGCCTGGAGGGCGGCGGCGGCGGCCGGGGAGGCGCGCCGGCGTTGGGCGGGGCGGCGGCGCCGCAGGGTGCCCCCCGAGTCGCCCTTGAGGGAGCGCTCGGGGGGGAAGAAAAGTGGGCTATTTTCAACTCCCATTGGAGATGTTGATATATGCAATGAATCTACAACTCAGTCGAATTTCTTCAATTCGTCCCACATACAATTAGTACTAGACTAGATGTTATGTTAGGTTAGCTCTCTGCTGACAATGCAAGTTGCTGGAACGACGAACGAAGCTGCAACAAGGAAATTGCAGGCGCGATACAATGTACCAATACAACGAAGATGCTCTCTGCCTCCTAAAACAAGTTTGCTTGCATGCATCATTCACCGTGCATGTGATGATACATATATTTGATTGAAAGCTCCCGTCCTCTTGTCTGCTGCAGCAGCTACAGGCCAGGGTGCGTGGTTTGCTCTGCGTGCCTCCAACTTGCCGTGTCGTAATGGCAGTGAGAAGCAGATCAAACAGAATATTCGGCGTAGGCAGGTGACCAAGCAGGGCATCTCTTCTCTTGTGTGCTGTGCTGTTGTGCTGTGCCAAGTTCTTGTATTAGGAGCAGAGTAATCTAATCCGAGTTGGAATGGAATGGAGGAAGCTTAGCGCAGCTACCAAGTGAAATCTCACAGCGCACATGACGACACATGCATGATCATGTGGATTCATAGATAGATGAGGGCACGCAGCCGACAAGAGGAATCGGATCATGGAGGCCATTGACAGTTGCAGTAGAGTAAAATATAAGGCCAAATATAAACAAGCTCAAGTTTTCACTGCCATGTCTGATGGTGCAGCAGCATGAAGGCGTGGGTTGCCAGTGATGTCCATCACGCTCCTCTCCTCCAGGCCTGCAATTATGCAACTAACTAATAATGTACTTACTCCTGTCCTGCAGCTCTGAGATCTGCGTCTGCTTAAGCAGTTAAGCCTATATAGCTAGCTATATAAGAGAGAGGCCATGGGAAGCTCTGCAGCAAGCCTCTACATACATACATACATATCGCAGCAAGCCTGCCTATTCTGCCATTGCTGCTTGCCTGCTTCTGTCGCACAAGCAAGCAAGCAAGGAAGCAGCCTGAGGATGAAGATGAAGGCTGGGAGCCAGCAGAGGAGCCGATCAGCCGCTGGAGCTGGAGGGTTCGGCAGATCTCTCAAGGAGCAGAGGTCCAAGGTGTACATCGCCATGAGATGCGTCGTGATGCTGCTCAGGTGGCATGACTGACCTGCTCTGCTCTGCTCTCATCTATGTGCTGAGTACTGACTGACTGATACGTCAAGAATTTTGTCTTGATTTAGATAATTCTTTGTTTTTTTTTCTTGGCTGTTCTCCGATTACCAGAATGGTAGGAGAGCAGGCAAGCTAGGTGATGTACGTATGTAGAATTCCAGAAATGGATGCTAACAAATTCATCAGATCAGTGGCGGACCCAGCCGAAAATATGAGCTAGGGCGGATCACTGTGTACAGATACAAAACTTCACCAATATATCGGTCTAACTATGTATGTGTATCATATCTATATTGTAATGTCACATAACAATTATGTTCTAATATATAATTCAATAAACAAATTAACAAAAGACATAGAAGCAACAGTAACAGCAACATAATACCTTCAACATCTTGCTCATGTGACGACGGTTCTCGATGTTCAACCCCTTGTACTGTTTCTAGTGGATGTGGCTCTGAATCTCTTAGCTCTTCTTGTTCTTCAGATTCAGCAACAACAACATTATCGCTTTCATGAGTACTTGGCCCCAAGTTGCTTCCACTTGTGGAATTTGTACCAGGAAAAAAGCTTTTCAAATCTGCAAAAACAATTAACCATTCAATTTATTTCACTGATCAGAGATCAATCTCGATCTATTTAATTGACTAACACTAAACAATTTGCAATGGATAATGGATCCATGACAGTACCTTGGAGTTGGAGCTGCTGGCCTCCTCACTGTCGCCGGGTTAGACACATCGCCTGCTCCAACTTCATCTCCTCTGTCTCCCATAGTGGCTTCATCCCCTTCTCCTCCTCCCCCATTCATCTGCTTCTGCTCGGAGTCAGCAGATGACTGCTCACTGCTCCTCAATTGCTCAGCTCCTGCCTGCTCTTGGTAGAGGCCGCCCGGCCGTTCGGGCGCAGCGGCCAGCAGCTGTGCAGCCGCGCAGGGGTGACGCCGGCACCAGCAGCCGCGTAGGGGCGCAGGGCCGCCCACCGCCGCTTGCTCGCAGCTCGCCTCGCTGGCCGCCGGCGTAGGGTCTAGGAGGGAGCGCCGCGCCGCTGGCTGCTGGTTGGAGCGCCGCCGCCGCCCGCTGAGTGCTGGATGTGTGCAATGCGGTGCCCCCCTGACCTCTTGCAGCTAGCCCTAAAGGGCCAAAATTGGGCCATAAAATGGGCCTTGTTGGCCACACAGCCCAGCAGGCCTGCACGTCTTCCACTCTTCCTTCTTCAACCTCACGTCCTCTGCTCGCATCGCTGGCCGACGCTCGCTGCTCGCCTCGCTCACTTGCTGGTCGCCGATCAGATAATGTATAACTGTTGTATTCATATTCTTTGTCCGAGCTACAGTAAACATGCACTCTCTCCCCGGTCCTCCCCCACAGCTCTCTTGAATTCTGTTCTATGGGATCGGTTGCAAATGAACCAACATGTGTGCATCAGTGCATATATGTCCTGTCTTGAACAACCAACACCCAAAGCAACGCAAAGCAAAGCAATTGCAGGAGCAGCATCTCCCTCCTATTTCATTTTCATCCATTCTGTACAGGCTACCTAGTCTACTAGTGGCTATCGCTGTAGAGCACTCTCGGGCACAGAGAGCGAATCCGATCCTTCGTGCTTGCTCTGCGCTGGCGTCGTCCTCCTCGAATGCCGCTTCGTCGGCACGATCACCTCCTCCCCCATCCACTCGTCGTCGTCCACCACTGAGTACCTGTCGTCGCCTTCGTCCCCCTTGAACACCGGGTGCAGGTACGAGTTGGCCAGGTACGCCTTCAGATCGAAGTTGGGCTCCCGGGCACGTTCCAGGGTGTCCTTCTTCATCGCCTCCTGCCATTTCATTATATATATGTTCAGCAACTCGCATCGCAGACAACATAATACCAGATACCACCATCAATGTAATATATGCCACGGTGACATACCTGCAGTGGGTTCCTCACAAACGCTGGCTCAAACCGGTTCTTGCAGTACTTGTAAAACCAAAAGGTCAGCACAGGAAGAACAAGGAGCACAGGCGTGGACTGCTCGAAGTCGTTTGTGCTCATCAGTCCCAGGAGCAGCAGTTGTGATACAATCAACGCCGTGATTATACGCCCATGAACACTAGGCCAGAACTGCGCGGCGCTCTCATATTGCTGATTGTAGACATTTATTATCTAACACAAGCACACAGGACTCAAATCAGGCAACTTATTCAAAATCATTTTTGAATACCCCCAGGGGGTTTGACAATCCGTAAACTCTCAATGTGTTCTGTACCTGGTGGCGGAAGACGACATATGCGAACCCAAAGAACACCAATATGAAAGGAAGCAAGAACGGTGTCACCGCAGCATAAACAAGGCCAAGCAAGAAGTATAGCTGTATTCTAGGTTCGGTTGAGTCAAAGCAGATACTGCCAGGATCCATTGCCTCTTCTCTGTCCTTTTCAGTTTTGACCAAGAACAAGTTCTTCAGATGGAAGAATATCAGCGGCTTCAGTCTCAATATTTCACCAGCTATTCCAGTCCAACCATCAACCATTACATATGTTATGAAAAAAGTCGCCTTCATTGGGATGGAATCACCAATGATCCTTGGTATGCTGCAGAAACAAGCAATTTAGACACTCTGGAAATCATGACTGCCTTTTATAATTTCATTATGAGAATGCAAGGAAATAGATTATCAGAAACATATACACATGAGTTGACTCTCTCTAACATTAACCTGTTCTAGAGAAAGGCTCCAGTAACAGTATATTCTGCCCAATCAAGTTCCCCTCTAATACAGGAGTTAGTTAGGTCTTAGTGCCAAACCTGTATTGTACTACCAAACAAACAGTCTACCTTCTAAACTTAAGTTTTGTTATCACATTGAGCATCAATCTCCTAACCATTTTTTTTCTAGCAAGGTTGCTATTAATATTATCCTAGACTCTTGAATTCTTTTACTACTCATCACTACTAATACTTCTACCGTTTATTGCTCCTGTGAAATTAACAATTAACATATCTGTCCCAAGGATTAACCATCAGACTGAAATTATATCACCCACACAAACCTAACACACAATATATACATGAAAAAAGATGACAACTCAATTTGGCCAACAGAGTACTCAGTAAGTCAGTATCCATGCTGTGCTATCACATCTTATACAGTAGGGATAATGTCAGTAGGTCAGGTGGCACAGGACATGAGGACATACTCATTTGCTGACGTATGGAGGTAGGTTTTAAGCTGCTCCAGAGCAGATCCTGCAATTACACTCGTCAAAAATACATTGAAGAACAAGAATATATAATACTTTGATGCAGATCGCCTCTCCAGAGATGACTGTGATATCAGTCCTTCAAATTTAGACATAAACATCAGTATAGTTGGAAGAACTATAAGGAAGATCTTCAAAGCAATTCCAGGAAGAAACCCTTGGATGAATGATTTAATGAATGGCCTGCATAATAGTTGACAAGCAGAAATCAGGGCATGTCATCAAAAGAACATGCAAAATACTACCATAAGCTATGCTGAAAAGTCAAGGAAATAGCATAAAGCCGAAAGTTAATGTAGACTTACAATTCAATCAAGGGTTTTAGAAATGGAAGTGCCTTCTCTATTCCTTCAAGGTTTGCAAGAGACTGTACGAGTGTTATTGGGATGACGTAAAAGAAGTTAAGGAAGAAGAATGCCACAGCAATTATCAACCTCCTAACTGTAAGGGACACGAATGGGATGGACAGATTATTCCAATAAACATCACGAGGTTCCGGAGCCCATTCTGTCAACCAGACTGTTGGATTGCTGGTTTGTTGGGTCTGAGCACAGACTGCTGCACCCCATCGGGAGCGAAACGAAACAAAGGCTGCTGGCACAACTGATTTTGGATCCTTCATGACCTTTTTACGCTCTTCAGCTTCCTGTGTATTGCAAAGCATTAATTTAAAGTTATTATGCATGTTGACTGTAAGCAAACACTAATAAATTTTGGAAACACAATATCAGCATTCAGCCCTATCAAAATAAGCAATATGTAAAGTATACGCTAAAGCGTAGATGCAAGAGCTAACAATCTAGCTGTACAGAAACTACAACTTACTTCTTTCCCAATTTTCTCGATCTCTGATTTGTAATAGTCAATAGCATCCACCTTGGAACCAAAACATCCAAGAAAGCCAGTCTGCAACAAAGCTCAGGGAAAGCACAGGGAATTAATACTAAAGATACTAATACAGTATTCCAGTTTAGAGATGTACAAACCAAAATCTACATCAAAAAACAAAATAGCTATCTAATCATTCTTGCCGACAAACCTTTGTGGTGGGCCTCTCTGATGGATTCCGCTCATACTTTAGTCGGTAATAATCAAACCAGTTTTGCATCTTCTTCTTCTTTTCAACCAGATCAGCAAGTTTATTTGCGTTGTAAACCACCTAGACAGCAATAAGGAACATTTATTTTCCTTCCTATTGTAGAACAATGTTAATTCCCAGAAGAGTCTACTACTACTCTGGGACGAAAATAAGATGCGTGAAATGTGAAAGTAGCAAAGAAAAATGGTATAATGCATATGCCAAATCTGATCTACTCAATCTCATAGATTCTACATGATCTTATTTATGCTTACCATTTCCTTTTCAGATCATTCATAATTTGCAGAAACAAGAGTTATTTTGTTAGAATTAGCCGTATAGCCCTATTGGGCCTTGTAACTGTAGTTGGGCTGGGACTTTTTCTTGCCGCCCAAGCTACCCAGGGTTGCATATATGTAGATACGAATTGTACCGCTTGCCTACTAACGTAGGGTGTTAGTCCTATGCACTGGGCTCAATGTAATACAACCATTATTTGCGTGGCATACCTTCTTTTTAAAATTCACTCGCTATTTGCAAAAGAGTTATAAAAGAAACTACATTAGAATCATGCTAATAAAAGAGTTATTTTTTTAAATCACTCGTTATTTGGAAAAGCACAAGAATTTATAATGGAGAGCAACTGTATTTGCATTATGCTAATCAGAAGCCGCTAAGCACGTTAATAATGGGATGAAAAGAAATTATAAAGAACAAAACCATAGCAATGCAGGGAGCATTAACCATCTGAATGTAGTCAGACACAGTTTAGTAGAAGTACCTGGTGTCTTAGATAATGATCGGGATGATTGACAAGGAAGAAATGTTCCACAAGCTCACTGGTTGATTCATCAGGATCTGGTGGTATATTCCGCACAAGGACCTAAAACACATTGGCATATTAGTAACTTTGAATTAACGAACTCAGAGGCACATCAACTTATCATGACAACTCTGTAAAAATAGTTCTCGTACGAAGATATTTTGACTTCCAGAAAGGGATCCAAAGAAACATGTTGAATTTGCAGCCACAAGATTCGAATGCAATTTATCTGGAACATGGAAGAAACATTCGCACAAGTTCCTAATTATCTGTACACCCTATAAAATCAAAATCTTAGACCAAGTAATAATGGATCTGAACATAAATTCGGTTTATTACATGATAACGTGAATTTTGAGAATGCAAAAAATTAAAGCCCAGAGTTGGTTAAATTATCGATTGTAATTTTACACCAGAGCATTTCTACTTTTTCAACTATTCAATGTGATATGCAACACAAAGTAAACAAATGGACAAACCTACTATAATGAACAGGAACAGAGTAGCAGAGTTTTTTAAAAAAACATACGGTGAACTGGTCTGGTCGGCGTTTCTCTGAAGCTAGAAAGCGCAACCTCATTTTCGAAACAATTTCATACTCCTTAAATAGTACATAGCAGGTCCAAAATGTGATGGCATAAGCCATGCCCAAGTGAGCTATAAACCTGAACAAAACATGGAGAATATTAAATATGCGGCCACGCCTCTGCCTTTTAAGCTAGGTGTAAAGCCTAGAAAAGTAGAAAGTGTGACTATAGAGTTGGAAATAGTTAGTTTATGATCTGTTGGGCTTGCTTACCTCTTAGACCCATTAGGTACATTGGATATTGAAAGTTTGTCAATAGGACTGTAGACTACATTGTTGTGTCCTAGGGTATCATTGGTCCAATTGACTGGGACCAGAAGAAGAAAAGCCAGAACTGTAATTGGAACAAATATCTTGAGCCTGCAGTGATTAGTAAGAATTCTATTAGTGCATAGACATCGAACGACAGAGAAAACAGCGATGGAAGATATTAGAAGATTGAACAATGTGAACCTGTATAAGATGCCCAACTTAGCACTGAATCATTATGCATGTGAGTTTGTGTGTGGAAGAGAGAGAGATAAACAGCAGGAGATAACAGTATAACTAACCAGAACATAGAGAAGACATACAACATACCCTGTTATGTATATCCGTAGATAGACCACAGAATCAAGGCCTGCATGGTTAATGAGCTCATCCTGGGGCATCTTGAGAGCAGCCGGCATCCAGTTTAAAAACTTCAAGTAGGATCTCCCGTCTAAGTTGACAAACTTCTGCACAGCTGCACCAGAGACGATTGGGTTGTCTCTCATTCCCCTGAGGTACCATTTAGGGAAGTAGACCCTGTCGTTGATGGGCTGCAACCGTAGGAATGCAAATGCGAGCAAGAAGGCAAGGGCAGTCAATACGTTGAAACCCGCGGCGACGCCTATGTCACCAAGCGAAGCCATGGTTGCCCTCTAACTCCTGCTTGTACAAAACAACTGTACAAAGTAAGGATGACACGAACCATATGACCCAAAAAAACATAATGGCCCCCAGAGGAAGCAAAGCTTGTTTTTTTTTTTGGTAAGAGAAAATTGAATCGCAGACACATGAATAAAAAACATGCATAATGGCTCCCAGAGGAAGCGAGATTGTGAGAGAAAATTGAATTGCAGACACATGAATTTGTGGTTGCTTATTAGATTCCCAGGATCAGTTGAGACAGGGGCAAGGTAATTATGCCAGACTGGGAGCGTGTGGCACGAGAATAAGACGCTATGCATTAGTAACATTATGATAATCAAATCAACAGATGATGGTGGACGCTACGACAGGCGGTGTTGAGTGCCACAGGGGAGAAGAAGGAAGGTGACACACACAGCAATCAATGGGTTGATGGTGACTGCGATCCTGCTTATGTCTTGAATGGAAAGGAACGGATAACAGAAGTGAGAGGCCTGGTGGCGTTGCCGAATGGATGGAGTGGAACAAAGCATGTGAATGGCCTCGAAAGGTGGTGGCTTTACCCCCATCCATACTCCGTGCATCCCAAAGCGCGGGAGAGAGGAGTCTTTGACCAAAGGGAAAGATGTGCTTGCCATTGCCATTGCCATAGCCCTTGCCGACATATACTACACTAGTACTCCTTTTTATATATTCCATTCCATATATATAATCAGTAATAGTATATAATTATACAAATTAAAAAGAAAAAAAGAAAAAAAGCTAAGCTGCGGTCGTATTATTGTGCTTTATGAAACGCGTCGTGCAAGTGTGGAATGCAAAAGGAAGATGTTTTGAGCAAACCCCCAACCCCTCCGGAGAAAAGGGCGTGACTTAATGATTAAGAATCGTAAAAAGTGGAGACGGAAGAAACGGAGGAGGGCGGATTTGATGCGAATCGGAGGCATCTGCATCTGCCTTTGCATGCATCATGATCATGATTCGTGAGATGAATGAATCGGCAGGGGAGGGGAACATGTTAGCTAGCTGGTGAACTAGAGAAGCGGAAGAAACCAGGAACTTTTACTGCTGGATAGATTGATCAGTTGTTTGATCCGATGGGGGGAAAACAAAACAAAACAAACCAAGTTTGAAGTGGAGGTGGAGCTGAGCAGCAAACATCATTGAATTGAATGTGTGACGATTGATTGATTGAATGGATGGATGGATGGATCTAATGTGGGGTGGGGGAAGAGAGAAGGACATACGTACCGCAAGGGCTGAAGAGGATTTGCGAAGCGGAACAGACGGACGGATGCATAGAAGAAGAAGGTAAGTGGTGTCTCACCTTGCGCTTGCGGCCGGGGTGGATGTGCTGTCTCTGGATTGCCTTCCTTCCTTCCCTTGCGTGCGCTGGCGGCTTCTTGTTGTTCGGATGCAGAATCTCCAGAGTATTGCTGCTGCGGCGTTGCTTGCCTTGCCTTGCCTTGAAGGACTATACTAGTAGGAGTGAATGAATGGGAAACTGATGATCTACTCCTCCTAGCTAGAAACTACTACTAGTATCTACTATCTTCTCTTGTTGCCTGTCCTCTGCTCTGGGTAATCAGTCGTTGGTGGATGCTCCTCTCCTCCTGATCCTGATCCTAAATAAAAAGGGAAGGAGAGGAGGAAGAGGATGGTGGGCCTGGGAGGGGGCCGGCCAGCGCGCAACGGTCACTTGCCTGCCTGCGGGTGCGGTGCGGGGGCCTGGGGCTAAGGCGAAGCCCGTTTTCTTTTCTCCTCGTCTTCCGTCCGTTCCGTTCCGTTGCTCTGCTTGTGCTCCTGACCACACCCACCCAAACCCAACCCAAGGTAACTTAACCCACCCTGCCACCAACGCCGTCCGCACACAACTACTGGTAGGAATAGGAGGAGGACGGTGCTGAGCTGGGCCAAGGCCAGGCCGTCAGTCTACGTGTAGAGCACGCGGTCGGCAGGAGACAGCGGACGCTCTCCATGCACGACTCCACACGCCGCCAGCGAATCTCATCGCCCAAACGATGCAGGCACACCCACGTAAGGCTGGACGAAAAACTCGAAGCTCGTTGCCTCGTTCGGTTCGTGATTGGCTCGGCTCAGCTCGGCTCGGCTCGTTACGATAACGAGCCGAGTCGAGGCAGGATTTTAGCTCGTTAGTTATAACAAGCCAACTCGAGCTGGCTCGTGAGCCGCTCGCGAGCCAAACGAGCCGTAGTTTTAGAGAAAAAGTCATCATAACTTATATTAGTTTTGTATTACTTCATGTCTTGCACTTCACAAATGGATGATATGTTAGCTCATATGAATATTTTATTCGATTTAAGGTTATTAAATATATTATTTTTATATTATTAATATTTTTAAGCTTTAGATAAATACAAATATTATATTTTGTGTATTTTTTATACCTGGCTCACGAGCCTAACGAGCCGAGCCGAACTAGCTTTCTGGCTCGTTAAGATAACGAGCCGAGCCGAACGAGCCGAGCCGAGCCGAGCGCGTTATCCAGCCTTACCCACACGTCCGCCCGGTACCTACGTGTCAAAATCAACAATCAAAGACCCCCGTCAAGTTGACGTTGCTACTCCAGCAGATATATGACATGACATACTACATGTATTTTATTTATTATTACTTATTAGTACAGTAGAAATAGGAGAAGGAGAAGACAAGGATCTCATTCAAATCATTCAATCGGTTACTTCTCTACTAGTAATACTATATAAAAACGCTCAGCTCTGTTCTCCATTAACCTCAGTCAGCCAGTGCCACCCAGCTGCTTATATATTATCTCGTACTCCATGGCCTTGTTCAGTTCCCCAATTCTCTCCCCTAATTCCACTATGCAAAAAGAAGATTCCCCGTCACATCAAAATGTCGGCAAATGCATGGAATACTAAATATTGATAAAATCAAAAACTAATTGCACAGTTTTATTGTACTTTGCGAGACGAACATTTTAAGCCTAGTTAGTCAAAATTTGGATAATTTTTACCAAATACAAACGAAATGTTACAGGAATTCTGATACAGTGTTTTTCTCCCCAATTCACCAATCTAAACAAGGCCCATCTCGTATTCTTATTATATGGATGTGTGCTATGATTAATTATTCTAGCTAGTGGACTATGCACGTTTCCTACTACTACAAGAAAGTCAAAATTACATATATAATGGAGGAGAGGGAGAGGAGGCCTTTTCTTTTCTTTTCTTTTTCTCTGTTTCTGTATATATGGATGACAAGAGTACAGTCAAAATCGACTCAATCTTGTATCCATACTTAGAGCATCTCTAAGAGACATATCCCTTCCCTATTCTTGTTTTTTTGAAAAAAAAATGAGAAAAACTCATCTCCAACAGTTTCCCATCTTCCTTCCCTATCTTTCCGCGTTTCCCAAATCACCGTCGACGGCGTGCAAATATACGCGCGACCTCGCACCGCGCATCCTGAGTTTCCCCGCTACTGTGCCAGCATGCATGCTACTGTATATGCTGATGGGAATGTGCAGATTCCTGCGGATGGGACTGCGAAAACTTTCTGCTAGCTGCTTTGGTGGTGGCCGGCAATTTTGATCTGGTACCACCGCCGGGCATTGCAGGGCGACGTGGGTGGCCTAGGATGGCCGGCATGCAGTGCACGGCTGCCGGCTGGGAAGGATCTCCGACGAGCAGGAAGCGGCGGCGACCAGATGCGACGAAGGGACGAGAGCTCGCGACGGGGGAAGAAAAACCACGCGGATTCTAGTGTGTGGATCCACAATTTTGCTTTTTTGGAAGTCAATTATGGATAACTATTGGAGATGGACTTTTTTTTTCTTTCCCATACTAATTTGGAAGTTGCCAAACTCTATGTTTTGGGAAAAAAAAATATGCCAAAGTCTTGGAGATGCTCTTAGCTTTTATTTTATATACGAATACAAAAAAAATAACAAAAAGAAGAAACAGCTGTCTAGTTTCCGCTCCACATCATCTCATCTCTCTCTACAAGCTGGCTCAACTGCTTCAAGAGTTTTCATAAAAAAATTTAAAAAAAACCCTGCTTCAAGAGCAGCTGGCCATTGGACTGGAAAGCTCCCTGCCCTATTGGCCCATCACAGGGCCTAGCCCGCGTATGCCTCCCACGTAGTGGGCCGCAGCCGCATTTACGAGCTCGGCCCGTCCGTCCTTAGACTGCTCTCCCCCCTGGCAAAGGTGCGGACCTCGGCGGCGGCGCCGGCCGCCGGCGAGTTCGTTCCCCAGGGCGGTGCGTTCCTCAGCCGGCGCGTGCCTTCCTTTTCCCTCCGCGCCCACTTGGACACCACACTGCTCCTGCTCCAACCCCCTGTGCTGTGTCCCCTCACCTCTTTTCCCTTGTGTCTCCACGCGCCACCGTGCAAAATGCTAGAGGGGACGGAGGCGCGGCCAACACGGTTACTGCCTAGTTTTCTGTCTCTTCAGCCCCTTTCTATTGCAGGTCACTGGATTCGGACGATACAGCGACACCATAGCTGTCGACAGCAGCACTGTGCATCGACCTCGTCCACACCCACCCATGATAGATTCCACTCCAGCCAGGTGCAAACATCCAGAATCCATCCTACTTTCACGTAATACTATATAGTACTAATAATAACTATTACTCAGCTGCGTACTTATGTCATCTTACCGTCCAAGGTGTTAATTGTTTTCCCTTCATCCAATCATCCTCATACCAAGTTCAGAACAAATCAACTCGGCAATACATCACTCAGATACCAGCATTTCTATATGGTAGTATATACCATGTCTACTTGAAAGGTACCCGGTACTGCTCCAGTTATCCAACAACTTATTTAAGCTCTGCATTTGCTACAAGCATAGTTTTTTCTATTATTATTGTATACATCACGCCCTTTTCATTTTTGCTATTTTCTTCTTATGCAGCACTTAACTCTGTTTCTGGGGCGTCCTCCAGGTCAATATCTTGTGCGCATAGGTCACGCCAATATCAGGCAACATCTATCTACATTGATCCATGTGCGTTAACATGACTTCTCTTTTTCTAGATTTCTTTTTTTTTAAAAACCATATGTGGGTTGACTGGGGCTTTTTATTTTATGTAAACAAGCATGTTTGGCCTGCAGCCTCCTTGTACATGACAAAGTCACATGACTTGGTTTTACTCCCTCCATTCCAAATTATAAGGCATTCCAAAAATCTTGGAAAGTCAAAGCATCTTAAGTTTGACCAAAATTATAGAGAAAATTACAAAAATTTATAACATCAAATAGGTATACTACGAAAATATAATTAATGAAGAATCTAATGATACTTAATTGGTGTCATAAATATTATTATCTTATCATATAAATTTGGTCAAACTTGAGATCCTTTGACTCTCCAAGATTCTTGGAATGTCTTATAATTTGGGATGGAGGGAGTAGCCTTTAGACTTAATTATGGTTTTGCTTTTGTTATAGTTGTGTTACCTACTCCACACTCGAGGTAAGAGTTTTTTTTTACATGATTTGTTGAGAACGTTGTTTTATGATTATTCATCACTAAGATTGGCCCGACTGCAGTGGACATAGGAGAATTCCCTATTCAAATAGCCTACTTGTCTTTCATATTGAGTTGTCCTCACCCAACCCCACTGTTGTGGACGAGACGCCAGATGCTGATGGTAAAATTTAATAAGGCTCCAGAAAATTGGACATTTGTTCTTGCTTTCCCTTTTTTTTGCTGACTAAATTTACCAGGACCAGGTCCACCTACTTCCTTTTATGTGCCTGACACTCTTGAGTGCCCTGCAGCTTCTTCTTTGAGAATCAGGCACTTCATTTCGCAGTGCCCAAGCAACAATACACCTCTCCCCCCAAAACAATGGCCACTTATATTCTCTGTCTATCTCTGATTCTGTTCATCAACCAAGCTATTCCTGCCATGGCTGCTCAGGCCAACGAGACTGAAATTCCTTTGGGGGCCACAATCAATGCAGGCGGTGTGCAAAGTTGGGTCTCACCTTCGGGGCGCTTTGCTTTTGGCTTCTATCCTGATGATGAGGGCTTCTCCATCGGAGTCTGGCTTATCATCGGTGAATCCAGAAGGATTGTGTGGACTGCCAACCGGGATGATCCCCCTGTTTCTGGTGGCTCAGTTCAGTTAACTTATGGTAGTCTTCAATGGATTCCAGCTAACGCTGGCAGCCAAGGGAAGTTCATATTCGCCACCTCTACTCAGCCTGCCTCTGCTGCGATGACGGACACTGGCAACTTTGTGTTGTACAACAGCCAAAAACAGGTCCTTCTGTCCACCTTTGGTTCTCCGACGGATACCTTATTACCAGGACAGAACCTACTCCCTGGTAGCCAGCTGTTCTCAAGTGTATCTGAGACTAACCATGCCACAGGGGGGTATCGGCTTTCCAACCAGCTAGATGGCAATCTTGTGTTGTATCCTGTTGATGCAGTCGACCCTGATAGCTCATACTGGAATACTGGCACCTATGGCAATGGCTACCTCCTCACAGTTGCTTTGGATCCCAATGGCACACTATGGATGTTCGACCAACAAACAGCATATACAAATGTGTTGTTCCTCACAAACCAATCTTCTAAAGCAGATGTCTACTTCCACCTGACATTGGACGCGGACGGTATATTGCGACTCTACTCCCATGTGTTCTTTAGGCAGGGGGGAGCTCCCATGACAGAAATCAAATGGCAAAAGCCTAGCAGTGATCGGTGTGATGTGAAAGGCATTTGTGGTCCAAATAGCTTCTGTAATGTGAGTCCTAATGGAAATACTAGCTGCTCTTGCCTCCCTGGTTTTGAATTCTCAGGTTCTAACCAAAGCATGCAAGGTTGCTGGAGGGTGCGGACTGGTGGCTGCACAGGGAATAGCTCTAATGATGGCATCAGACTGGTAGCTACGATGGTTGAGGTGAAGAATACTACATGGTCAGATAGATCATATGCTGTTCCACCACAGACTACAGGAATTGAAGCCTGCAAAGCTCTCTGTCTTTCTGACTGTTCCTGTGAGGTTGCAATGTTCGATTCCTACTGCTCAAAGCAGATGCTTCCAATGAGATATGGCAGGAGTTTAAGTCGTAGCAATACCACGCTATTTGTGAAGGTCTACACCTATGAACCCAATGGTGCTATCAGAAAGACTAGGAGCACTGGCTCAATTGCCATGTTGGTATCAGGCGCTGCATTGGCCATTTTCTCACTGATTGCGTCCTCAGCATTCATGCTACTCTGCAAGCATCGGCTGTCATCACGGTACACAAGGGCTCCACAACTGCAAGACTCAGAATTTGATGATGGCAGCATAGCTATTCGATCCTATTCTTTCCAGGATCTGGAGATGTCCACGGATGGATTTTCTAACGAGTTAGGCAGGGGCGCTTATGGTACGGTGTTCAAAGGTGTCTTGACCAACAGTAACAAGGACATTGCAGTGAAGAGGCTCGAGAGGATGGCAGAAAATGGGGAGAGAGAGTTCCAGCGGGAAGTGCGTGCAATTGCACGAACACACCACCGTAACCTCGTGCGCTTGCTGGGATTCTGCAATGAAGGCATGCACCGCTTACTTGTGTATGAGTATTTGCCCAATGGGTCCCTTGCGGACCTCCTGTTCAAGGCAGATGCAGTGCCTAGTTGGAGCAGCAGGGTTGCGATTGCGCTAGATGTTGCAAGGGGGTTACAGTACCTTCATGAGGAGATAGAGGTCCCTATAATTCACTGTGATATTAAGCCAGAGAACATACTCATTGACAGCAGGGGAATGGCAAAGATAGCAGACTTTGGCCTGTCAAAGCTACTAATGGGGAACCAGACACAGACTTTCACCGGCGTGCGAGGCACACGTGGGTATCTTGCACCAGAATGGAGCAAGAACATGGCAATCAGCGTGAAGGCGGACATTTACAGCTACGGCGTCATGCTTCTTGAGATGATAAGCTGCAAGAAGAGCATGGAATTGAAGCTGGCTGGTGAAGAATGCAACATTTCTGAGTGGGCTTACGAGTATGTGATATCCGGTGACTTGAAGAATGTGGCGGCTGGGGAATGTGTCGACGAGGTGGAGCTGGAAAGGATGGTGAGGGTGGGCATTTGGTGCACGCAGAATCAGCCAGTGACCCGGCCTAGCATGAAGAGCGTGGTTCAGATGATGGAAGGAAGTGCTGAAGTTCGGCGGCCTCCACCGCCTGCATCATTTTCACAGTCGCTGATGCGATCTGGAAGCAGCTGACAACTCTGATTGACGCTACAAAGGTATAATGAACTTTGTTTCTAGCAATTACTACGAAAGAATGGAATCTTGAGGAGGTAATTTAGCAGATGCAGATGATCGGTTTTCATCAGGAAGTAAAATGTTGACTAGTGTGCATTCTCATTGTCCTGATTAAGCAGTATGGAGATGGATCATCATTTGATAACTTGCATTACACAATTCTGTGTATCCAGCTGGTGTAGATTGTTGTTGTCTGGTAGTTGTTTAGTTCTAGGAAATACTAGAAATATGGCGTGCCTGCCTTTATGACCCGTCAATTTGGCCTAATGTAATATAGATAATTGTGGTTATGCAAGTACCAAATTGTGGTTAGGTGAATCAAATTCTGGAGAGAGAAATATAGACATTTTAGGTCGGGGGAGGAACTGGATAAACTGTTACTAGTTGCCAAAACATTGGTTCTGGAAATTAGTGGTGCACTACACGTAGCATATCCTAAATGCATTTCTCTGTTTTTCTGAGTTTGAGATGGTCGTCCAATGTGTGCTGCGAACCAGCACGCTGTTCTTCATCCCTCCCCCTCTCCATTCTACATAACCATGAATATTTTTGTTTAGTGTAGTGTCTGATGGTGAGTTGGTGACCTCTCTCTTTCTGAAAGAAAGATGGTGACCTCTCTGATGATTCATTTTTCTTTGTTTTCTTCCCATGGGCATACATGAATCCAGTACAAACTGAGGCCAACCATGTGAGTATGAAATTACATGGTTTTGGCATTACATTCATATGATAATTAATCTTACCATCATGGTTCACGCAAGATTTGAATCAGGCCTGCAGCTTTGTTTTTTTTGTTCTTCACCGAAGGCATTTGCGCAACTGCAGTCTGCATTGCATCACCTCCGCGTGCCACTTGTCTTCCCTACTGCTATAGAGTACAAATAAATTTTATCCTGTCATGTTTTGGTGATACAGTGCTACAGTGGCAGTATAAATGTTGGCAGTCGTGTTGCATTGCATCATGGCATGGATCCGAAACAAGATACTCTCGCTGGTTGCTGGCGCTGCTGCAGTGAGTGAATAATACAAAAACGGAAATTAGGTCACCTGACCTCACCTGCAACGTTGTGGCGGCTTCTGCTTCTTGCCTCTGCATGTGCATTCATCTCATTGAGGCAGCCAGCCAGCCACAGAGATCTGCTCCAGTCACAACACAGAATTGTTTTTATTAAAAAAAACATATACTAACTAGAGGGATGTGGTGGGCTGGACTGGTGCTGGTGAGTGAAATTACAGAATCTGTGGCTCACTTGCACTGGTGCTTAATTTATTCCTTATTACAGGCTTACACCTTTGATCTTACGGGCATGGTCCACTTTGCAGAATCATAAGGGACCAGCAGAGCATCAGGCATTCAGGCCTGTGTTGTTTGGATCTGGGCGCCATTCAGCATGCATTTACTAGTAGTAATAGCTGTGATGTGGTTTGTTTGACTGGGTAACTAGGCCATTCTTCTTTTTGAATGAATGAACAAACGGGTAAATAAAATAGGCCAATGATTCCTCTCAGTCCTCATACACGGGCATTCTCTTCCATTAAAGAAGATGAGATGCTCAAGTTGCATGCATGGCACCGACACAACGACAGGGATGGATTATGTACCTGTCCTGTGCCTGTGACTCTATGGCAAGGGCAGGGCGTCGTTCTGTGCCTTTATGCTAGGAAGTATGTACAGCCGGATCTGATCGCCCATCCATCAGGCATCTTACTGCTTGCTAGGAGGAGTACCATACTCGTAGTAGATAGGGGCATCATCCTGCCTGAATCATGTGCCGGAACAGATCCCAAAGAAAATGCATGGTCCATCTGGACTGGATCCGCTGCTCCTTTCACATTGTTCTCTTCTTCTTGTCCGTCCGTCTAATGAGCACGTACTGGTACTGGGCTGACGGTGAAAGAAAGCAGAACGAGAGTGAGAGTGAGAGTGAGCAAGACGAGACCAGAGAAGCAGGCCAGGCAGCGGATCATCATCTCCCTCCGGCCTCCAATGTCTCCAGCTTCGTTCTCCGGTTCTCCACAGGCAGGGCAGGCACGCACGCATCGGCTGGAATCACGTTCACATGGATGGATGGATGGATGGATGGTGGATGCCCCCAATTTTGCCATCTCTCGCATATACCCCTCCCCCATCACCCATCGTCTTCTTCCTCCTCCGTCCGCGGTCCACCTCAGCTACCTTACCTACTGGAGTACTCTTCTAGCCTCCATTTTTAGTTTTTTTACCACCACTCTGCCTCTGGTAGCCAGGCAGCCAGCACAGACAGCGCATTCACTCCAATCCCACTCCCAGCTCCCAGGCCAGCGCATTCAGTTCAGTAGCTGCTGCGAGATACCACACCGAATACATACCCACATGATACGATACGATTCCAGTCGCAGAGGCAGAGCAAGCACAAAGCAGCTGCTGCACCATTGCTCTAGGAGTAGTGCAGCACTCGTCCTCTGCTTCCGTTCCGGGCAGAGCAGCCAGCGCCAGGACCAGGACGGCATGGTGTGGAAAAGCTGGGGCGCTGCGCCGCCGCCGCCGCTGCGCATTGCTCTGCTGCTTCTCGCTGCCGCGGCGCCGCTCTGCTCCGGCGCCGGCGACGTCGCCCTCAGCTTCTCAACCACCCCGCGCCGCGTCTCCGGGTCCACGTCTGCCGCATTCGCCTTCCGGGTCATGCGCGCCGCCGGCGGGCCTTGCGCCGACTGCCTCGTCACCTGCCAGGTACCATACCAAATGCACGCACGGCATTGCTGCCTGCCTGCCTGCCTGCATTCAGCACGGTGCAGATGAGCGCTGACCATGCATGTGGCTGCTGCTTGCTGATTTCTTGTTTTGTTCCTCCTCCTCCTGGCTCCTGTTCCCGCTCCTTCTCCTTCTGCTATCAATGGCATGCTAGGTGGATTATTGAATTTGATGTAGGAACACACACTAAAGGATCGATGCTTGCTTGTGTTTGCATGCCATGTACATCCATGCAGTTGGACGGCGAGCCGGCGTCGCCCTGCGGCGGGAACAACGGGACGACGGCGGCGGCGGCGAGCTACACGGGGCTCAAGGACGGGAACCACACCTTCACGGCGTGCGCGAGCACCACGTCATCTTCGAATTCATCGTCCAGCTTCAGCCCCACCTGCGCCACCTACGCTTGGGATGTTGGTTGAGTAACAAACATCCCCTCTCTTTGTCTTCTCCGCTGTAACTGTGAGCCTGCTGTGACGACTGTGAATCACGCGACCTGCACCGTGCAGACACTGTCCCCCCGACGGCGTCCGTGTCTGCGGGGCCGGCGTTCACGAGCGCGGCCTCCACCGTGTCGGCGCTCGTCTCCTTCTCCGAGCCCTGCCCTGGCCGCGGTGGATTCGTCTGCAAGACTGCAACGCCACCTACTGCAATGTACTGCACCCGTGCACCGCACTGAATTGCCTCTGTCTGCACGAACGCACGCGCAGCCAAAAACTGACGTGCGTTTTCACTGCACGCTGTCTTGTTTGCATTGCATTGCAGCTCATCGTGTACGGCTCCGGCAGCGTGGACCCGTCGACACTACAGGTGCTCAGCCCCGGCCTGCGCTACTCCGTCGCCGTCACCATCTCGCCGGACGCGCGGTACGGCCGCCTCATCCTCGTCATGGCCAGGGGCTTCTGCACGGACGCCGCCGGACACCCGTTCACCAGGACGCCCAACTCCACATTCACCCTGCACTTCGGTACACTGAACTGAAGCACGATGACATGCTCGCTCTCAACGAATCGCTACGCTGCGTGTTGAAAAATCGTTTCGTTTCAGATCGAAGGAGTGACTCCATGAACATCACCGCCACCGTTCCCGAGAAGATGCTCCAGATACAGGGCGTCACCAGGCTGGTTCAGGCCACCAACGATGACAACAACTTAAGGATGTACCTCTCCTTCGCTCAGCCGGTGCTCAACTCGTCGGAGCAGATCCTGAGTGCCCTTACGGCGACCAACGCCGTGCTGACGCCCACCAACAGAAGCACCCTCGGCAATCGCCGCTTCGGCTATGTTGTAAGTAGTAGCTAGCAGCTTGCAGCTACATACATGCTGTATTCTTTCAGTTCAGTTCAGGCACGACTAGCTGCCTGTTGATTCAAATTCGATCGCTCATGCATGTCTTTGGTTTGTTCGACTCACTGATTGCATACTTCTATGATCTTGCTAACTAACTAGGTGGACAAGATGTCCGACACCGCCGTTGTGACCATTGCCTGCGACACAAGCTCTATCATCAGCAGGCAAGGGACTCCGGTTGTTTCAGCAGAGCCATTCACCTTTCTTTATGGTTAGTACAGAGAACCACACCACCCTCTGCTTCTACTCCACCCAATTTCTAATTCAATTCGCTGCTACTCTGTCACTACTCATCTTATTAGCATTTTCAGATGCTGTTTAAACTTACTCGTTTCTTTGTTTTTCTTTTCTTCCTTCTGCTCGGTAACCTTGTGGTAGATACACAGAGACCTTGGGTTAAACTCGGCACATCGACTTGGAGGACCAGCTCTCTTGACATCTCGGTCCTGATCAAGTTTGCAAAGCCTGTGTTCAACTTCAGCTCCTCGGCAGTGCAGGTGTCTGGGGGCAATGTGTTGAGGCAAGATTATATATTATTAAACAATAATAAATACAATCTTAAACAAAGTGACTCATCTCCTGATGTATTCGCCTAGGAGAAGATAACTAATTAAGGCTGTTATTAGCATCTCATGGGTCATTGTTCTTTCAGATTCCATGAAGCCAGTACGAGCATATACACGGTGCAGATACAGGCGGTCGACAAGCTGGTGTCGGTTCAGGTCGCTGAGAACGCAGCGCAGGACGTGGCTGGGAACCCCAACCTAGCATCAGACCGTCTTCAAGTCAGGCACTGTATGAGCATCTTCTTTGCCTCAGACATTCATACTAGTTACAGACACTCATTAGGCAGGCAGCAGGGCACTTGATGTACTGTATGTATCTGCAGATTCTGTGCCTGCGTCATCGTCTTGGATCGCGGCAATCACCACTGTCATATTTCTGACAACTGCTGCCGTTGCCACACTCCTCACCGTTTCGACATCGTCTCTCGTCGCTTCCGGAGCTACCTCGAGGCCCTCTTCCTACATGATCTCAGAGCCATCAAGAAATGTACTGGTACGTACGCCGCACCGTAGATGATATCGCATCTTCAATTCTTCATGCATGGTTACATTACATCACAAGATGGATAGCTGATAGTGTATAGGCCATTTGGTGATTGATCTTGTGAGTTTTATTCAGAGGATGGCGTGCCACATCCAAATCTTTGCTCTGTCAAGATGGCTGTCAGTGAACCTGCCAATTGAGTACTACGAGTTTGCAAAGGGGGTAGAATGGAGCATCCCCTACATGCGTCTTCCATGGGAAGGCCTAGCTGCAGATCCGTTCCTGGGATACTCCACAATGCCCGCAATTGCATACTCGGAGCTGCTCGACAGGAGTGCCGTCGGTACTGCAAACATCTCCTATCCTCGAGCACAAGGTCAGCCGATGGTGCCGACGCAGATCATCCCGTCAGACCCGGTATTCCCAACGGAGATCCCTGAAGATCGGAAACCCACACCGCCGATGCAAACTCCCAGAGACGCCACGCCGGTGATGCCAGTGCAGACCCCGTTGCCGCTGGACGGGATGCCGCTGACTGCAATGGAGTACCGTTCTTTCTTCGAGGTCAGTTGTTCTACTTACTGCTTGCATTGCTTAAGTTCTGATGAAGTCTGAATATATAATGAACAAGCAAAGTTTAAAACATTGCAGAACCCAGACATGAAGCCTGAGGCACAGATCATCATGAAGCTACAAGATTTGGATGGGTATGCTGCATTGTTGACGATGCTTGCTTGTGCAATGGCGTAGAATGAAGAAAGTGGACTGATGAGCTGAGCATGTGTTCTTGTGTGCCCATTACATGCAGGTGGAAGTACTTCGGCAGGAACATGTTCTGGCTGGGTGTCATCGGCGGCGGCCTCATCCTCCTGCACCTCCTCACCCTCCTCTACTTCAAGCTGAGGTACAGAGACAGGGAGCAGCAGCAGCATTGCTACGGCGCACTGGTTCTCCCCAGGCTGGAGATCATGGTCGTCGTCCTGGCAATGCCGTGCGTCGCCCAAGCGGCGGCGGCGCTCATCTGGGGCGGGACCAGGTACGGCCTGGTGGTAGGGATCGTGCTCACCGCCGTCCTGACGTCGTTCCTTGTGGGCCTGCTGCTGTTCCTGTCGCTGGGCATCACCATGGGCAGGCTGCTGCAGTACAAGGAGGTGCACCAGGAGGGGCAGGAGTACGACCACTGGTACCAGGAGCTGGTCCGCCGCACGCTGGGCCCTGGCAAGCGCGGGCAGTGGACGTGGAAGGACCCGCGCCGCGCCGCCTGCCTGCTCAAGCTCGGCCCGCTCTTCGAGGACCTGCGCGGCCCGCCCAAGCACATGCTGACGCAGATCGCCACGCGCGGCGGCGGAGGCGGCAAGCGCCGCCTTGCAGGCGGTGGACCAGAGCCGATGATTGCGTCGGAGGACGAGAACGATGACTCGGAGGCGCCCTTCATCC
The DNA here is from genome assembly GCA_038087645.1 of Saccharum hybrid cultivar R570. Classification (NCBI taxonomy): domain Eukaryota; kingdom Viridiplantae; phylum Streptophyta; class Magnoliopsida; order Poales; family Poaceae; genus Saccharum; species Saccharum hybrid cultivar. The sequence goes on along the minus strand of JAQSUU010000496.1, from coordinate 41,771,410 downwards.
AGAAGCTCTTCGGCGTGCTCCGGGTCTACTTCACACTGCTGGAATCGGTGAAGCGCGTGGCGGTGGGCATCGTGGCCGGCGCGCACGCGTCGTCGGGGCGGTCGTCCCGCGCGCACGCCGTGGCGGTGCTGTCCGTCACCTCGTTCCAGCTCTTCTTCATGCTGCTCAAGAAGCCCTTCATCAAGAAGCGGGTGCAGCTGGTGGAGATCCTGTCGGTGGCCAGCGAGGTGGCCGTGTTCGCGGCGTGCCTGGTGCTGATCGACAGGACGTCGGCGGCGAGCGGCGGCGGCGGGTGGCTGCCCGACGGCGAGGCGCGCGGCGTGGGGCTGGCGATGCTGGGCGCCTTCGTGCTGGGGTTCGCGGCGCAGGTGTGCAACGAGTGGAACGCACTGTACCGGCAGGCGCGCCTGCTGAGCGCCGACCAGAGCTCCTTCCTGGACGGCGCCAAGACAGCGTGCCTGGGCCTGCTGCTGTTGGTGCTGCCATCGTCGGTCCTCGGCGAGCTGGTGGCGGTGAGGCACCACCAGGACCCTCCACCTCCGGACGGCGGTGGAGCCGGGGAGAGCGTGTCGGCGTCGACGGCGGCCAACGGGGGCAGGGGCGGGAGCGGGAGCGAGGGTTCCCGGGGCTCGAGGGGCTCCAACAACGAGCGGTGGTGGCTTCGGCAGCTGCGGGAGGTGGCGAAGGCTAGCTTCAGCAAGGAGGGCAATGCGGTCCCTGCCGGCGGCGGGGGGGAGGAGGCGTCGACCAGCGGCAGCAAGGCGAGGAGTGGGGAGTGGAAGTCCAAGTCCAAGAGCCTCTACAACGATCTCGAGGCCATCTTCTCCAACACCAGCAGGTGATCCGGTCCATCTATTCTCGACCGTCCGATCCGAATCCGACGGATGAGCATGCAGGTCCACCTCACCTAGATGTACATGTATGTATCTTCTTAAATCTCCAATTTTTCAGTACGAAACGATGGAGTATGTATTGATTACAAAATTTTGGTGATGAAACAATGAATTAGCTTAGGCCTGTTTGGATTCACTATTTACTGGCTAATAGCTCATATTTAATATTAACTAGCTAATTATTAGCTCTTACTCTCTCTGTTACAAATTATAAGTCATTTTAAAAATCTCAGAGAGTCGAAGCATCTCAAGTTTGACCAAAATTATAGAAAGAATTATAAAGATTTATGACATCAAATATGTATACTATGAAAATATAATTAATGAAGAATCTAATGATACTTAGTTGGTATCATAAATATTATTTTATTATACAAATTTGGTCAAACTTGAGACACTTTGGCTCTCCAAGAAAGTTAGAATGACTTATAATTTGGGACGGAAGGAGTACATACTAACGGGTGTTGGATGCACAACTAATAAAAAATGCTACTACTATCTCATTTGGTCTAACTAGTGAGATAGTTATTTATCTAGAGGTCCAGCTAATAATTAGCTATTTTATTAGCTACAGCTCTTTAGAAAAAAGATAATTATTAGCAGATACTAGTAGCTACTATCTATATTGTTCCAAACACGGCCTTAGTTTGATAGCTCATATGATATGTGAATAAGCGAAGTTTCTGAGGCGGCAAAAAAGTGCTCTCGTGTCTTTATTTTTTTTCACCCTCTTCATGCGCCAAAGGTGCACAAGCGAAAACGGCTTGTGAAGCCAAAATCAAGAAGAAAAAAAAAACCGAAGTTGCTTTTGTCTAGAACCTGAAGCCATAAAATGCGCCTTTTTGGCTTCACCGTTTTGGAGAAAACCGAAGCCCTGACAAAGAGGACCTAAGGATGTATTTGGTATCTCTGAACATTTCTGATTCAGACATGGAACGCCAGAATTGGTACTAAACGATTTGAATGATAGAGTTCCAGCTTCAGAAACAGAGAGAAACGATTCATCTTTTTGCACTACATGGTTGAATATGCTAAAATGTGGTTCTAGCTCCAGAAACCAAGAGAAATGATTCTTCTTTTTGCACTACATGGTTGAATATGCTACCGACATATTTTTGTTCTGACCTCGTGGACTTCGTCTGTCGTTTACCAAGAATCAAGTGCAACAACCTAAAATGGATTGTATTTAAGTTGTTCTTCGCAAACAAAAGTTCTATTTTTTGTGAAGCATGTTTCCATTTATAAGATTTTTTATTGAAAAAACATACGTTTGAGGAACCAGAATTCAACCTCATTTGCTCACATAGTGATTTTGATTCGTTCTAAAAACGTTTCTTGAGAGAATCCAAATCTAAAACATTTGTGTGAGAATTTGGATCCCTACCAATTAGGGTATTACACCCAAAATCTTTACTACCCTTGCCATCACGATTTCGATAAAAATCCCATGCATGGTTTCCAATGCTGATGGGCCTTTTGGGCCAATGCATGTGTTAGTGAGGTTTCGATAGCAAATTTGGGATTACGAAATCTATAGTGGCAAATAACTCACAAGCTGTCCCAAAGTAGAACTACATGAATTAAGCATAAATCAGTTTATTTTGGATCGTATAGCTAGCTGATCATGAACTATTCAAGTAGTACTACATCACTGTCACTCTACTACTAGTTGATCTATGGTGTGCCTAGACGGCCATGACTAGTTCATCCGCACAACTAATGACTAAACTAAGCCATCGCTCTCAAAATGTGAATTTGTTCTTTCGTAGTACATTACAACAAGCGTCAGTCCTACGTCCACATCCCTGCGGGTCCATGAGAAATTGAGAATGATCCATTCTCAATCTCATTCCCATTCCCATTCCCATTCCAATTCTCCGGCTCTCCCTGTCTCTCCAGCACGATGTCACCTGTCTGCTGTCTACTAGCAGTATATACTACGTAGTACAATACATGTGGACGGACGTCCATGTGATAGATCGATCGCATTCGCATCCTGCATCGTTGGGTTGCCATTGCCTCCACTCCCAGCGGAGAGGCCCTTCTTCTTTCTCCAGCAAGCAGCAGCAGCAGCAGCAGCAGCCCAATTGCATTGCATTTCAGTGATGGTGATCTGATTTCTGTAGCCACGGCGACGGTGAAGAGCAAGGAGCTGGAGCTGGGTGACTGACGAGCGAGGCCCACCCACCGTAGGTGAACGGCAGCCAGCCAGCCAAGCCACATCACCAGGCAAAGGCCAATAGGCGATGCCTGCAGGCGCGGCTCCAGCTCCACACACGAGGACCAGGTCCAGCGGCAGCGGCAGCCCCAGCGCGGCAGCCCTCGGCCCCCCGCTTCCCTACTGGGGCGGCGCCGCTGTTGGCGCAGAGGAGCAGAGGTGGCGCATCGGCATGGACTCCGCCACCGCCGCTCTCCTCGACTCCGCCTCCGCCTCCGCCTCTTCCTCCGCCAACGGCAACGCCAAGGAGATGCCCGCCCGACACCTCGCCCACCGCACCGCCCACAACATGTCCTCCTCCTCGCTCCGCAAGAAGTCCGACCTCGCGCTCCTCCGCAAGGTCCCCTGCGCCACTCTCCGCCGCCTCCTCGACAACTTCCAGGAGGTCCTGCTCGCCACCAAGCTCGCCCTCCTCTTCCCCGCCGTCCTCCTCGCGCTCGCCGCGCGAATCTTCCAATTCGGCCAGGCAACTCCTCCTCCTACTGTCATTGCATCTTTTTTCCCATTAATTTCTCGCTCGTATATTCGTTTTTAGTACTCCAGTTCGATCAAAATTTGGGCATGTTCTTCGATTGATATTCTCTGCATCATTCAACGCGCACAGTCAGACCGGGAGACAGATATAGATTGTTTTTTTATACGTGTATAAAAAAGAGCATTTTGATCACGCCAGAGGCCAGCCAGGCTCAGGAGGCAAGATTGCATCCGCTTCATGTGCCGCCACTTCCCAAGCACATTGCCCTTGTCCCAAACAATAAACAACCCTGCAACTGCAGATATATATAGCGCTCTGTTGCATAAACTACCCATCCAAGTCAAAGAAAATACAACACAACGCGTGAACAGAGAAACAGACTCGCGCTCTCTGGTGATGGCTAGAATTGCAAAGTATTTGTAATTTTGCATACATACATGTGACCATGTGGGCTAAGCTAGCCTGTTCCTGCCAAATTCTGTTCGATCTGACACAGATGGAATCATGGAATGAAGAAATTGCACCACAACTAAACTAATCCGCCAATCACATGCATGAGCATGCGTCCCCTACGTCCTATCTAACACCTTGTCGGTCCTGCTCTACTTGCCCATCTACTCACCAGAACCTGATTTATTATTCTTCATCCGTCGCCCAATATTCTCCTTCCTTCGACCCCTTCAGTTTTGAGGTCACTATGAGCACCCACAAATGGCACAGTTGACAACACCGACAAGTTGGCTTCAGGTTTTAGCTCCAGCTCAGCAGGTTGATTTAGACTTTCACTAGGCATAACAGCGGAAAGTGATATGTAATTCCTTCCATGAGATATTAATGATGTGTAGTTCCTCTTCCTACCATGAGATATGAATTTTGCATCAGGACAAACTTCTACTTTGTCTTTCACCGTGGTCCTGCTGGGCATGTGAACTAGCTTGCACACGTACAATGTTCTTCTCTGTCCTCGTCCAAAAACATGAGTACATGATATACAAACAAAAGGACACATTGGATTGCCACAAACATGACCTCGCTAGACGCTGAATGAGCCTCGCTTCTTTTGTTCCATTGCCACCTCACCATCGTTTTCTTAACTTCAACAAGATACAACTAAATATAGGACTCCATCTCAGTATTGGATTCCAATGGAACTAAAATTGATCAAAACAAGTGATGCTTTGTAGCCAATGTATGATCATGCACATATCTCCCCTTCCTTTTTCTTAATGCATGCTTTCTTCTTGAAACTCAACAGGAATGGGTCTTTGTGCTTAGCTTGATCGGCCTTGTTCCTCTTGCTGAGCGACTCAGCTTTCTGACTGAGTAAGTTTGTTCTGCTCATTATCATACCATGTTCTTGATACCTCCTGTTGATTAATATCTTTCTGCTATATTAATATATGTTAATGTTGCAGGCAGGTTGCGTTTTACACAGGGCCTACTGGTAATAAAAAAAAAAATACTGTCAGATTCAGTCTTCTTATCCAGGCCACAACCTTTACATTGTATCCTAACCTGCCCGAGTAAATTGCAGTGGGTGGACTGTTGAATGCAACATTTGGAAACGTAACAGAGGTCATCATTGCAATCTTTGCGCTGTATGAAGGCAAGGTAGTGGTGGTGAAATGCTCCCTACTCGGCTCAGTCTTGTCCAACTTGTTGCTTGTGCTTGGAACCTCCCTTTTCCTTGGTGGCCTGGCTAACCTTGGAACTGAGCAACTATACGACAGAGTAACCAACTCAGCTATTTCTCACCTATTATTAAGCTGTCCTTGAAAACACCAAAAGAAGTTTTTTGTCTTACTAAAATGAGTATATGGTTTTGTTGTGTACAGATGCAAGTAGATGTCAGCACAGGACTTCTGATTCTTGGCGTGCTATGCCACTCTCTGCCACTGATGCTGAGGTATGCTGTGAGCTCTGGGGAGCACGCGGTATCCTCTTGGGATTCAGAACTGGAGCTGTCCCGAGCATGTAGCATTGTCATGCTCCTTGCCTATGTAGCCTACCTTTTCTTCCAGCTGAAAACCCACCGCCAACTCTTTGAGCCCCAAGAGGTGTGTTTGTAATATGTTGCTGATTGTAACCACCAGGAGCTGCTAAAATTGAACCAGTTGGTTAATATAACTATGTGATCCAATCAAATGATTTTGTAGGTCGAAGATGATGGTGATGATTCAGTCTCTCAAGACGAGGCAGCACTGGGATTTTCCAGTGCGATGATTTGGCTGGGGGTCATGACTCTGATGACAGCAGTCCTATCAGAGTTTGTTGTGAGTACAATTGAGGTATGCATCATGCAGTACAATGCCATGTTTATTTTGCCCATTTCAGTCAACGCATACACTGTAGTAGGTTGTAGTGCAGCTAGTGATTTTCTGACAGAGAGTCATGTTAACAGGCAGCATCAAAATCATGGGAACTATCTGTCAGCTTCATTAGCATCATCTTGATTCCAATAGTTGGTAATGCAGCAGAGCATGCCGGTGCAGTCATATTTGCTTTTAAAAACAAGCTGGTAGGGAACTTGAGGAGCTCTTGCACACTCGTTGCAATGTTGTGGTAGCATCTACTAACAGAACATTGTTGGTTGAAACAGGACATCACCCTCGGAGTATCTTTGGGTTCTGCTACACAAATTTCCATGTTTGTGGTGGGTGTTAACTAAACCTGTAGAGATAGTTCCATGTGCTTTTTTTTGCATCAGTAAACTTTAATGGTGGAACCAAAAACGTGCTAGGTGCCATTGAGTGTCCTTGTAGCCTGGATCATGGGAGTCCCGATGGATCTTGATTTCAACTTGCTTGAGACTGGTTCTTTGTTTCTTGCAGTATTAGTAACGGCCTTCACGCTTCAGGTATTTTCTTTCCTTTTTCTTTTGCACCCTCCTTGATGCATCATAAACATGATTGATAGCATGGATCTTTCATTAGTAGAACATTCATAAATCTTGGTTGGTTAGTTGTATGTGCTTATTTTATTTATGAAGAAAAGAAATGTCCACTTGGTACGGTTGGGCTGTATCCTTAATTCTAGGGTGCAGCAAAATTTAATTTTCTCTAGGAATCAAGCCCATTGATGTGTTATTACCGGCCATAGGAGTGCTGTCAATATTGTGGTATTAGCACTAGAGAGTGACTACTTGTTTACGTGTTTTGCAGGACGGATCATCGCATTATCTGAAGGGACTGCTGCTTCTGTTTTGCTACATTGTCATTGCCGTATGCTTTTTTGTTTTGAGACAGCGTGGAAGTATGGATTTCTAGTCTCAACAATTCGAACCATAATTGGTTGACATTTTCTAAATAATCTTAACAATATGTTGCTGATGCCAGATGGAAGCAACGATGATGTCCATCATCAGCTGGGTGTAGCAAGCAAGCCATGGAGGATTTAGAGTGCCAGAGCTGACAGTAGTTTCTCAATGAATAGCATGGACTTTGGTTTGCACAATTTTGCATGGAGCACTGGAGGAGCCCTGTGAAGTTCTGACTAAAGTATGTAGACTGCGAGAAGATGCTGTGCAGCTAATGTGTGAAAGCAGAAAGCAATCAGGCGAGACAATATGTAAGTACATACAAAGACTATAGCTGAAAACGTACGTCGTATATTATATAGATATTGCTTGAGACAAGTGTACATTACTGTTGTTTTGTTCTTCCAAGTTCCAACCAAGGTGGTGTTATGTGGATTTGTTAGCACTTGAGCAGAGATAATAGGCAAGCAATGCAACTAGAATTCGGTTGAGCTGTTGAAATCGTCTCCTGTAAATCTGTGACATATCTTACTATTTCCAACTGGGCTTTTAATGGTGCTTTTATGTTAATCCTTGCCAGGCACTCCAGGCAAAAGAAATGTACATCATAAGAATTCACACAGAAGCTATAAAACGCATTATCATAGTTTTTTTTTGTGCAGACTAAGATATTTGTTTTTCTTCACCCCTATGAACATCTGAGCTACAAATAAGGTGTGTGCGTGTGTGCGTGCTACAAATAAGGTTGTGCGCATGCATTCATAAAAGTGGGTGTGCTTATCTAAAAGACCCTTATTAATGTATTTTTCGTGTGCCACAAAATAAAAATGTTTGCATGTTTACACTTCTTTGGGTTTGCATTGCACTGTATATTTTGCCAGGACACTCTCATCGTCACAGATTCTGTCTTGTCTTATGCATGCCTTTTTGCACGGTCTGTCTGCGCTCGGGTGCCTCGTCCAGAAAGAACATAGACAAAGAAAGAAACTGAAATGAACGCCAGGTGTATGTGCAGACACTCTTATAAGAAAAATAAATATGGATCCTAAAAATTCACTCAAAAGCTATAAAACACCTTGTCATAGTTCTTCGGTGCAGACTAAAATATTTGTTTTCTTCAACCCTTTGTATTATTTGGCTGCACTCTAATCCATCTCAATTTACATGTTTCGAGATAGAAAAACTAGTTAATTTTTTTACTTCAAACTACTCTAATACATTATGTGAGTACGCGTGTCTAAAAAAAATCTTATTAGTGCATTTTTTATTTGCCACAAATGAAAGTGTATACCTCTGCCCTAGGATAAGACACTCTCAGTGGTCACAAGTTCTGTCCCGTTTTATGCATGCTTTTTTGCACGGTCTGTCTGCATGCCTTAACCAGAAAGAACACAGACAAAAAAAAAAAGAAACTGAAACGAAACGACAGTGGAGTAGGTCACTCTCGTTGGGAGAAAAAAGAAAGAAAAAACTTCACCGACAGCTTCAGCCTTCAGAAGTTGATTTTTTTACCAAATCTTATTATTTATTCTCGGCTCGTTTTCTCATAATCATTATTAGCCTTATTTTAAAATAACTGATAACTTCCATTGTTATTGTTTGTGTAAACAACATTTATTTGAATAATTTCTCGTCAAAAAAACATTTATTTGAATAATTAGTAAAGTAATGTGAGAAAAGTATCATTAGAAGTGTTGTCATATGGTTGTGACTTGTGAGGTAGCCTATAGTTGGTGAAGGGTCGGCATCATATCCATCCATCGCCTCGCCCTAGCTAGTGTCTTATGCGAAACCTAATCTTCCCCACTAAGCAATGTAAAAAAGTCTTTATTAGCATAAAGTGACCTTGTCTTATTTGCAATGCATCAACACACGACAGGTGTCATCTACCAAGTTTTCTTTTATAAAGTTCACCAGCCAAGTTGCTGCTTTAGCCGTAGCCATCATGGTTTAGGAACCTCCGGTTCCACCACAAATTAGAGCCAGCTTAAGTGTGTACCTTGATTGGTGTTAGCAAGAGTGCCACTGGGCCAGTACAATTAGCATGCACATGATAGCAAGTACTCTCTCTCTCTCTCTCTCTCTCCCCCCCCCCCCCCCCCCCTAGAAAAGTTGATGTTTTATGATTCAAAATTTGTCAAAAAAAAAAACCTTGATGCTTTAGCTCTTCAAACTAGATTGGGCCCATATAACTTGACAGGTCTGCATGCCTTTATACATTGCTTTTAACTAGCGACTTATTTCTTAATTAGCAAGAGTCACTCAATAAATATAGCTACTCCATACATGGGTAATTCTAAGAACTAAGTACAATATCAATGTGAGTTTTATGGGCATTAAATAAACTGACATGGCATGGTATATAGTGAAACGGTAAAAGTTTCATGGGATGAAAGGACCTAATCTATCCTAAAAATCCTAAAGCACCAAGTTTTTTGGGACAGAGGAATTATTACAAATGCAGTGGCCAGCGGATGCAACATCCTGGTTGAGACGTGGGACACGGATATTATGGCCCCTAAGCGAAATTCTTGGTTTAACTGTTCCTATTCGTCATGAATTGTATGTCCAAACACTAGGTTTAACTCACATGGCTAGTGATCTAGTGATAGATGATGATGTGCTCGTCAACACTGGTAGTCTAATATGATAAGCTTGTCAACTTCATGATATGTCGATCCAATCTCTCGGAGACGTGCATAGGTGTGTTCGCACATGTACAGTGGTGTTATGCATGTATGAACATATACATCTGTAGTATTATTTATCAGAACGATAGTTATTTGGTGTTAGGAAGACAAAAGGTCCGCCAAGCAAGACAGAGCAGAGCTGATGGAACGATGACTGTTGCGAAGATTTGAGTACGAGCTGAGTGTAGGAAGCTCTAAAATGTATCAAATTGACGTAGACTTCGTCAGCTCCAAGCGATTTCTGCTCCTTGCTGCAGTGCATAGAAGTAGGAGTCAGTAAAGTAAAAAAACAATAACTTTATCACTTTCTAATTTATCTAAGAAAAAACGGTACCATGTCATCAAAATATCTATGTGACATCAATTTTGTATTAAAATCATATTGAAATACACATAAAACTCCTACTAAAGATGCCTTAAATGTATGGCTAGATGTGAGCCGTACTACACCAATAGTTGGTGTAAACAAAGCGCTTCTAGATGCTTTTCTTCCTTCTTGGTTGAATTGTCTGCAGCACCGCGGAAACGGAAGCAGGAAATTTCCTCAACAGAACGGCATAGAATGGAACGGAACAGGGAGATTAATAATAAGATTATTTCTTATTAGAGACCGTCAAATCATGATCAGTGGGTGTGGGCGCGTGTCCCTCCGGGCGTCCCCTGTGATTCTTTTTATTGAAACATTCGTTTCCACAATTTTTTTTATTTTTCAAAAGCTACAAAATCATGGTCACAATTTTTATATATCATCATACTTTGTCGCACAAAACCTTCTCAATATAGTTTTAACATAATTTTGTAGACAAAAATAGTTATGATAACTTTTAGCATGGTGTTTTTCTTAAAAAGATCGTCATCGAAAAATAGCTTTATATATTATCACTATTTTCAAGTTATTTATAGAAATTAATATGACATAAAGTTACATACAAATTTATACTTTCAAATTATGTAGAGAAGTTAATATAACACATTCATACACAAAACTTATTGTCGACTACCTGGAGAGATGGGCTAGGCCGACAGTCAAGGATGACACAAACCTAAATACTTCATCGACTTGGTGGGCAAAGAATATTTAGGGTGCAGTTCAAGACTTGATACAATTCGATTAATCCGAAGCTCTTTGCAACTGACTAGAAAACCAACGAAACGACTTATCAAGCTATGCCCTTGTTTAGTTCCTAAATCTTACACCCAAATTGCACTATGCAAAAAGAAGATTCTCCGTCACATTGAAATACCGACACATGTATGGAGTACTAAATATAGATGAAATAAAAAACTAATTATACAGTTTTGTTGTACTTTACGAGACGAACATTTTAAGCCTAATTAATCAATGTTTGGACAATTTTTACCAAATAAAAATAAAAGTTGCTACAGTACGACGTGACGGCTACTGTTCCAAGTTGGCCACGCCAACTTTGAAACTAAACACGGGCTATGATTTCTATCTATAATAACCATGCCATCTGGACTATATACGGAGATATGGGGATAGATATCCCGATACAACAAAACACATGTCATCAACTCCCCCTCTCTGCAAACAACCCTACATACGATGCACAAACATACTCTCCACTTATGGTAGAGATTGGACATTTCTTGTATACACCAAGCAGTATAACCGTGTGTAATCTCTTTGATCTACTGCGATTGATTACCAAAAATCTTTATGCAGGACTAAAATATATACAATACGCGACCACGTGCAAAAATTATAAAATTATACGTACAAAAGTATATACTTCAAAATTATTATATTATATATACGAATTTGTGTGACATATAAAACTATGGTATATATACAAATTGTAAGTGGGAACATGAGTGAAAGGAAACTGAATAATAAATACTCCCTCCGTCCCAGAAAAAATGTCGTTTTAGATTTTTCAAACATCGTATTTGACCGTTCATCTTATTCAAAAAATTTTAATAAATATTATTTATTTTGTTATGACTTATTTTATTATTAGAGATACTTTAATAATGATTTATTTATTTTATAATTTGCACAAAATTTTTGAATAAGACAAACGGTCATGTCTGAAAAACCTAAAACGATATTTTTTCTGGGACGGAGGAAGTAGGAGTAAATGATAGTGGAAGTAAAAGGAAGCTCCCAGAGACCCACTTCATCGTTCCTCCTCCCTTGTTGATTGATTGGATTTCCCTGTCGTCTCGTCTACTTCTCCAACCAACCCCACCCATCCGGCCTCCATCCCCCATCGCATCACCAGTTGAGGAGAGGTAGCGAGGAGGGGACGACCCGACCGCCACAGGCCGGAGCCAAGATCCCGATCCACCATCCATCCGCCATGGACGCCTCCTACGACCGCGAGTTCTGGAACTTCAGCGACCAGCTGCGCCTGCACAACAACTTCTCCAACCTCTCCATCGCCGACTCCATCTGGTCCTCCACCACCTCGCCACCGGATCCCTCCTCCGGCAACCCCAGCGGCAACACCAACTCCCCGGGCCTCATCGGATCCGCCAAGCTCGCCTTCGGCAACGCCACAACCACCAGCGCCGACCGCTACAACGCCAACGCCGCCGCCAGCAAGACCATGAGCGTGAGCGACTACTACCTCAACAAGAACACCAACACCAACGCCGCCGCCAGCAAGACCATGAGCGTGACCGACTACTACCTCAACAAGAACGCCATCCCCGCCGCCGGCAAGACCATGGACGTGGCCGACTACTACTACCTCAACAAGAACGCCTACGCCAACAACGACGCCGTCAAGAGCTACTTCAACAAGTCCGTCGGCAGGCCGGTTAACAACAACAACACCGTCGTCGTCGGCGGCGGCAAGAACTCCGCCGCCGCCGCCCACCACGACAAGAAGCACAAGAACTCGGGAAACGGAAACGGCGCCGGCGTCGACAAGAGGTTCAAGAGCCTGCCAGCGTCGGAGGCGCTGCCCAGGGGCGAGGCCATCGGCGGGTACATCTTCGTCTGCAACAACGACACCATGGAGGAGAACCTCAAGAGGCAGCTCTTCGGTATGCTAGCTGCATCGTCCGTCTTCATTTCCCATTCATTCATTCATTCATTGGAATTGGATCGATTATACCCTACATACATATTCCAGCACCGGATATATACCGAATCGAATCAAGACCAGCTCCCAAGTTTTGTTTTTTATTCTTCCAATTCCATCCAATCGGAATACTGAATCATTCTCTTGATCGATTGCCTGCGCTGCAGGGCTGCCGTCCAGGTACAGGGATTCGGTGAGGGCCATCAGGCCGGGCCTGCCCCTCTTCCTCTACAACTACTCCACCCACCAGCTCCACGGCATCTTTGAGGTCCAAATCAATACCTACTCTTTATATTTGTTATTATTACTCATCACATCGATCAGATGATACATATGTACTCATTATTTCAACATATTATATTTCATTCATGTATGTCTTTAATTTCATACTGAAAAAAAAAGAAAATTTCTCATCTATGGCACGCACGCAGGCTGCAAGCTTCGGAGGATCCAACATCGATCCAAAAGCTTGGGAGGACAAGAAGTGCCCCGGCGAGTCCCGCTTCCCTGCTCAGGTAGGCATCTGATCTGATATTATCCTGAACAATTCTACAGAGGAGGCTCAACCTCCTCGCTCTCTGTGATGAGGAAAGAGTACTCAAATCATATTACCACAGAATTAGTTTGTGTGAAATAAAATGGTAATTAAAGAAACAAAAAAAAAGATAGGGACAATTAGCTAGATTACTTGGTTCATGTGATCCTGCACATCAATGAAGCTGGCCTAATCGTCAAAAGAAAAGAAAAATGCTTGCTTTACTTGCATGCACAGAAAAGTAGTGGTGGTAGGACTGAATGCTTATAGTTGTCTAAGTCAAGGTGGTTGGCCGACCTTATCAATGGATCAAGTTGTCAAACTTTGGTTGGGTGAATGTGGCCTTGTCAAGCTTTTGCCTTGTTGGCCTAGTCATGTCAATATGTTGTCGCCCGTCTCCATCTGTTTCAACTGATTTCCGTGTTGATCCGGTCTAATAATGTTTTGATTCAGTCTAGTAATATCTGATCTTATCCCTGTTTTGCTTGCCAATCTTGACCAATAGGTGAGAGTTGCAACGCGCAAGATCTGTGACCCGCTGGAGGAGGACGCGTTCCGCCCCATCCTCCACCACTATGACGGCCCCAAGTTCAGGCTGGAGCTCAGTGTCCCTGAGGTGAGCTTGAATACTTGCTACTGCTACTGCTAGCTAAGCTACTGTGCAAGTGCAAAGGCTAATCCAGAAAAATTTCTCATGTGGCTGCATGCAGGCACTCTCCCTCCTTGATATATTTGCGGAGAAGATTTTTGCCTGAGTTTGGATGAGTTGACAAAACAGTTAATACACATGTTACATAATATATGCTTGTATGAATGTATCTGCTTCCTTCCAGAGGACTAGAGAGGGTAGGAATAAGAGTATAAGGCTGCTTGTATAATGTTAACAATATATGCTGGTTAGCAGCAACTGATTATTTACTCTAGAGTTATACTGGAACTTTGCTGTTTTGTATCAGATCAGAAGCAGGCAGCAGCATGCCCTTTTGTATAAGAAGAAACCAAGTTTAGGTGCGGTGATGATGGCATTATGCCTCCTTCATCATATTGTAACATACACACAAATACCATGCCTCTACATATGAACAGAGAAATAAATTCAAGGAGGCGATCTCGGTTGAAATGAGGATTACTTCATGGAAATTCCTAGCCACAGCTTGTTCTGTCTGTCAAACTGAGACGATTTTAGATTGAAATGAAAGACCAACAACAAATACACCTGAAACGAAAGATAACAGCGAAAAAACTATAACATGCTTCCCCATTCATAGATTCCGTATTAACATGCTTAGACTGCGTCATATACGACTGCCCGTCATTTACGTTCGAGTTCTTGATTGACACATGCCATGAAGGTCTCAGGGCCCAATCGCATGACCACCACTGAAATTTTTTACCTTCTGTACGCTAATTTAGACGAGTAAATGGCAACTTCTGACTTCATTTTTTTTAAGAAATGGCCCAACCCCATGACAATATGCCACTGAATTTTTTTACAATCTGTACCCTAGTTTAGGAGTAAATTGTAGTAGTGCCACTGCAAGATACGACTGGGAGTACACATTAACTTTTAGATGAGTCAAGTTGTAGACCTGCAGCCGAATGACAGCAAGACCCCAGCAAATAGGGTCTCCACACATCATTTAACCCAGCAAATACTAAGTTAACCACCGCGGAACACAGATAAAAGGCAACGCATTAGGAGAAAACCGGACCACCTATGCAAACTTAGAAACTTTTAATCTAGACCACATTAATCCAAGAGGACACACAGGAGAGTGAAGGGAGATTTGCAAAAGTATGATTAAAAGCGGGCGGTTAAACGCAAAATTACCCAATCCTCCTGCGCCCCTTGAATCAACGTCCTGTAGTCTTGATTCAAAGTTTCCAAAGTTTGTCCCGGTGATCCAATTTCCACCTAATACATTGCCCGGATAAAAAAACAACAAATATGCAGCTCACCGGTACAATAAGTGAATTAATTTTTGACAAAGCAAAATCCTAACATAACAGAACAGCACAATTTAGTTAGGCCTACAGGACCAAACAGACAGCATTGTCTCAAAATACAGATCATCATCCTGACTGCCTTTTTTAAGGTACAAAGGAGGCAAAACAAATCCTCCAGATCGCATAGTTCCAAAAGTAACCATCTCCAGACAGCGGACTCACTATCCTGCTCTATTCTTCTCAGTTGAAGCACAGTGAGAATGCATTGCAGCAATGGCGAGTCTTTCACTTACGATGGCACTGACAATCACAATACAAGAAGCCTGTAAGGCCACATTACAAAACACAAAGATAACTGCGGAGATATATCCCTCAATCAAGACAAAGCAGCATAACTTACTGTAGGTGGAAGTGTCAATTTGCTCAGGCAGTTCCTTTATGTCTACCTCAAACCTTTCTTGCACCTTCCAAAGGTTGTATACCATTGTTAGGCCAAGTTATTGCAATGGACGAAAAAAAAAGTTTGAGCACACAGAAACTTACTTGGTTAAGAACGTCAGAATCTGAAGCAGAGGAAACAAAGGTAATTGCAAGTCCCTTCGTGCCAAAACGACCAGCCCTTCCAACCTGCAAGGAGCATTAGGAGCACTACCATCACCATACACAAAATATTTCGACCTCACTAAAGTTAATAGCAGGGCACATGAAAGTTACCCTGTGCAAATAAGTATCAGCTGAGTCTGGCATGTCATAGTTTATCACAATGTTGACACGCTCAATGTCAATGCCCCTGCCAACTAAATCTGTAGCCACAAGAATTCTCTTGTGGCCTTCCTTAAAGTTCTTATATCTGGTTAGCCTGCCAACCAAAAACATCAATTCACAAATAAGTACATGGCAGATATAATGCATGAGCTGCAAAACAACACAAGCTATTTTTATACACTATAATTAATTCACTTAAATAGTACAAAAAACAAAACCACAACAATACAATACATGCCATCATCAAAATTGCATAATTATTATCTAAAGAGGCACAATCAATCATCAACCAGCGAGTGCAAGCAGCCAAGCAACGCCTATATATATATAATAAAGGAAACTTAGGAAATTGGATAACAACGCCTGCAATGGAGGGAGCAAGTGCAACCAGCCAAGCAACACCCATAAATAAGTACGTAGTACACCAACAATTACAAAGCCTGCCATGAAGGATTTGGTTACAAAACCAAACACCAGAAGAATGGAACATTAATACCCATTCAACTTCATTTCCTCAGGCAAACACACACACAACTAAGCAAGAATTGAACCACAGCATGAGTTCGAGCGATTACCTTTCTTCCTGCGTCATTCCAGAATGAATGCAGATTGATGGGAAGTTGCACTCACAAAGCAACTTATTCAGTTCGGCAGCTCTGCTAACACTCTTCACAAATATCACAACTTGGTTGAAATCAAGAGCGTCCAAGAGATCATTCAGTTTCCGGTTCTTCTCAGCCTCGCTAAGTTTTATATAGTGCTGCAAAACATATGATTCCAATTATTTAGATAAAACCAATAAAAAAAGATGTGCCATGACTCAAGAGAAGAGAATTCCTGTGTTACCTGTACAAGACCATGGAGAGTCAACTTTGCCTCATCATCAACATATATTTCCATCGGCTGTAAGGGAACAAATGATAGATTAAAGAAATTAGCATTCCAGCGTCAATCTTGCAGATATATACCAAAAGAATGGTATATAAACCCCTCTGTCAGTGTACATGCAGCCTCCATATAGAAGTTCAATTATGCACTGTTGGACACTAGAATCTCTCCAAATTTGCTTAGGTTTTGCAACAGTGCTTCCAAATACAACTCCAGCAAAAGAATTCTTTTTCCACCAGCACAAGATAGTTCGATAGCCAGCATCAGTGAAGTCCAATTAAGTGAAACCAAGTGAACATTGGATGTACAGCAAACTGGAGATGTCGACCAGGAGCTCGAGACTGCATCTTCAAGACAGAAGGCAACCCTTTATCTGCCCCCAGTTGCCAACACATTGCCAATAATTCACCATTTGGACAGACACCCCTCCCTCTCCACCTTCTATTGTACAGGTGTGGACAATGAAAAAGGAAAGGACATGACTGGAATATGTACTACAAATGGAGACACGGAGGAATAGAATCCTTTCGCCTAGAGAGAGCAGACAACTAAACTACAACTCCAATGCTGGTAAATGACTAACAGCTACAGGAGGACCACCACATGAGGAATTAAATATGACGACTTTGGAAAGGAGAGCTGGAGAAGGCTGCAGGACATTACATCTTGCATAAATTTCTTGCATACAGGACGGATCTCCTTGCTGAGCGTTGCTGAAAACATCATGACTTGTTTATCATGAGGAGTCATTTTGAAGATCTCCTGAACGTCTCTCCGCATGTCTGCATGTGATACATATATTTGTCAAGGACACCATCAGGAAAAAGGACACCAATTATACTTTTTATACTGTATACTTAAAACATGTTGACAAAATAGGAGATAAGAGTATTACCAAGTGATTCGAGCATCTTGTCACATTCATCAAGAATGAAGTGCCTCACATTCTTCAAGGAGAGATCCTTATCCCTGGCAAGAGCAAGTATCCTTCCAGGCGTGCCGACCACAATATGAGGGCATTCATTCTTCAACAAATCTTTATGCTTCCTGATGTGAACACCTCCATAGAAGACAGCAACTTTAACTTCAGGGAGATATTTGCTGAACCTCTCAAATTCATGACATATCTACAGAAAGATAAGTGGAGCAACTAATCAAAATCTGACACAGATTCATCAAGAAAACTGATGGAAACATATTCTGCAAGTACCAACCTGGTAAGCCAGTTCCCTAGTGTGGCACAGTACAAGTGCCGCTACCTGACCCGCAACAGGGTCAATTTGTTGGAGGGATGAAAGGACAAAAACAGCAGTTTTCCCCATCCCAGATTTAGCTTGACAGATGACATCCATTCCAAGAATGGCTTGAGGGATGCACTCGTGTTGCACTGATGTGGAACCAAAAGAAATTGGAGCAGCACCCCAGTGAGTAAAAGTTTAACCTTCTGGATCCGTGTTAATGGAAAGTGTTACCATGTTCTGCTCCAAAGAAGAAAGTGTACCTGCACACCAACAAGACAAGAATGTTACAAACTACTAGGTGAAAACGAACGATAACAAACACTGAAGCTCAGCAGAGCGCACTAGGACAAGCGTTACAGCAATCTGCTAAAAGTGTCTGGCACAAAATACCACTTTTAAGTATACTTTTAGAGAGCTTTCAAAACACATCTTTGGTCATTAGTTTTTATAGTAATATATACCTAGTTAACAAAGCAGCTATGTTAAATTACTTGGACATCGATATACAGGTACATGACTAACAGCTATGTTAACCAAATAAAACGCATCAAGGATGGGACAGATCGACTTCTGATGAAGGATGAGGAGATCAAGAACAGATGGAGAGAGTACTTCGACAAGTTGTTTAATGGGGAGAATGAGGGTCCTACCCTTGAGTTGGACGACTCATTTGACGATACCAACAGACGCTTTGTGAGGAGAATTCAGGAGACAGAGATCGGGGAGGCTTTGAAGAGGATGAAGGGAGGTAAAGCGATGGGCCCTGATGGTATCCCCATTGAGGTGTGGAGATGCCTAGGCGTCAGAGCGATATTATGGTTAACTAAGCTTTTTAACCTTATTTTTCGGTCTAACAAGATGCCTGAAGAATGGAGGAGAAGTATATTAGTACCTATCTTCAAGAACAAGGGAGATGTCCAAAGTTGTACTAACTACCGTGGGATTAAGTTGATGAGCCATACGATGAAGCTCTGGGAGAGGGTTATCGAGCATCGCCTAAGGAGAGTGACACGTGTGACCCAAAATCAGTTTGGGTTCATGCCTGGTAGGTCGACCATGGAGGCGATTTTCTTATTACGACAATTGATGGAGAGATATAGGGAGCAGATGAAGGACTTGCACATGGTCTTTATTGACCTCGAGAAGGCATATGACAAAGTACCGAGAAATGTCATGTGGTGGGCCTTGGAAAAGCACAAAGTCTCAACTAAGTACGTTACCCTCATCAAGGATATGTACAGGGGTGTGGTGACGTTTGTCCGAACATGTGATGGCGACACCAGTGACTTTCCAATTAAAATAGGACTGCATCAGGGGTCAGCTTTGAGCCCTTATTTATTTGCTTTGGTGATGGATGAGGTCACAAGGGACATACAAGGTGATATCCCTTGGTGTATGCTCTTTGCTGATGATGTGGTGCTAGTTGACGACAGTAGGACAGGGGTTAATAGGAAGTTAGAACTATGGAGGCACACGTTAGAGTCGAAAGGGTTCAGACTTAGTAGGACCAAGACCGAGTACATGAGGTGCGATTTCAGCGCGACCAGGCATGAGGAGGGAGACGTTAGCCTCGATGGGCAAGTGGTGGCCAAGAAGGATACTTTTCGGTATTTAGGATCGATGCTACAAAAGGATGGCGACATTGATGAAGATGTTAGACATAGAATTTCAGCCGGCTGGTTGAAATGGCGTCAAGCTTCTGGCGTCCTCTGTGACAAAATGGTGCCTCAGAAGTTGAAAGGTAAGTTCTATAGGACGGCAATTCGCCCGGCAATGTTATACGGTGCTGAGTGTTGGCCTACAAAAAGGCGACATGTCCAGCAATTGAGTGTAGCAGAGATGCGTATGTTGCGTTGGTGTTGTGGGCACACAAGGAGGGATAGAGTCCGGAACGACGATATTCGGGATAGGGTTGGGGTGGCACCAATTGAGGAGAAATTGATTCAACATCGGTTGAGGTGGTTTGGACATGTTCAACGGAGGCCTCCTGAGGCGCCGGTGTGTAGTGGGGTTCTAAAGCGGGCCGATAATGTAAAGAGCGGTAGAGGTCGACCTAAACTAACTTGGGACGAGTCCGTTAAGAGAGACCTTAAGGAGTGGAATATCGATTTAGCTATGGACAGGAGCGCTTGGAGACTGGCAATCAACGTGCCTGAACCGTGACCTATTTCTGTCTTGTGCCATTTATGTCCCTTTATGTGTCTCTCTGTTTATCGTCTCTTTTGGGTTTCATCTCTAGCCTACCCCAACTTGCTTGGGACAAAAGGCTATGTTGTTGTTGTTGTTGTTGTTGTTGTTGTTGTATCGATATACAGGTACATCATGATTGGAATGAGTCAACTGGACAATAAATATTGCTGACATTTATTAGTTTGGCTTCGAACCTTTTCAAAAGTACTTCCTTTTTTTACTTTGGCTGCATTTTTTAGTTGCAAGAACCCTTTTTGGTTATGTAACAGCAATGATCACACTGGAATTCGAAATATTTGTCTACCAAGATTCCACACTGCAGAGCAAAACCATAACAGCGAAAATACCAGAAGCGTCCAAAAACTAGAAGTCGCCTCCTCATATGACTAAAATACAGCATTACTTGCTATTCATCAGATGTCAAAATATGGCTAAGATACTAAATCCACGATTTACAGACACTCAGAATCAAAACTGTTTGTCCACATGGATTGAGCCTCCTAACATCATGACATATGATGGAAGAACTAATTGAGTGCTATCTATTTAGATTGTGCACCTTGGTTCTAGGAAGGAAACCTGTAGCCACGGTATAATATGCTGGTTTACTACTATTTTATTGCATATATATAGAATTTCAGTAATTAATCTTATCAAAAACTAAAAATCCCCTTGTTGACAATTAGGGATGATACTGAATCATGAGTTGGCAATCACTTTGCAGTATCCACTAGCAGGCGCACAGAAGTCAACGGTGAAAAGAATAGATGGAAAGGAGAAGCTTGCCTTCGGAAGGATGTTCAAAACCGCAATCCTGGATAGCACGAAGCAGCTCTGGCTTGAGCAGGAAGTCTCTGAAACCGGAACTGTGGATCCCGACGTAGCCCCTGCAATTAACGTGTTAGCATAGTTGGGAATCAGATCGAATCCAAGTAGCAGAGAGAGAGGTTAGAGAAATCAAACAGTAGGGGAAGAAGGCTTACTTCTTCGCGACCTCTCCGGTGGGCTTAACGGCGGAGCCATCGACCGTCTTGTCATCGTCCTCCTCGTAGTCCAGGAGCTCCTCTTCGTAGACGTCGTTCTCCTTGGCCTCTCCCATCCTGCGCAGGAAACCGTCAGCACCGCAAACCCTAGAAGCCCAGATCTGGCGATTGGCACGCACCCAGCACCGCTAAGGGGCAAGAAAAGGAGAATCTACTACTCACATGTATGGATCTGTGGAGCGGAGCGGGTGAAGTAGGTTCGGCGACTGCACAGAAAGAATTATTAGGATTAGAGGTTGTGGGTTTTGGAGTGGGGGAGGAGGCGGACAGGATAGGGTTGGGTACCGGCTGCGGCGGGGGACTAGGGTTTCCTCTCCACGATTTGAAGACGACACATCGCACCTCGTCTATTTATATTATATATAATACTACTAACACCCGATAGCGCACGATCCGTCTCGGTCGGTTCTAATGGGCCCCCACCTACGTGGGCTTTAAAGGCCCATTGAAGACAGCCCATGACCCTTCCGTTGTGGTCCTCCTCTTCTCTTCCCTAGTAGAGTACTCCAGTCGAGAGTAGAGAGAGAGAGACAAGCACTCTCTTCTCCCCTTCTTCCCCTACCCCGACTGCCCCGCTGCTCCGCCCCGCCTCACGCCACCACGGGGGGAGCGGAGCCCGCGGCCTGTGCCCTCCGCAGTCCCTCCCCCTGCCCAGGCGGGGAGATCAGATTGCCGGAGAGGTGGAGGAGGAGGAGGGGATTGGAATTGGAGCGCCAGCGCCACCACAGATGGGGGGTCTGCCCAAGGAGGGGGCACCGGCGGTGGATGTCTCCGTGGAGGGGACCCTGGTCTGGCTGCGCCGCCCCAACGGCTCCTGGTGGCCCAGCATCGTCATCTCGCCGCAAGACGTCCCCGAAGGCTGCCCCCCGCCGCCGCGCTGCCCCGCCACACCCATCATGCTCCTCGGCCGCCGCCCCGACGGACCAACCTACGTGTATGCTGCTCCTTCCTTCCTTCCGTACTATTAAGATGTCACACCATGTCAGTCAGTTGAGTCAGCCAATCTCCTGCTCAATCCTCAAGCCATAGAATTGGGGCACCCAGCTAACGAACACTTGCTTTCGCTTGCCACAGCGACTGGTGTAACCTCGACAGGTGCAAGCGCGTCAAGCCCTTCCGCTGCGGGGACCTCCACTTCGAGCAGCGCATCACCAACGCCCTCACCCTCGCCGCCACCGGCAACAGGTCCACCTGGACCTACAACAAGGGCAGGTACGCCCGCATGGAGGACGCCATTCTCCAGGCCCTCGACATAGAGAAGGAGGGCGCTCTCGGCCCGGCAACCAAGGCCTACCTCCATGCTGCCAGCTGCTCGCCCAGGGCCAAAATTGAAATGCCCAACGGGCAAGTCAAACAAGCTGCAGCAAAGGATGCTTCTCCAGCCATTCAGCCGTCACCGCCGCTGCCCCTGCTGCCGCCGCCACCGTTGCCGCTCCCCCTCCCGCCGCCGCCCAAGAGGAAGCGCAAGACGCCCTATGACTCCGAGGACGATGCGCCCAAAGGGTCTCGCCGCATGAGGGATCTCAGGGACATCGGATCCAAGACGGTCCCCCCAATGGACTTGCCCCATTCTGCCACAATCTCCACTCCCAAGTATGATGATCTGCCTAATGGTGGAGAGGTCAAAAGAATTGTGCACTCTCAGGCTACCACAAAGAGGAAGCATGCTGCTGTGCATCAGGACCAACCTTGCGGGATCCCCAGGAAGAAGGACAGGTCTCGCCCGCTCGCGGAGCTCTGCAATGGAGACATGTGGAATGGTTCCAGACCAAATGGCCAGAAGGTCGACGAACATTTGTTGGGTGTGGCTACATGTTCAAGCAGCTCCTCTGGCACTTCAACCTTGGATACTCCATTGGACACGAATAGCTGTCATCACAGCGCAGCATTCAAAAAAGATCAAGCAAAACGCACAGAAATATCCTGCATGACAAGGCTACTCAGTGATGATTCCCGGCATGGGAATGATTTTGTCAAAACTCCTCCTGCTGTACAAAATATCCTGGAACCAGGTAAACCTGCTCTTCTACTTTGTATTTTCGGGTAGTGATTTCTTTGCTAGCAGTACTGTGTCTTCTAACAATGGCAATCATCATTCATGTTGGCTAGCTAGATGCATGAGCGTTGGTGACCACGTGTTTATGTTTAGCTTCAACAGATTCTGGAAGATGCACAGCATTTTATACTTAGATAGTTACACTGCTAGTTTTGCTATCTCTGTTGCTTCTACCTCCAGCCTGTTTGTTTTATTAAGGGGTCATGGTGACAATATGGCGATTTTCGTGTGTCCAAAATTCCACAGCTTGGAAACTCAAAAAAAAATAAAAAATCCACAGCTCGGTACAGAGAAATCAGGGAGACCTTCAGGCCTGCCTGCAGTTGCCCTTTTTAATGTTGATTGATTGATCACCTTGATCATACTGCTCTCTGCTGGTTGTAGTTTTTTTATGTATATCTCTTTTTTTTGTGAACATTTTTATATATATCTCTGTTGGGAATTACTGAGGTTTTATAATTTTATTTTAGAATTCCACATAAGTTTACTTATGCAACTGAATTGACTTTTTTATGGAATGGTAGATTTATTGGTCAGTATACAAAACTGATTTAGGTTGGATCTTAGCTTAGATGCACTGTGGTAATTTGACATATTATCTTTTGACTTCCTGGCATATGTGATGTTTTCTTCCTGTTTCTGAACCTCTAAAGGGTGCTCTACTGACCAAGTGATTTTCACCAGATCATTTGCATAGATCTTGTGGATTGACAAAGAATCCTACCTGGAAACCCCATAAGCAAGCTAATGACGTCCGCAAAGCTGAGAAACATGCACGCAAAAATATTAAGATGAGAACCATAAGTTCTGTTGATCAGGAGGGCAAGAACAGGACAAGAGATTCTAATGATCGTGACCACCACAAAACAAAGACAGGAAAGCACAAAGCAGCAAGAGATGAGGTTGTCCTTTTGGAGAAAAGGCTGGAGAAGCGTTCTTCGAACAAGCCCGCTGAACATGATACTAAAATGCATATTGCCGTAGTTCCTAGTGGTATGGATTGTGTTGGTGGAGTTCAGCAGCGACACTGTAAAAGCAAGTGTGATCCTGAAGAGTCATTAGAAACCTTAAGCAACCATTCAAACTGTGAGAGTGGTTCCATATCATCTCTGGTGTTTGAGAAGCCACTGCAGGTATTGCCGCCCGAAAAGAAACCGCTGGGTCATGAAAGATGTCATGCAGTGAAGCCAATCAAGACACTGCATTTAAATCCCACCCTTTATGATGTGGAGTTGAGTGTGCTGGGGAGCAGCAACTCGGGGCGTCGTGTGCCCCTTGTTTCTCTGATGAGTAGGTGGAATCGTAAACCCGTCGTGGGGTATCCAGTCTCCGTGGAGGTCAGTGATGATGTGTTTGACCGTCCTCTATCAAGGAAAGATGTCCAGCAGCCTGCTACAAGCAGTGTGAAGGGAATAGTATTGAAGAAGGATGAAACTGAGGGTTTGCAGCATGTTGTGCCATCATCAACACAGACATCCCGGCCAAAACCCAAAAGCCGCAGCAGAAGGCCATCTGAGAAAGAAGTGGACAAGTTATGGCAGCCGCATACCAAAAAGCCAGCGTCCTCGTCGAGAAAGATGCGGAGGCTTTCCTCTTTTGCTTCAGGCCAGAGAGACGGCGATGACAGGAAGTCGGCGGTGGGGAAAGTGGCAGGTGCAACTATCGCGTGCATCCCGCTCCGAGTTGTTTTCAGCAGGATCAATGAGGCGCTGAGCTTCTCAGTTAATGAGAATGCCGTAGCTGGGTGCGGGGCTGCTTCACGGCTGAGGAGGAGGTGAGGAATGCTTGGTAGCTAGGTGTTGCTGCATGTTCACCACTTGCTTTTTGTGGCCATGCCATAATAGCATTTGGGAAATGCTTAGTGTGGCCTATCACTAGGAGCATGGTGATAGGTGATGATGTATCATGTGGTTGTGCGCCACATCACACTTCACTCACAGTAGAGAGGCAGTAGAAGGAAGGACTGTGCTGAGGCACCCTGCGTCATTAAAAAAACATTTGATGGTCTGTGGAGCACATGATCTGACGATGGAAGCAAATAAAGTAGTGTAGGCTGACGATTAGCCCCTGCCTATCTTGTTTGGAAATCTGCTTCTGGTGTTGGTGATGCATCGCTGCTGTAACGTAACTGCCTGTGTTGGTGCAGGCCAGGCCATCCTAATTGGAATTGGAAGCATCAGCTTCTGCTTGCTCTATCTTTCTTTGTTATTACTGTATATTTTGCCGCAGTGGGTTGTATGGTTTGTGCTGTGCCCGATATTTCAGAAAAATGCAGCCTGTAACAAGAATGGGATACCTTGAGCCTTAGGAAGAGGGAGATTCTTTGCTTCTGTGAAGGGTGAAGAGAAGGCGAAAAAAGTGAAGTGAAGGCTTATCAGAATTGTGGTGAGTGGCGCTTAGCTTCTCTCTTTTTTTTATAGAAGTGTTGGATTAAATTCGAATGCAACGATTCCCACTGACACCGACTATCTGCCCGATTCAGATGGATACCATTATTACATCCATGGTACGCATGTGATTTACTTGATTTTGCTACGAACAAGTAGCGATCGTTTGCTTGCGTCTAAGCAAGCATGCGCAATGTTAACGACTCACGGGTCATGGCACTCACTGTCACTTGAGATTACGCAGCACGACAAACCATTCACGGTAGCTGCACGCAACAACCAAATAAATTGATTTCTAAAACTTTATTGTAATTAATTTGTTTTAGATCAGAAAAGTATAAAACTAGTACCAGTTCTCTTTAGAGATATTTGTATCTTATTTGTTTTTTGACTAAATAATTTGCATGCCTATGAGGAAAAAAATAAGCATTATGAACACGAGCAAAACCAATTCTAAATAATTATAATTATATATATTGAAAAGTGTACTTTAACACCAACTTTATATTCTGCGAGTAGTTTTTTTTCATCTTGGCTTGATGATTAACCAAAGCTAAAGGAGTTGGAGTTGGAATCTATATTCTCCCATTTTTTCGTCCATCGTGTCCTCTTCAACTATTCTTATGTCTCTCCACTCGGCAGAATAAGAGTCATAACCGGTTCCATGACCTGAACCCACGACCATGATAAATTAGAGATTAGAGTCCTATAATTGGATTATTGCCCCGCTAGTGACCCAAACTCACGACACATGCTCCAATGAGTTAGAATAGCACATAGTTTGATTTCGAAACCGATAATGACATAATTAAGACGTCCGGACAGACAAACGCCATCCTCCGCTCATTCTCGCACCCGCTCATTCCTCCCACCCCCTTCCCCCACCGTGGCATCGCTGCACCCACGTCGCGATGCTCAACTGCCGAGCCACACCCCGTCCCCACGCGCGTCTCCCGAGCCGCGCGCCCCGCTGCCTCCCTCTCCCTCCTACTACTCCGGTGCGGCAGCATCCTCGGCGCGAGCACGAGCTCAAGCTCTGATCCACGCGGCCACCCTCGGTGACCCCCTTTCTCTTCTCCGGCCGGACACCCCCGGCCTCAACTCCAGTGCGGGGACGGGCACGCCCCGGCGGCAGCCTTGGCGCAGGCGCAGATCCGGGGTGGGCGCACGGCCCTGCTCCAGCACGGTGGCGTCCCCGGCGCGGGTGCGCGGCGTTACCCCGGTCCACGCCTTCCACCCGCTCCCCATCCTAAATCCCGCCCTCCGATCCGGCCGTGACCGTGGTGGTTTCGATTCTCCTCCTACAGGGGCAGCAATTGTGGATTAGAGCCGGCGGGCGATGGAATCGTACTGGCCATTCATCCGAACAGTAAGTAGATGTTGCACTTAAAAGTGCATGTTGCAAGCGTTTGTTTCAAATGTTTTATAGGTATGTTGCAATTGTTTCATATGGATGTTGTAAAAGTAGATCGAGATGTTGCATATGCTACGATGGTTGTATACATATGTTGTAAACTTTTGTTCCCCCGTGTTTCATCTGTTTTTTTTTTTGCAAACGCATGTTGCAAGTGTGTTTATTTGTATGTTGCATACGTTTTACACATATGTTGTAAGTGTTTTATCTGTTTTTTTTGCAGACGCATTTTGCAAGTGTGTTTATCTGTATGTTGCATATATTTCACACATATGTTGTAAGTGTTTTATCTGGATATGCATATGTTTTGCAATGATTTTCAAGTGTTTTTCAGATGTTTTTTCTAGTGTTTCAGATGCATGTTTCATGTATTTCATCTGCCTTAAGATGTATGTTGCAAGTGTTGCATTCGGATGTTTAAAAAGTAGATCGAGAGTTGCATCTTTATCCTCGCTTTCTGTTGCCTCCCCTTCGCCTCGGTGCCTTCTCCTTCTCCTGTCGCTGGGCATCCGCCACTCTCTCCCCTCCTCTCGATGCTAGTGTAGCCACCTGCTACAGCTGCTGGCCGTGTGCAAGCGCATGAGCAGTGGCGGATCCAAAGGGGGGGCTGAGGGGGCTCCAGCCCCCCCTAATTTCTTGATTTCAATGCTAATTACTGTAGCAAAAACTTGATTTCACCGTTAAATCTTCGTGCAAATCAACATCTCTGTTGTTTTAGCCCCCCCTTATCCCGCATCCTACATCCGCCACTGCGCATGAGCAGCGGAGAGGGTGCGAGTGGGGACTCCTCGCGTACAGTCAGGGTGGCACGGGTGGATTCGGACTGTACAGGCTCCGCGGGGTGGGGCACGGGATTCAGGTGCGCTGGGAGACGTAGTGTAGGCGCCGGCGTCCGGACTTCCGGGCGCTAGCACCGCCGTTTCAGAAATATAGATAGATGGACTTGGATACATGATTGGAGGAGAGGGGTAGGGGTAGGCTAGGTGGAGCACCAAGACAACAGCGGCAGACATGGCACGGTATATATGAGGGAGGAGGCAGGAGAGGAGGAGTTGTGGCGTTGTAACTTGTACCAGAGGAGGACTCCCCACCCTACACGAGTAGGGTAGGAGCAGAGAGTACTTGCATCGGCCGCGGGCCGTCTCCCTCCCTAGTCTTCAAGTCGACGCAACCGCCCACGCGACCCGGCAGTTTGCCTCCATTGCCGTCTTTCTGTTTGGTTCTGACCTGCACCTAGCTAGCGAGCCATGGCGAGTAGTCGCCTGCTCCTCTTTGGCGTGCAGCTCCTCGTGCTGGTCGCCGCAGTGGCCGGCACACGGTGGCAGGACTTCCTCCGCCTGCCGTCGGAGTCGGCGTCGGAGGACGACGATGCCGCGGCGGTGGGGACAAGGTGGGCCGTCCTCATTGCCGGCTCCAATGGCTACTACAACTACCGCCATCAGGTAAAATTACTATCAATTACTGGATCAATGGAAGACGACATGGCGTGTTTGGTGCTTCTTATTCTTCTTCTTGTATTGCCCACGGCCAAGATTGGATTGATTTGGATTCATCCTTACGTTGCTTGAAACAATTCCTTCTCTTCTTCTTCTTCTACTATATTTTATTTGCCCTTTAATTTCTTTCTTAAACAGAGAACGATGATCATGGCCTGCTTTGCAAATTGTGATATATTTACAAACAAGACGAATCGATCAGTAACTGGGCTTGAATTTGGTGCGAGTTAAAGGATTGATTCTGTTGCTATTATGTGCACTCAAAGTATCTAGTATCATATACTTGTACTAAACAATTAATACTACTGAATTCTGGTTATTATATACGCAATCAGATCAAATAATCAATCAATTCAATTAGTAACTAATAATCACTCCTATAGTCCTATAACAAGTACAGTAAATAATCATGCCATGCACACTACTATAGTATAGTAATTTCTTTTGTTGAATTAACCTCCATCCATTACATGATCATTAATTATGCACATGCTTGCTTGCAATCACCCTCAGTTGTTATGGCCGGAGTGCCGGATTGTATATTGTACTCAGTGTCCAGCGATTTAGCGGACTCGGTTGAGTAATGGAATTCTGAATTCCTATTAAAAAAAAACTCTGCATGTGGCGATTCGTACGTGTTGCTTGTGTTGGCCATCTCGAGCTGATCCTGATGCATCCATGGACAGGCGGACGTGTGCCACGCGTACCAGATCATGAAGAAGGGCGGGCTCAAGGACGAGAACATCATCGTCTTCATGTACGACGACATCGCCGACAGCCCCGACAACCCGAGGCCGGGCGTCATCATCAACCACCCATCCGGCGGCGACGTGTACGCCGGGGTCCCCAAGGACTACACGGGCAAGGACGTGAACGTGAACAACTTCCTCGCCGTCCTGCTCGGCAACAAGTCCGCCGTCACCGGCGGCGGCAGCGGCAAGGTGGTCGCCAGCGGGCCGGACGACCACGTCTTCGTCTACTACAGCGACCACGGCGGGCCCGGGGTGCTCGGCATGCCGTCCGACGACTACCTGTACGCCAAGGACCTGGTGGACGCGCTCAAGAAGAAGCACGCCGCGGGGGGCTACCGGAGCCTGGCGTTCTACCTGGAGTCGTGCGAGTCCGGGAGCATCTTCCAGGGCCTCCTGCCGAAGAACATCTCCGTGTACGCCACCACGGCGGCGAACGCGGAGGAGAGCAGCTGGGGCACCTACTGCCCCGGCGACGACCCGGGCCCGCCGCCCGAGTTCGACACCTGCCTCGGGGACCTCTACAGCGTCGCGTGGATGGAGGACAGCGACACGCACAACCGCCGCGCCGAGTCGCTGAGGCAGCAGTACGAGACGGTGAAGGACCGGACGTCGGTGCACGGCACCTACAACACCGGCTCCCACGTCATGGAGTACGGCGACGTGCAGGGCCTCGCCGCGCAGAGCCTCTACACCTTCATGGGCACCGACCCCGCCAACGATGACGACTCGCTGCTGCGGCGATCCTCGGGCGGCGCGGCAGTGAACCAGCGCGACGCCGACCTGGTCTACTTCTGGCAGAGGTACCGCAGGGCGGCGGAGGGCACGCCCGAGAAGGCGGAGGCCCGGAGGCGGCTGCTGCAGGTGATGTCCCGCCGGTCCCGCGTGGACAGCAGCATGGAGCTCATCGGCGGCCTCCTGTTCGGGTCGGAGGAAGGGCCCAGGGTGCTCGGCGCCGTGCGGCCGGCGGGGCAGCCCCTGGCCGACGACTGGGACTGCCTCAAGTCCATGGTGCGCGCGTACGAGCGCCACTGCGGGCCGCTCGCGCAGTACGGGATGAAGCACATGCGCGCCTTCGCCAACATCTGCAACGCCCGCGTCGGGGAGGACGCCATGGCCAAGGTGGCATCCCAGGCCTGCGCCGCCGTCGCCCGTTCCGACTGACCGGCCCACCCACCGTCGCCTTGTCTTTGTCTTTGTTCCCCCTACCGTCTGCAAAGATGTAATTATGGTAACCGTGCCGGTCAAACTAGCTTAAGTTTAACTAAATATATATAGTAAATAATATTAATATTTATGTCTCTAAATAAATTTATTATAAAAATATATTCTATAACTAATTTAATGGTACTTATTTTGTCTCATGAATATTAATACTTTTTTATATAATTTTAGTCTAAAATTAGACTGTTTGACTTATCGAAATACAAAAGAGTACGTCTCAGTTATCGACCTGCACCGAATGTCGCACCAAAGATTGTGGGTATACATACACGTTTGTTAGTACTTATTATACACTTCTTGTGCCATCACTGTATAAAAGTGTACTTATGCTCCTATATCGTTAGCACAGGAAGGTTCTCTTGTACAGTAACTGTTTTGTAATTTTATTCTCTTGTATGTAACTGAAAGCCCCCGACACAGAAACGATGAAACAGAGCAGGGCAGAACCTTCTTGTCTCCAAAATCAACATCACAAGGATAGACCAAAACGCTTCTCCGTCATCATCCGTCAACATATGATGGCAGCAGAGTTCTCTACCTTCGAATTAGTCAGATGGCACAGGTATGAACCATGACATTATTATCCTGGCAACGTCATCAGCACATATACAATATATAACACACAGGTTTGAATTTCTTAGCATTCCTACAACAGAACCTTTGCAAGTCAAGACAAACCCCAGTTTTTCCTTAACAGAGAAGTAGAAAATTCCTTCAAGGTTACAAATTCCAGTTCATGTATACAGCATCATAACCAACATAGCTACAGATGTATTACAAGGCCATCATTCTGACAGACACCTGAATCCCCGCATATTTACACTGAACAAAACATCAGGTCAGCCAATTTATGGCAATCATATATAACAGCTATTATCGGTCAAAAATAATACAGTACCTAGCACTATTTGTCTAGGCTCTCAGCTAAACAATTATAGTAACTCAACGGGTCAAGTAACATACAGCGTTCAATTGCGAGTCACGGGTCGTTTTGTTTCCTCTCCATCTGTATTGACTGGAAAATCCGCGCTGCTGACTCCGAAGCAGTGCGTGCAGTGTGGGGAACAACCCTAATGACTCTGCTCGGATTCTCCCTGCTTCCAGAGGAGGGTTGAGCTTGAGCTTGCCCGTTTCCAACTGAAGATGCCGGAAAGGGTGGCGCAGGACCCCTCCCTTCACCTTGGTGCCTGTCAAAAGGACCGCTAGCGCTACTGCCTTGCAGCTCGCTGTCCCTTGACGCATGGACTCTCCAAACGCCGGCTGATACCGCTTCGCTCCTCAAGTGAGATGCGTTACACGAGTTCCGTGTATGCTGCTCTATGTGCCCCTTACGCTGTGATGCTGCAACATGGCTCACTTGCTCAACTGCAGAGGCTGACACAGCAGGGTTCATCACCGGCATGCTAAAAGGTGGGAAGTACATCGGTGGCATGGGTGGAGGACCAGGAACACCCATGTGCTGGGGCTGGTGAGGCATAGCAACGCCATATGTCGAATTCATGAAATCCCCAGCTGTGGACGGGAGGCTTACAGGACCACAGCTGGCAAAAAGCGGGGGCGCCATGAAACTCCCCGCCGGAGGGCAGTGCCCAGTATAAGGTTTGTAGACAAGGCCTTCAGACGGGGACATAACAGGAACCAGCCACTGACTCGGAGGTGGAGGAATGCACCAGCTGTTCTGTTTGTTGTCAGAAGGGGTAGGCATCGAGGGAGGATTACTGCTAACGGCACCATTTTTTGCAGCTTGATTGTTATGTTGGACTTCAGCTGCATCACCTTGAGATGGTGAAGGATGGTTCGCTTCAGTGTTCTCTTTTGAGTGCTCTAGCTGCTGCGTTGGTTGCACCTCATCATTGTTTTTAGCTGATTGAAGCTGTTTTTCCACATCTCCAGCCGGTTGTTTCTTACTTGCCGCCAAGGATTTGCCAAGGCAAGGATCCCCCTCAATAAGTAGATGTGGAGATGCAGCGATCAACTTCTGCACCTGCTTGCAAGTCAACATCAACAATGGTTAAATCAAACTTCAAATTAAAACCACCCGTAAGTTAACCTGCCCATAAGCATGAGCCCGAAAAAGTTATTTATTTGCCGCAGACTCACTTTGATCAACCTATGCAGCTCGAATACTTGAACAGCAAAAACCCTCTGCTGACTGTATGGAAGTTAAAGAAAAGCGAGTGTAAACAACAAGAAAAGGAAATTTATAAAGGGAGTTAATATTCCAAACACATTTCCGGCAAAGAGGAAGAAAGACATTCAATATATGCCACCACACAAAGTACACCAATTGGCATCATACTTTTCTTTTCTACCTCTGTTATGCTCCTAGTTCATAAATGCATGTGTTGAGAGTGAATTTGAAATGAAACAGGATTTGGGAGAGGGAGATGTCTAATCTATACAGGTTCATTTGTGGTTAGCAAGAACAAAGCTTGAAAACAGTGATAAATTGTTTGATAGCAGCAGATGCAGAGTCTAGAGAGATATGATGGACATAAACTGTTTGGCCTAGTCAGCCAAACACTAACTGATACAGGGGTCACCAAGGTGGTATGTGCTCACACAGGACATTCAGTAATATGTAAAACAGCAACAACATGAACTAGAGTTTTGGATACTTACTTGACAATAGCTCTTCTGGCTTTCCAAAAATGCTTGGGACCAATAGCACCAACAACATCATCTGGAGAAATCTCCATTCCAGGTAGAGATTCCACTGAGGAATCAGACAAATCATCGTTTTGTTCCACACCATGATGTGATCTTTTCCTCTTCTCACCTGTATCTCTTAAGCCATGTTTCAATATATCAGAATCACCATTCTGTTCCCTATCAGCATATGGCTTAGACAACAGCACTGTTCCATTTTTTGGAGGGTTCTGGGTCTTAACAGCATCCTCATTCCTGGTCCTCATCTGATAACTCTCAGCTTCAGAATATTGCTTATCAGCAACATTATATTTGTTCAACCTGCCCATGTATGAAGACACCTTTGGGTCTGGTCTCCCCATCTTGTCTTTCAATATTTGAAACGATGGAGTTATCTCTTCGTCTTCCAAGTCTATCCTCACTTGTACTGGCTCTGTATCCTTAATACCTGAGGGCCCCTTTGATTTCACATCAGAAACATCCATTCCTTCCAAGTGTCTCTTGCCATTGCTAGAATATTTTGCAGGCACACTCTTACATGGACTTGTGGTAGGGAACAGGATGAGCTTTTCTTGGCTGGAATGTGGAGGCACTCCAGAATATAAGACGGAGGGAACTGTAAAATCATCATCATTAGCCAATTTCTTCCCTGAAGAACTCTTATTGGCATTCTCTCTCTGTCTTGAACTACACTCTGCCGTTGGTCCAGCAGCATTGGTATCCTTGCTCTTAAGATGTGCGGACTGCCTCCCAGATTCAGCTCTTGTACCATTGGCAGCCCGCCCATTGGAGTTGGCATTCATCTGATCTGATGAACGAACGGGTTCAGTTGAAGGCACACAAAACGATGGGAAGAGAGGTCTATCGCTGCTGCCAACCTAGAAGCAAAGGTTCAGGTGAGCATGCCATAGTATGAATTGAGTACAGATAAATCAAGCCATATGCGACAAGGACCCCCTCGATGCAAGCATCATTAATCATCAAAGGATAAAAAAAAAGAAAAAAGAGGATGGGTGTTGGGGAGGGGGGGGAGCCTAACACTGTTAATCATCAGAAGATCAAAGGATGGGGGGAGCTAAACACTGTTATCAGGTAAGGTGTATCTTGTTCCTGTCACCTTCTAGTCCTATATACCAAGGGCGTGCGAGCACACAGAAAGAAAGAAGGCCTTTAAAGGAAAAGCTGTGGACAAGAACTGGAGCATCCTCAATCCATTTCATGGTCCCCTTTCTATGAAGGGGAATCGATATTTTTAAAATTTAGCATAAAAAATAACTAAGAAAGTATGTATATAATTACTTTGTATTTATTGGTCCAATGGTCTTATAAATTTATGTTTTACTCCAATCACATTTTGTAACTGTAACTGCTTACAGCCTGATCGAAGTATCCAACTATGGCGTATGCCAAATCTTGACTTACTTGGCTAATAATTAAAGAAAAAGATTGGGTGCCTAGGCAGCTCTATAGCGTAAATAAATACAATTTTGCGCTAGCAATATAAACCTTGATTAATTTCATTTGTGGGATGTGGAGCAGAAGGGTAGAAGGTAAAATTTTGTATTGTTGTGTCGGCTCTTGCTCCCTAAAATTCATCGACATCATGCATACCCTCAGTCGTAACTTGGATGGATTAATCCAAGAACCACCTCACCTGCCTGGCGGACGTGGACGGGACGTCGGAGGCGGGTCGTTGCGCGCGCCATGGGGGCGCCGGGGAAGGGGCGGGCGCGGGCGGTGCTGCGGCGGCGGCGCTGTAGCGGTGGGAGGGGACGCTGAACTGCTCGTAGAGCGCCATCTTGTTCCTGGGCGGCGCGCGGGGTCCGCCCTTGAGGGTGTCGTTGACGTGGAGGCGGGGGAAGAGAGGGCCCATGACCTTGTCGGGCGCGGCGTCGTCGTCCTTGGCGCCTCCCCGCCTCATGGCGCCTCGTCGTCCTCCGTGGGGGTGAGGGTGGTGGGGGTGGGGGTGGCCTCTGGTCTAGTAGCAGCGGAGGTGGAGCAGCAGCGCGGGAGCAGGAGCGGGAGCTGGCATGGGCATGGCCAAGTTTAGGCGACGACGATGGTCTTGTGCGTCCCCTGAGGAGAAGATCCACCACCAATCCAATCCAATCTAATCCCGTCCCTGAGGAAGAGGTCTGCGGAGTGGAATCGGCGTGGTTTGCGGTGGGAAAATCCGACCGATCTCCGCGCGAGTAGCGGGGGAGCAGAGAGCGATGCGAGGGGAAAGGAGGCGGACGAGACGGAGACGACGGCGGCGAAGGCGGCGCTGTGGTGAGGGAGGGAGGGAGGTGGGAGATTTTTGGGGGCACTTTTTGCTTGCTGATTTCTCTTCTCTTGGCGTGGTGTGTGGAAGTGAACCTGAAGGTGCGGTTGCCTCATCCACTCCTGAAAGCGAGACACCGCGGATTTGTTTTCCACGGCTCCGTCGCCCCCCCGCCGTGCACCCCAGATTCTATTCTGCTTTCTTACTTCTACGGTCCCATTCACGTTAGCCGACAGGGGTTCACATTCAAATAGCAGGAGTAAATGCATGCATGTATAGCGATCTGTATCTGAATTTCGGGCAAACAATGTTGCGATGCATAACTAAACTTTAGCGGGCTAAAATTAGCTGATAGGAATCCAAATGGTATGGCAAAAAGACCGGTCAGAGTTTAG
Organism: Saccharum hybrid cultivar R570; assembly: GCA_038087645.1. Lineage (NCBI taxonomy): Eukaryota > Viridiplantae > Streptophyta > Magnoliopsida > Poales > Poaceae > Saccharum > Saccharum hybrid cultivar. The sequence continues at coordinate 41,735,583 of JAQSUU010000496.1, read as the reverse complement.
CTGAGTTTAGCCGTTTCAACCAATCTAAGGGTCCGTTTGGTTCCATTCAGTTCCTGGACTAAAGTTTAGTCCAGGGCGTAGCTGTTTGGATCTAGGGACTAATACACGCTCAAGGTGATGAACAAAGACCAAAACACCCTTGCTCAGCTCTCTTCTCCGTCGGATCCACCCACCACCGAGCCCCTGCTTGGCTCTCTCCCCCGCCGGATCCACCCACCACCGAGGTGCTCGGGCACACGATCAAGCACCTCAAGCCCGTTCCTGCTCCTCGCCATAAACCCCGTGCTCCGCTCGATGTCGCTGCTGCTCCTCTGCGACTCCCTCCACCCCCGAGGAGCCCCTTCGCTTCCTCTCCGCCGACGGGCTGCTCCCACCGCCGTTCCTCTGTTGTGCGGTGGTCTGGTCCCCATGCCTCCCAGCCGCATCCGTTCCCGACACGCTGCTTGGTGCCGGCCGGGGCGGGCTGGGCAAGCACGGGCGTGGTTGGATGGGCAAGCGCCGCCTTCACGGTCAGTGGTGCGGCCGCGGTCATCGTGGCCTGCTGGGCATACGCAGGCTACTTGGCGGGCGAGTGCATTGATGAGGGGCAGGGTGGTCTTTTTGGCCCTTTAGTCCCCTTTAGTCACCTTTGACTAGAGGACTAAATCAGTTTAGTCACCTTGTTTGGCAATTTAGTGACTAAAAAGGACCAAAACCACCTGGAACCAAATAGGGCCAGTTTAGCTGAGTTTAGCTGAGTCTATTAGCTGTAGGATCCAAACACCTCATCCTAAAATTTAGTTGGTTGAACTTTTAGCTAGCTAAGATTTAGCCTTAAAATTTTAGCGAGCTAAATTTTAGTTGGATGGATCAAACAGGCCTTTATAGCACAAGTAAAATGATATAGGGAGGATCATGGAATGGAAAAAAAAGCTAGGCTTAGAGCAAATTGCTAGTATACGCCGACACAATTAAAGTAGTATTTTCTGTATTTGAATTTTGTACCACATGTAAAATGATATAGCGCGGTTCATGACATGCAAAAAAAGGCTTTAGAGCAAATTTGCTAATGAACAGAATTTTATAGCGCGTGTAAAAATGATATCGAGCAGTTCATGACACAAAAAAAGGCTTTAGAACAAATTTGCCAACGGACATAATTTTATAGCACATGTAAAATGATATCGAGCGGTTCATGACACGCAAAAAAGGCTTCAGAACAAATTTGCTAACGGACGGAATTTATAGCACGCGTAAAATAATATCAAGCTGATTTGGCATAAAATAAAGAAATGGCTTAGAGCAGATTTGCTAACAGACACTGACACAATTAAAGTAGTAGTTTTCAGGCTAAGACAGGAAAGGATCAAAAAGTCACATGAAATGATGAGTCACATTTTTGCTTGAATGGCTTTATTAAGTGAATGAGAGCTTATGAAGTCAATCAAACCTTGCAACCTTACCCAAATGACTGTAGATGAACTCTACAATAAAAGTCAGGAAGGGTTCATGTTGAGCAAATGTTAAGAGAATGTCTCAATTGGCCTAAAACCTTAGTTTTAAGTTTTATCGTGATGCTGCTTTGACCAAAGTGGAACTGCAGATTATATTCAAGATATGAGGTTTGACCTTTAAGAAAAGTTGAGGATTAGAATGTGTACAACAAATGTTATTTTTGGACCAAGTCATGATTCAACCTCTAAGTTGCTCAAACAGTGACCTTTTTCTCTCCTCCATGTCCTAGAAATGTTATTCTAATAAAGGCACTTTATGTAATCAAGTTAGCTTGAAGCCAGAGTGTTTTCTTCTGTATTCACCAATAACTCGGTATCATTTTACATTTCCTGCAGTAAAATTTTCCCTTGCATGGGCGTTAACCTTTTTATACAGAAGAAGAAGGAGAAGAAGAAGAATCTGAGCTTAGAAAAAACAAGACCAAATTCAATAGGGTTTCATAATGTTCTTCTCCGGTTATTCTTCTTCTTTAAGGGCCTGTCAAGTTCCCAGCCCAAACTCGCCATGCATCATTGTGGCGTCGGCACACTTGCGGTGCCAAAGACATCCGCCACATCTATGGCGAAATTTTATGTTGTAGATCAATGCAAAAAAATTACAACGTGCCCAACTTTATTTGCAACCCAAAAAATGCCAGCGGATGTCGCAGCCTCAACTTTGTTGCGATGTGGCGTGACGGAGAACCAAACATGCGCTAAGTCCCCTCAGGATGGAAGGACCGGCAATGGAGACAAGTTAGCATGGTGGGACAACCATGTAGATGAAAGTTTACGAAAAACAAAGAAAGATGACACAGGACGCCCTGAGTAGCTGCCACAAGAAAGAAAATAGATAGTCGTTTCTAATGGATAGTCGTTTCTTGTATCACCTTAGGCTACTTAGGACTTGTGGTGCACGAATTAATAGGTTTAGGGGCCAGAAATGAATTTTCAAAGCTTGTGGAACTAAGTGACATCCTTTGACAAATCAAGAGGCTGCTCATGCAATTAACTCTTAATATTATGGTATTCACTAACAAAGCACGAGAGAGTTTTGATGGGTTATTCTATTATGTAATGTAAACGAAAACATGTAACACACTTGTGGGTACTAGAAAAGAATACTGCTGTTGCTGCTAGGTGTGACCGGGGACGTGTTGCATTTTACATAGTGTTATTGGTAATAAAATGCAAGGTTTCACTCGTTTTCGAGCTGGACCCACATAGCACTTTTGATGAGCTTTCTCTCTACCAGTTCATGGGTAAAAGGATAATATCGAAGGGCCCTGGTAAGACCACGTCATAAGGAAGCATCACCTGGCCCACCATTTTGCTTTGGTTGGCAGTGGAGCCCACACGCGGTGTTGGAGCATGGAAGGCTCCATAGATTGGAACCAACAGATTTGGTTGCGCTCCAAGCAATATAAAAAAAATATTATTATTATTATTAGGAGATAGGAGGAGGAGTACGTATAATGCATTGCTAATTTTAATCCTTGATGTAAGTATGGTTCCCAAAGGATGTCACCTTGTGTTTCCAAATTGCTACAATATGATAAGTCGGACATGTACCAATTTGCTTTGTGTCTGACATGGCAAGGCCTTCCTGTTTTTAAGCTAAATTTGGTAGGGGGGGTGAAGAGGAAACTCAACTGAGTTTTGGCAGACCGGTGCTTGTGCTATCTTTTATTCCATATATTCACCAGATATCTGTTTTCTTTAAAGAAGATAGAGCTATAGCATTACTCAGAAAAAACATTGGGCCTCGGCTCACTTCTGGGCAGCACTGCAGCTACTGTAAATCACTATAGCTATAGTGATTTTGTATCGCAACCTGGCAACGGCAACAACCCAAATGGTTGGCTTTAAGTTTAGCCGAACAGGCCCATTACATTCATGAGCAATTAAATGCCTTACACACTAGTTTTGTATATCCAATAGGTATATCATTATCACCCAACCATATTTGTACCCATCAGAAATTTTTATATCCCATGAAGAAGCCCATGCCCAAGTGCGGGTGCAATTTTGTGCCCATACCCATACTCATGCGGTAGCGGGTATCCACTGGTTACCCATGTCAAATGTAATACATGTATTAAACTTGACTATAATAATAGAACAACAAATATGTAACAAATAAAAATTATATATATATATATATATATATATATTCAGTAGCCAGCTACAAAATAAGCTATTCTATAGCCACCTCCATTTACGATAATTTTGTATACTAATTTACGATAAATTGAATACATATTTACGATAGTTGTGTTACTGTAACACATGGGGATATTTACTGTAACATTATGGTAAACCATTTAGTAAGGAGTTACTATAATCTCATAAATTAGCATAGTAATCATGGTAACTCAAAGTGGCTACAGAATAAGTTATTTTGTAGCCAGCTACAGGGTAGTATATATATATATATATATATATATATATATATATATATATATATATATATATATATATATATATATATATATATATATAAAATCACACGCTACTTCCTATATGACACCTAGATATGCTAGTCGGACCATGTTTTGGAGTACATTAGATTCAGAGATAGCTTTCAATTATAGATGTATATCGGGTATATATGTACCTATGGGTTTATGGTTTCAGGTATAACATAATCATAGCCGTACCCACAAACCAAATAGGTATGGATTTTTGCCTATTAACAAATCATGGGTACATAAATTAACCCACACCTATACCCTGATGGGGTAAAAACCCATCGGGTTTCAGGTCGCGGGTACTCATTGCCATCCCTATGTCGCGTCACACTGCAACATGAACAATTCGCTTTGCAAGTTGCGCATGTTCATGGGGGACGCCATTTCGTTCACTTCTCGTATGCTTCACAATAAGTTCCTGGAAGACACCTTCGGCTTATGTTGCCTCTCTGATTGGATGTAGGCTCGATCTTTGAATAAATGGTTGTTGAAGAAGCCTGGCCATACTTAAACAGTCTGATTTAAGTATGCACTTTCTCCGGCACCACTTCGCCCCCAGTTGTAAGCCCTCTCGACACACCATAGCTTCGACCTCCTTGTTGACGGTAGATAAGTATCATTTTTAACCGTCAACATAGCATGAGAAATGATCTAAATATAAACACTATCTAGATATAGAGGTTACACTGACAGAATTTCACGAGTTTTGGTGAATATCTATTTCTGCAGGGGGTTATCAGGAAAGAACCAAAGGAGGACCACATGTCAGATCTACATAGAGAGAAACCGACCATACTATGAAAAAGAACACTCTAGAAGACTCGAGAAGATATTTCCCCGGAGGGGAGGGCCCAGAGGCCAGGCAACGGGGGCGGCCGCCCCTGGGCCTGGGCGCCCGCCCCACTGAAAGCCCAAGTTTGGTTTTGGTAATTAATGACACCAAGTTGCTAATGCCATGTGTTAAGTGTTTTGAGTTAGGCATAAGCAACACATGTGATGAAGGTGTACGTGGCAAGGAGTGGTGGCCACAAGATCACAAAGAGATAGTGCATGGACATGAAATGATGATCATGGTGGAGATGCACATGAAATGATGGACATGATGATCAAGTGGAAGAGAAGGATCTAAGAACGCAAGGCAAAGGTATAACCATAGGGTTTTTCCTTTTGCCGGTCTAAGATGAGTAGAGAAGTGATTGACCGGGTTTATGATACATAGCCGACTATCAAGAGGGGCAATCACGGTTAGCTCGGGAATCAAGTGCCACTAGATCGATGTCTTGAGCATATGCATTTAGGATCTAGTAAAGAGCTAACATAACGCCTTGGAAAATGTTTGTGAAATGCTAACACACTTGCACATGTTGGTGTACACTTGGTGGTGTTAGCACATTTGCAAAGGCGGTGGAGTTTGTGCGGTAGAGAGGGGTTTGGGTTTCTCTCTCCCTCCCGCCGAGCTTGCGAGGCGGGATTCGGCGCTTTTTGGAGAAGTGAAATGCCTATTTTCTTTTACGCCGAAAGTCGGAAAAGAAACGGAGGCGAACGGAGGTCACTGCGCTGCACCGGACGCTGCACCGGACGCGGTCTCGGTTTGACCGGACGCGTCCGGTCAGTTCAGCGCGGCTCGGTGCTGCTAGGGTTTGTGACCGGACGCGGGTCTGGCCTGACCAGCGCGTCCGGTCAGTTCAACTGGGCGGAAAAGTTTAGCGCGCGACCGGCGCGTCCGGTGCCTCACGGGACCGGAGCGTCCGGTCAAGCGTCCAGAGAAGCCGAGCGTAGCGAAGCGCGATCGGACGCGGCTGGCGCGTCCGGTCACTTGCGACCGGACGCGTCCGGTCGCGTCGGGTGCTTACTGGAACGCGACCGGACGCTGGCACTGTCGCGTCCGGTCGATCGAAGGAGCGCGTCCGGTCAGGGCAACGGCTAGTTCTAACGCGCACTGTTCACGTTTGTCGTGTAGTGACCGGACGCGTCCGGTCATCCTGACCGGAGCGTCCGGTCAGCGCGATTTGAACCGCGTCGTCCGGTAACGGCTAGCTGCGTACCCCTTCGCTATAAATAGATGGTGGCCGGGGTTTTGAGGGTAACTCTTGCACATTTTGAGACATAGAGACATCCTTTGAGCTAGAGAACAACCCCTCCACTCATCTCTTTGATTGATTGCACATCTTGAGTGAGATTGAGTGAGATTCAAGTGCATTGCTTGAGAGTTGCATTCTAGAGGCACTTGATCTTCGAGTTGCTGCGGATTTCTTGTTACTCTTCCGTGTTTCCCGACACGGTAGACGGCTTGGAGCAGCGGAGGTGATTGAGCTCGCAATTGGAGATTGTTAGAGCCTTCACCAAGTGTTGTAAGGGGTTCTTGATCCTTCCCCGCGGGAGTTCGCAAATTGGATACTCTAGTGGAGCTCGTGGCTTGGAGGATCCCCATCTTGTGTGCGGTTGTGCGGCGCCCGCCGAGGGCTCAACTCTTGATAGTTGATTAGCTCGCGAACCCACAAGTGGGTGCATCGCCACAACGAGGAGTAGCTTGCCGGGAAGCAAGTGAACCTCGGGATAAATTCTTGTGTCATTCTCTTCCCGAGGATTTCTCTTGTGTGATTGATTGATTGGTACTTCTCATCTCTACACGGCGGTATAATCACTCGAAGCTCTTCTCTCGTTTTACATCTTGTATCTAGCTTGTTGTTGTTGTTGTGTTTAGTGGATAGCCTTGTACTAGACTTGTGTAGGTGGCTTGCTTAATTAGTTAGAGCTAGTGCATCTTGCTCCGCCACCTTTTGTACTAACTTGTGGTTAAGTAATTTTTGTAGAAGTTTTTATTAGGCTATTCACCCCCCCTCTAGCCTATTTGGACCTCACAAGTGGTATCGGAGCCGAGGCACCGTTTATTTGAGGCTTAACAACCTACGGTGAAAAAGAAATGGCTCAATTAAGCTTGCACATCAACAACACCAAGAAGGTACCTCACTTTGATGGGACAAATTATGCTTATTGGAAGGTTAAGATGACCGCACACCTCAAGTCAATCAATAGAGAAGTGTGGAAGGTCACCGAAACAAAATTTGAGGTTGCTAATCCGGAAGCACCTACACCGGTGGAAGAGAAGAAACTTCAATGCAATGACATTGCCATTAGTGCTCTTCATGAGGCATTAGATGACAAGACATTTGAGCAAGTAAAAAACATAGAAGTTGCACATGATGCTTGGGCCAAGTTAGAAGAAACATTTGAGGGCACCGAAGGCACAAAGACCGCTAAAGCATATATCTTGCAAGAAAAGTTTTCTAGCTTCAAGATGCAAGAAGATGAGAGTGTACCGGAATTGTTTCATAGATTGCAAGTCATTGTGAATGAGCTCAAGGCACTTGGTGAGGAAGTCAAGGACAACCAATTCTCTATGAAGTTCTTGAGAAGCTTGCCCAAGAGGTTTGATACATTGATCACCGTGCTAGTGAGGACTACATTGAAGGATTCAACTCCTCAACAAATATTTCAAGAAGTGATGACCGATGATTCATATAGAGAAGATGATGAGAAGGATGAGTTGGTCAAGAAGAAGAAGAAGGAGAATGAGAAGAAAGATGATGAAAAGAAGAAGAGTGTGGCATTCAAAGCCACCACATCCAAGGGCAAATCTAAGATTGAATCATCAAGTGAAGAAGACTCAAGCTCTTGTGATAGTGATGACATTGATGAGAAGATGGCTCTCTTTGTCAAGCAATTTGGCAAATTCATGAAGAAGAAGGGCTATCGTGCAAGGAGGAAGAAGAACACATCTAAGAAGAATGAGCATGCCATGAGATGCTTTAGATGCCATAGCAAGGACCATCTCATTGCAAAGTGTCCTTATGATAGTGATGATGAAGATGCTATCAAGAAGGAGAGGAAGAAGCAAAAGAAGAAGCAAGAAAAGAAGGAGAGTTCTCATAAGAAGAAGAATGATTCTCATGTTGCTACATGGGATAGTGATGATTCCTCAAGTGATGATGAGGATGATAACAAGAGCAAGAAGAAGGGACATGCTAGCATTGCTATTCAAGAGAAGGTCTCCCTCTTCGACACTCCATAATGCTTCATGGCTAAGGCCGCTAAGGTATCATCCGATGATGAGAGTGATCATGATAGTGATAGTGATAGTGATGAAGAAGAATTCACTAAAAATGAACTAATCACTATGCTAGAAGATTGCACTCAACACTTTAAAGAATCTAGAAAGGAGTGCAAGGGCTTGCTTAAGGATAAGAAAAACCTTATGCAAGAACTTGATGAGCTTAGGGCATCTTATGAGAGTCTAAAGGTAGACCATAAGAAACTTCAAAAGTCTCACACCAAGCTTGAAGAAGCTCATTCCGCTCTAGTTGAAAAATGTGAAAACTTGCCAACTAATGTTGAGAAAGCTAAAACTTACAACATAGGCATATCTTGTGATATAATTAATGAATCTTGTCATAAGCCTATTGTTGTTGCTACCACTAACCCTTCATGTAGCGTATCTCCATCATCCTCATCTAGTAGTGATGGTTTCACTTGTGACTCCACACTTATAGTTGAGAATGAAAATCTCAAGAAGGAGGTAAAAGAGCTCAATCACACCTTAGCTAAGGCTTATGGTGGTGAGGACCGCTTGCTTATGTGCTTGGGTAGCCAAAGAGCTTCTCTCTATAAAGAGGGATTGGGCTATAACCCCAAGAAAGGCAAGGCCGCTTTTGCTCCTCACAAGACTCGTTTTGTGAAGAACAAAGGTAGCTATTGCAAAAGTTGCAAGCAAGTTGGTCACATAGAGCAACATTGCATGAACAAGAAATCCAATGCTAATGTATCCTCAATTAAGTTTGATTCTTTCTATATACTTACCAAGGGTACAAATGGTGTTCATGCTAAGTTCATTGGTGCACCATGGATGGGCTCAAAGAAGAAAGCCATTTGGGTACCAAAGAGCTTGGTCACTAACCTTGGAGGACCCAAACAAGTTTGGGTACCTAAAAAGATTTGATCTTATCTTGTAGGTCAATTACAAAGCCGGAGGAAGGCATTGGGTGCTTGATAGTGGGTGCACTCAACACATGACCGGGGATTCTTGTATGTTCAAATCAATTGATACAAGTCAAAATGGTGGTTTTGATGCTATCACTTTCGGCAACAACAAGAAAGGCAAGGTCAAGGGGCTTGGTAAAATTGCTATCTCAAATGACATGAGCATATCTAATGTGTTGCTAGTTGAGAGCTTGGATTTCAATCTTTTATCGGTGGCACAACTTTGTGATCTTGGCTTCAAGTGCATATTTGGTAGTGATGATGTTGAAGTCATAAGTGTTGATGGATCAAATTTGATATTCAAAGGATTTAGACATGGCAGTTTATACTTGGTTGACTTCAATGATAGTGAGACACAATTGACATCATGCTTGCTTAGCAAATCTAGTATGGGTTGGTTATGGCATAGAAGGCTTGGTCATGTTGGAATGAAACAATTGAACAAACTTTTGAGGCATGACTTAGTTAGAGGCTTGAAGGATGTCACCTTTGAGAAGGATAAACCTTGTAGTGCTTGTCAAGCCGGCAAACAAGTTGGAAATACACATCCTAGTAAGAGTGAAATGAGCACATCAAAGGCATTTGAGCTATTGCACATGGACTTGTTTGGGCCAACAACATACACTAGCATTGGTGGCAATAAGTATAGTTTTGTGATAGTGGATGACTACACTAGATACACTTGGGTGTTCTTTCTCTATGACAAGAGTGATGTTTATAATCTATTCAAGTCTTTTGTCAAGAGAGTACAAAATGAGTTTGAGACTACCATCAAGAAGATTAGAAGTGACAATGGTAGTGAGTTCAAGAACACAAGAATTGAGGAATTGTGTGATGATCTCGGTATTGGACATCAATTCTCTCCAACCTACACTCCTCAATCCAATGGTGTAGTTGAAAGAAAGAATAGAACTTTGATTGACATGGCTAGATCAATGCTTAGTGAATACAATGTGAGTCATTCATTTTGGAGTGAAGCTATCAACACGGCTTGCTATTATAGCAACCGTTTTTATTGCCATGGGAAGCTTGGGAAGACACCATATGAGCTATTGAATGGAAGAAAGCCCAACATTGCATACTTTAGAGTATTTGGTTGCAAATGCTATATTCTCAAGAAAGGCACTAGATTGAGCAAGTTTGAAAAGAAATGTGATGAAGGGTTCTTACTTGGCTATTCTACCACAAGCAAAGCATATAGAGTTTGGAATCTCACAAATGGCACCTTGGAAGAAGTTCATGATGTTGAGTTTGATGAAACCCAAGGATCTCAAAATGAAGCTCAAAACCTTGATGATGTGAGAGGAGATCAATTATCAAGTGCAATGAAGAATATGGACATTGGTGACATAAGGCCGAGGCAAGTTGATGATGATGATGATACTCATGTGATCAACCAAAATGTGCAAATCGATACAAATCAAGCAAGCTCAAGTGGTACTCATGATGAAGCTCAAGTTCAAGGTCAAACAAGTGGAAGCAATCAACTCCCAATACTCCAACCTACTAGTATTGCAAGAGATCATCCATTGGATCAAATCATTGGTGGAATTCAAAGTGGTGTTCAAACTAGATCAAGATTGGTGTCCTTTTGTGAGCACTACTCATTTGTGTCACTTGAAGAACCAAAGAAGATAGAAGATGCATTGAAGGATTCCGATTGGGTAAATGCCATGCATGAAGAGCTAAACAACTTCACTAGAAATCAAGTTTGGGAACTTGTTGAAAGGCCGAAGAACTATAATGTGATTGGTACTAAGTGGGTCTTTAGAAACAAGCAAGATCAAGATGGTGTAATTGTGAGAAACAAAGCAAGATTGGTAGCACAAGGTTACACACAAGTTGAAGGTCTTGACTTTGGAGAGACATATGCACCGGTTGCAAGATTGGAGGCAATTAGAATCTTTTTAGCATATGCTTGTGCACATAACTTCAAGCTCTATCAAATGGATGTCAAAGGTGCATTTCTCAATGGTTACATCAATGAAGAAGTTTATGTTGAGCAACCTCCCGGTTTTGAAGATGACAAGAAGCCCAACCATGTTTACAAGCTCAAGAAGGCATTGTATGGTTTGAAGCAAGCACCTAGAGCATGGTATGAGAGATTGAGGGACTTTCTTCTCTCTAAAGGGTTCAAGATGGGAAAGGTTGACACCACTCTCTTCACCAAGAAAATTGGAAGTGACTTGTTTGTGTTGCAAATCTATGTGGATGACATTATCTTTGGATCAACTAACCAAGACTTTTGTGAAGAGTTTGGAAATATGATGGCAAAAGAGTTTGAGATGTCTATGATTGGAGAGCTTAGTTACTTTCTTGGACTTCAAATCAAGCAAATGAAGAATGGCACTTTTGTAAGTCAAGGGAAGTACATCAAGGACATGATCAAGAAGTTTGGATTGCAAGATGCTAAGCTAATGAGTACACCAATGGGCACAAATGATCAATTGGGTATTGATGCAAGTGGCAACATGGTAGATCAAAAGCAATACCGGTCTATGATTGGAAGTTTGCTCTATGTCACCGCTTCTAGGCCGGATGTGATGTTTAGTGTGTGCAAATGTGCAAGATATCAAGCTTCACCTAGAGAAAGTCACTTGAAAGCAACCAAGAGAATATTGAGATATCTTAAGGGGACTCATGATGTTGGACTATGGTATCCCAAGGGATCAAACTTTGAGTTGATTGGATATTCGGACTCCGACTATGGTGGATGCAAGATTGATAGAATGAGCACAAGTGGCACTTGTCAATTGCTTGGAAGGTCTCTTGTTTCATGGTCATCAAAGAAACAAAATAGTGCTGCACTATCTACCGCCGAGGCCGAATACATTAGTGCCGGTAGTTGTTGTGCACAATTGCTTTGGATGAAGGCCACTTTGAATGACTTTGGAATCAAGTTCAAGAATGTGCCATTGTTTTGTGACAATGAAAGTGCAATCAAGATGACACAAAATCCGGTTCAACATTCAAGAACGAAGCACATTGACATAAGGCATCACTTCATAAGAGACCATCAACAAAAGGGTGATATTAGCATTGAAAGCATTGGCACCGAAGATCAATTAGCCGACATATTCACAAAGCCACTTGATGAGAAGAGATTTTACAAGTTGTAGAATGAATTGAACATACTTAACTTCTCCAACTTGAAATGAGTGCACCCCCACATTCTTATATGACATGCCTCTCCTCCGACATAGCAAGGTAAAGTTGTTTGGCATATCATCCATACTTTGCTAAGGACATGTTTAGAACATATAGACATATTTGCATGCCAAATAGGCTCATTCATGAAAATCAAATGGGTTTAATGTATATATAGTACCACTATAGCTTCTATGTTTGATTGATCTAGTGGTAGCATATGACACGTTTGTGGGCTTGCAAACCTAGTGTTGAATCTAGAAAATGAGCTCATGATGTGTAATTCAACATGGTCAAGATAACCCTTATACTTTATGAGGTGTGAAGAAGCTTGTCCTTGGATCAAATCGAATTACATATTCTAGGCAAGTGATCTAGATTGAACCATAATTTGGACTCCCTCATATTGATTGACTTGACTCTCACTAAAATTGGCACCTTTTTGGTGATTGTTGACAAAGGGGGAGAGAAAAGTCACAAAGATAGAAAAGTCACAAAGATAAGGGAGAGAAAGTTACTAAGGGGGAGAGAAAGAATAAGATAAGACATTGGAAAGGGATCAATTAAAATTGAGCATACAAGTAGGGGGAGCAAGCTCATGAATGTTTTGTTGCATTTGTATGTGCATTGACATGATGAATTGTTGCATTGCAAAGCTTAAATTCATATTCATGTTTGTTTGGTGATTGCTAGAAATAGAACTTGAATGATGATTTGTTGAAAGTAGCTTTACAAGTAATATCTAGACACCTGTGCTTATAATGTTGATCTCACGGGGTACTTTAGTGTTTGTGATCTTTACAAGTAATGAATTACAAGTGGTGTCTAGCTACATCGATGCTAAGGATGGTATATAAAGGCAACTCCGATTGGTATCACGCTTCAAAGGTCCATTCTATATACCATAGCATCAATTTGATAGTAGTAACTCTCCCAAAATTCAAATCCATACATATGTGCTCAATTGAACCAAACTCATGGAAGCACATATGTAGGGGGAGCTAATACTATCGAAATTGAAAATTGATTTCATTTCATATCTTTGTGATGGTTGTCATCAATTACCAAAAAGGGGGAGATTGAAAGCCCAAGTTTGGTTTTGGTAATTAATGACACCAAGTTGCTAATGCCATGTGTTAAGTGTTTTGAGTTAGGCATAAGCAACACATGTGATGAAGGTGTACGTGGCAAGGAGTGGTGGCCACAAGATCACAAAGAGATAGTGCATGGACATGAAATGATGATCATGGTGGAGATGCACATGAAATGATGGACATGATGATCAAGTGGAAGAGAAGGATCTAAGAACGCAAGGCAAAGGTATAACCATAGGGTTTTTCCTTTTGCCGGTCTAAGATGAGTAGAGAAGTGATTGACCGGGTTTAGGATACATAGCCGACTATCAAGAGGGGCAATCACGGTTAGCTCGGGAATCAAGTGCCACTAGATCGATGTCTTGAGCATATGCATTTAGGATCTAGTAAAGAGCTAACATAACGCCTTGGAAAATGTTTGTGAAATGCTAACACACTTGCACATGTTGGTGTACACTTGGTGGTGTTAGCACATTTGCAAAGGCGGTGGAGTTTGTGCGGTAGAGAGGGGTTTGGGTTTCTCTCTCCCTCCCGCCGAGCTTGCGAGGCGGGATTCGGCGCTTTTTGGAGAAGTGAAATGCCTATTTTCTTTTACGCCGAAAGTCGGAAAAGAAACGGAGGCGAACGGAGGTCACTGCGCTGCACCAGACGCTGCACCGGACGCGGTCTCGGTTTGACCGGATGCGTCCGGTCAGTTCAGCGCGGCTCGGTGCTGCTAGGGTTTGTGACCGGACGCGGGTCTGGCCTGACCAGCGCGTCCGGTCAGTTCAACTGGGCGGAAAAGTTTAGCGCGCGACCGGCGCGTCCGGTGCCTCATGGGACCGGAGCGTCCGGTCAAGCGTCTAGAGAAGCCGAGCGTAGCGAAGCGCGATCGGACGCGGCTGGCGCGTCCGGTCACGTGCGACCGGACGCGTTCGGTCGCGTCGGGTGCTTACTGGAACGCGACCGGACGCTGGCACTATCGCGTCCGGTCGATCGAAGGAGCGCGTCCGGTCAGGGCAACGGCTAGTTCTGACGCGCACTGTTCACGTTTGTCGTGTAGTGACCGGACACGTCCAGTCATCCTGACCGGAGCGTCCGGTCAGCGCGATTTGAACCGCGTCGTCCGGTAACGGCTAGCTGCGTACCCCTTCGCTATAAATAGATGGTGGCCGGGGTTTTGAGGGTAACTCTTGCACATTTTGAGACATAGAGACATCCTTTGAGCTAGAGAACAACCCCTCCACTCATCTCTTTGATTGATTGCACATCTTGAGTGAGATTGAGTGAGATTCAAGTGCATTGCTTGAGAGTTGCATTCTAGAGGCACTTGATCTTTGAGTTGCTGCGGATTTCTTGTTACTCTTCCGTGTTTCCCGACACGGTAGACGGCTTGGAGCAGCGGAGGTGATTGAGCTCGCAATTGGAGATTATTAGAGCCTTCACCAAGTGTTGTAAGGGGTTCTTGATCCTTCCCCGCGGGAGTTCGCAAATTGGATACTCTAGTGGAGCTCGTGGCTTGGAGGATCCCCATCTTGTGTGCGGTTGTGCGGCGCCCGCCGAGGGCTCAACTCTTGATAGTTGATTAGCTCGCGAACCCACAAGTGGGTGCATCGCCACAACGAGGAGTAGCTTGCCGGGAAGCAAGTGAACCTCGGGATAAATTCTTGTGTCATTCTCTTCCCGAGGATTTCTCTTGTGTGATTGATTGATTGGTACTTCTCATCTCTACACGGCGGTATAATCACTCGAAGCTCTTCTCTCGTTTTACATCTTGTATCTAGCTTGTTGTTGTTGTGTTTAGTGGATAGCCTTGTACTAGACTTGTGTAGGTGGCTTGCTTAATTAGTTAGAGCTAGTGCATCTTGCTCCGCCACCTTTTGTACTAACTTGTGGTTAAGTAATTTTTGTAGAAGTTTTTATTAGGCTATTCACCCCCCCTCTAGCCTATTTGGACCTTACACCCACCCATGGAGCCAATCGGGAGCCACCTCGTGGATCCTACCTCCACCGTCTTTGAGGATCAATAATAATCGTTCATCAAGGTCGGTTTGATCCAAGTGCTGTGGTGCTTCCTAGAGGGCTATATAAGCAAGGCCTCTAGTGAAAGGTCTTGATGGCTAGAGGGGGTGAATAGCCTTTTAAAATTTCTACAAAGACAAGCTAAACAAGTTTATCAATATAACAAATAGCGAGATGCGAGTTTTGCTTAGCCTACGGGGTGTTTGCAAGCCACCTATCCAATTCACAATTCTAGTATATTTGCACTCAACCGCACAAGTCAAACCGCAAGAGCGACAACTAAACAAGCTAGCAAGAGCAAACAAGTAATTACTTGAAATGTAATGCAAGTTAGAGTTACGAGAGATTTCACCGAGGTGCGATGAATTGAGCCAACCAATCAATATCCAAAAGATAATATCCAAGATAACCAAACCACCGAGACAAATCAATCACAATCAATGAAGTGAAGACATGATGATTTATCCCGTGGTTCATGTGCTTGCCGGCACGCTAGTCCCCGTTGTGTCCCTCTTCACCACGTGGTTCGGTGGCTAATCGGTCTCACACCGAGCCTCTCAAAAGGCGCCACAAGAACCTACCAAATGGCAAAAGGTTGCAAATGACACGAGCAATCCACTAACATTGCCTTTGGTGCTTCGCCGAGGTAGGCACAAACCCCTCACAATCAGCAGAGGTGGCCAAGAACAATCACCAACTCTTGCCAACGCCTCCAAGCTGCTCCAAGCCATCTAGGTGGCGGCAACCACCGAGAGAAACAAGAATCCCGCAGCAAATCAACCACCAAGTGCCAACTAGATGCAATCTCACAATGCAAATGCACTTGGATCACTCAATCTCACTTCGAATATGCAAGGAAGCAAGAGAGATAAGTGGGAGGGGAGTTGCTTAGCTCAAAGTGCTCACAAGTATGTCAAAGAGTGCAAGAGTGAGAGCTTTGAACCGACCAACGAGTATTTATAGACGTACCCCTTCGAATAGAGCCGTTAGGCACTTGAAACAGCTGAAGTCACGCTGACTGGACGTGCTGGTCAAACTGACCGGATGCGCTGGTCGCACCGCGTAGCTCGACTGGACGCGCCGATCCCATAACCGACCGGACGCGCCGGGCTCGACCGGACGCGCTGGTCCCATAACGGACCGGACGCGATGGTCAAGCAGAGACCGCGTTCCAACGAAACAGTGACCGAACGCGCTGTAAGTTGCACCGGACGCCACAGTGCCCGCGTCCGGTTGGAGTCCAGTAAGCTCCCACAACGACCGGACGCGTCCGGTCGACTGTGACCGGACGCGCCACCGCGTCCGATCAAAAAACCGAAACACGCGCGAACGCTGAGCACTGACCGGACACGTCCGGTCAAATAGAGACCGCGTCCGGTCCAGCGTCCGGTCACTTCTGTGACCTCCATTCGTCTCCGTTTGATTCACCCTTTCACATAAGAGCTAGACTAAGTATGTGTGTCACTTTAGCACATGTTTTCGCTCGTGAAACAACATGTGACAACGCCATCGTAAATGTGCTAACACCACCAAGTGATCACGTCATGTCCGAGTGTGTTAGCATTTTCACAATCATTTTTCGAGGCATTATTAGTTCTATCCAAATGCATATGATTATGAAATGTACACCTAGAGGCACTTAGGAGTTCAATAGCCACGTCATTCCCCTCTTTATAGTATGGCTATCTATCCTATAATGTAACCACACCCACTAGGTGTCTTGGTTACTAAAACACAACCCTTAAGCATATACCTTTGCCTTGATCACATAGGGTTGCGTCCTAATCCAAGTGTGGCCATCATGATCACCATGTCCATCTTGCCACCAACCTTGGAATGTACTCCTCATATGCTATATACAACTTAGGCATAGGATGAGTACTTAGGTATTGTCACTAATTACCAACACCAAACATAGAGCTTTCACCTAGCCCCAGGAGAAACCCTAATTCTTGAATTCATTATTCATCTCATTCATTCAGAGAAGCCCTAGAGCCACCATCTCAATTAGATCTCTAGTTTAGCATAGCTACATAGGATTAGAACTAGAAGGAGCCAAGCATTGCTTGATTTCCGGATCTGTCGGAGAATACTTGGTAATTCTCTCCTACTTTTGTATTTGTTCTTATATTATTTATCTAGTTCATCATTTGTATGAATATGACTTTAGTCTATTCTATCATATTGGATATGACTTTGCTCTATTTGATTATGTTCTCAATTATATTGTTCTTAGTCTACTTTGATTATATGCTTGGCATAGTTCGATCAGACTTATATCAAGTATAGGATCGTATAGCGCTTGTTCATTGATATCATGGGTGACTGGTAAATATTGTGTAGGCGTGGTGCCTATACCGTATTTACCTGCGATTGCATCCTATATTCCGGATCGTGTGGTAGATCGCGGGAGTGATAGTCTTGTTGAGTCCTCTGTAGTCCACCTCCCGAGTATAGGGCAGGCAGAGCACAACTATTACAAGGAAGTGACGGCTATGTTCCATATCTTCCTTAATAATATCACTATGCGTTTCTTGCCATGATTGCCAAGTGTAATTGCATAAATCATCGTATGCTTTGACTTTATAGTTAGAATAACTTAGGACTATCCCGATAGTTCGTCCTAATCCATGCTAGTGCTATATATCTAGAGTAGTCTATTGAGATGTTTATCATTATATGGCTATGAGCTTACCAGTTATCCTTTATTATTATTCATATATTATTTATCTTGTGACACTTACCCTGTATGAGAAGATAGATAAAGACATGGTTATGCTCTCCATTAGCATATGCAGTGATGCTCATTGCTCATTATCCTTAGCATCCCTTCCCAGTAGTAAAAATATAAATAATGATATCTGGATTACTCCCGGTTAAAATGCTACATCGGTATTATCTGTGCGCTTGCGGATTTCATATTTATTTCAGAAGAGCATTTGCATATTTTAGTACCAGCACCTTTGGTGTCATGCTGAAGATGACAACCTAGCTTAGGTGGCATTAGAGGTATCAACACTCCTCAGCGTCCCACACATGGAAGACGACCCTCCAAGCTATTAGATTCACTCTTAGATCTAGTCTCATATAACAACACTGATGCCTGCATGATCAGAAACAACATCAAACATAGCCAACATTAATTTTAAGATAGCCATCAGAAAGTGGTTCCCAAGCTGGTTTGTTTTTTCGCATTGAGTATGTCGGCGTACAGACCAGTAAAACACTAGCCGCTTGCTTGAATATTTCTTTTCCTATTCATACGTAGTGGCCATCAGCTCGAGTGCTGGGTGGATAGTATGTCATATATGTTTCCACAAAAACACAAATAAAACAGTGCTAATAGTTACTTCCTCCATCCCAAATTATAAGTCATTTCAAGAATCTTGGAGAGTTTAAGTATCTCAAGTTTGACCAAATTTATATGATAAGATAACAATATTTATGATGCCAACTAAGTATCATTAGATTCTTATTAATTATATTTTTCATAGTATACCTATTTGATGTCGCAAATCTTTGTAGTTTTCTCTATAATTTTGGTCAAACTTGAGATGCTTTGACTCCCCAAGATTCTTGAATGACTTATAATTTGGAATGGATGGAGTAGTAGCTAAAGAGAAAAGCCAATTAATAGTTTTACAGTAGCAGGGCAACTAGCAAATCTATGATTTGAGCCCGTTTGATTTCTTCTAATAGTTAGTAGTATTTAGCTTTGAAAATTCTATTAGTAACTTTTTATTAGCTATAGATCATTCATTTTAAACTGACAGTTACTATTAGAACATCTCCAACGGTTTAGTAAAACCACCCCAATCTTATTCTTGGCATGATGGAAAAACCCCCAATCCAACAATTACCTATCTTAACTCTCAATCTATGCACGTTTGGGCAATATGTTTGTAGCGTGGAGGCTATACTTTATCAAACATCACCATGCTTAGATCGGTTGGGTCACCGAATCAGTTTATCTTTTCGTGGGCCTAAGCCTAACATCATATCTCGAGCTCGCACGACGACATTGTTGACTTGTTTTTTCGATTTGAGTTGAGATATGGGTCAAATATTAGAGCACAACCTAGTGGTTGTATCGGGTTGAAGACCATAGCTCGAGTCCACTTGGTGCACTCATGTAGTCAGTTTTTGACAGATGATGTCCTATCATTAGACATATTGAAGGCATCTACAATGAAATGGCAGAAAAGGCATATAACTCTTACTTGTGACCATACTAAACCATGTGACATAGAATATATGTAATTTCACTCGTTTTCTCTTACCTGGTTTCTCATTTTGCTAGGGCCAGCTTAGACCACATTTATATGCAAGAAAATATTATTTGTTTAATATAAAGGTTTTTTTACTTACATGCTATCTAACTCATTTTAATAGCAAATTTAGCTAAGTTGTCTTCATTGAAGTGCCATGGTAACTCTAAGGATCTTATGGAATATGGAATATCATTTAAAGCTACAGATAGTATAGTGAAACATTGTTACAACTATGATGTGAGTGGAACTACAAAACGACAAATGATTGTTGCATGTATGTTCTTATGCCACTTGGGGGTCCAAAAGTATTACGTGTCATGAGATCCCCTAATACTGCTCTAAATACCTAACATGTCATTGTTACTATCTTGAAGTGACACGATGATTCCACACTAGAAAACATATGGAATCTAGAAGAGCGTTTAAAGCTACGGATAGTATGACAAAACATTTTTGAATTTGTGGTACGAGTGGTATTGTATGCCGATAAATGTTTGTCCACTTGGAGCCTCATAGTTATTATGTGTCATCCGCTGCAATTCCCTAGACCCACTGTTAATAGAACATAACATATGATTGCTAGCACCTTAAGGTTCTTTATCATCTCTATCAGCAATAGCATAGACTCCTAGATGTGCTTGTTGTTCATACCTCCACACCGTCGCTCTCTGTAGTTTTGGTGAACTATCCTATTACATCTTTTCTCGTGACTTATCTCGGCCATTGATGAGCCATATCAAGGCAAAACTGCTCGCCGATTTAAACAGGCTTTGGGATGCCATAGTAGTCGTCTTCACGAAGCTTCGATGGACATTGTAAGTACAAATATTCTATTCCATGATGTATCCATTTTCTTCTTGAAACGAAAGTTTGTTTTCTTACTAGTTACTAAAATTGTATCATGAACTCCATCAAACGCTTGGGCAACCCTAACTCCCACCCAGTGCAACAAAGAAGAAGAAGAAGAAGAAGAAGAGTCAGGCGTCGGATTAGGGTTAGGGGTTAGGTTATAGGGTTTAGAGGGGAATCCGTCATCGATGGCTTTAGAAGAAGGTTTGGGGGAAGTCACCATGACATTGTGGTGTGACATGGTCCAGCGGCGCGACGAGATCATCGCTGAAGGCAAGAGGACAACAAGTGATAGGTGCATCTACATCGTGAGTGGTTAGGGATGGGTGGTGTTGAGGCCGTGGCAGCAGGAGTCGAGGTGGCGATGAGGTGATGGAACCGCCGCGTGCCGATGGTGGCAGGGGAAGGACCTGCAAGGTAGGTTGACTGGGTGGTGGCGAGGACATGGGTGGTGAGGAAGAAGGGGTCATGTGATTCCCCTTAAATGATGGGCTGTGGGTTAACAACCCTAAGGGCCTATTTGGAACGCGAAAAAATTTTCATGTTCCTGTGTTTTTCCTGTGAAATTGAATCGATTCATGTGAAATTCCTGCGTTTTAAACAGACCCTAAATTGTATATACAGGGAGTAATTTGAGTTTATTGTTTGTTGTGAGTGACGATTTCCCAATTTAGTACGGGGAACATGAGAGTGGAATGGAAGGAACATAGGGGGAGGTGGGTGTCCAGTCGATGAGGTAGGGGTAGGAGACCCAGGGCAGGGCAGGAGGGGAAAGCGAAACGAACAGAAAAACGAGGGGCACCAAACCGCGGCGCCATTCCGTTAGCCATCTTACTGTTCGACACCTCGAATTCTCAGTAATTTCTCCTTTTAGCCAGGCAGCCGGGCCGTGCTCGAGAAAATAAGGACACCAGCAGCACGAAAGGGGAAAAAGGAGGGCAGAAATCCCCAATCGCCCCCACTTCGATCCACTCGAGCCCTAACCCCGAATCTCCCCGGAGCATCAGACTGAATCCATTCGATTCCCTCATGGCAGGCTCCGTCTGCTTCTGCTAATTCCCGGGATCGTCTCCACCGACGCGGCTGCGCCCACAGCTGCCGCCACAGCCATGGAGCCGCGCATCGGCAACAGGTTCCGCGTCGGCCGCAAACTGGGGAGCGGCTCCTTTGGGGAGATCTACCTCGGTTCGTTCGCAATTATGCCAACAGATCTTGTTTTGGTTCCAAAGTTCCCATCTTGGCGAGTTGCTGAAGTTTTTTTTACCCTTTCCGCTATTGTCTGGGTCTGTGTGATTGTGTAGGCACCAACGTGCAGACCAACGAGGAGGTCGCAATTAAACTGGTGAGTTCCTCAGTATTTTCCCCTAATTTTGCGATTTATGGTGATGCCCCTGCTGTCTCGGCAAATAAGTATCGCCAGACTGCACGGATCTAAGGCTGCGCAGGTCTAATTGTATGTTCTGTTGTTGTTTGTTAAAATAATCGATTGCTTTGGTTTTACTGGCAGCTCTTTCTCACATAACTCACATAACTCACATAACTCACTTGTCAATATAATAACTTAATAACAGCTTGGTAATGTGTTCTATAGTACGCTACATGGGAAGCTTTTATTTAGCTGCCCCGTTTAAATTCCTGTTGTGAAGACATGGAATGTATTTACGCCATTCAAGATATAATTCATTGTTTGACTTCTAAGTGCAGCTTTTAACAGCACTGCAACTATGAACTTACCTGGTACAAATGCATTGAAATTTGTGTTATTGTTTTTGGGTAATCTGTATTGTTTCCATCTACCGGATTCCTACATGGATTGATATCAACCTTGTTGTTCCTAATGTTTTATCCAGGAAAATGTTAAGACGAAGCATCCTCAATTGCTTTACGAGTCGAAATTATACAGAATACTTCAAGGAGGAAGTAATGCACACACTTATTTTATCTTCTTTATCTCTTCATTCCTTCTGTTTGTTTTTAAATTTGTGTTGACTCTCATTTTTCTCTTCATCTGCAGCTGGAATTCCAAATGTTAAGTGGTTTGGCGTTGAGGGTGATTACAATGTTTTGGTTATGGACTTACTGGGACCAAGCCTTGAAGATCTTTTTAGCTTTTGTAACAGGAAGCTGTCCCTCAAAACTGTTTTGATGCTTGCTGATCAAATGGTATGCTGCATCATTGAAGCATGACTAGTTCACTATTCTGTTTGCTTACTTTCTCATTTTAGGTTCAAGTTTCCATGAAGCATATTTCTGCTCAACCCATCTGCTTTCATTTAATTGTATATGATGTTAATGTCCTCTATTTTCCTAGATCAATCGAGTTGAGTTTGTTCATTCGAAGTCATTCTTGCATAGAGATATTAAGCCGGACAATTTTCTCATGGGTCTTGGGAAAAGGGCAAACCAGGTGATTAGTTATATTCCCTCAATCTACCTTTACTTGTGGGTTTAATAGTAGGTGCACGCATTAATAATTGCTTTTAATCTCTTTGTAGGTTTACGTTATCGATTTTGGACTTGCAAAGAAGTACAGAGATACATCAACACACCAGCACATTCCATACAGGTAAGCATGCTATGAGAAATTTGCATGAAATTGCTGATCAACATCTTATTTATTTTCACTTTTACCGTAAAATAATTGTACTTGCTCCATAGTATCACCAACAATATATTTTACTGCTGTAGTTTCTTATGCTGCCACAGTAGGTCCGTAGCTATTTTATGCTCATGTTTGATATTGTTCCACGTACCACTGGAAATTCAAATATCTGGAAAATCTTTCTCTTAGCGTGATTTCAGACAGCACCTCAATTTCCTCAATTTAAAATATCTGAACCTTCAGTCTTGTCCATTTAATTGCAGAGAGAACAAGAACTTGACTGGAACAGCAAGATATGCAAGTGTAAATACCCACCTTGGAATTGGTAGGTTTCATTCAATTGGGTGATAGCTAGTTTCCAGGCATGCAGTTTCTGGATTCCTGAAAAATTCTCTTACCTTTCCGTGACATTTCATTTTGATATCATAGTTGATGTCTTCGCGCAGAACAAAGCCGGAGGGATGACATGGAATCTCTTGGATATGTACTGATGTACTTCTTGAGAGGAAGGTTGTTTACTGTAACCTGATTCGCTGTTTCATCTCTGATTTTCTGATATGTCTGGGTTAACACATTGTTTGCCTACTGTCAGCCTTCCATGGCAGGGCCTGAAAGCTGGGAACAAGAAACAAAAGTATGAAAAGATCAGCGAAAGGAAAATTGCTACTTCAACTGAGGTCACACGTTGTTCTCTACTAACTGTGTTTCCTTCTTTGGTGTATATGTTCTTATTGTGTTTCCCCAATTGTAGGCCCTCTGTCGTGGATATCCTACTGAGTTTGCTTCTTACTTCCATTACTGTCGCTCACTACGTTTTGAAGATGCACCGGACTATCAATACCTGAAGAGATTGTTCAGAGACCTTTTTATTCGGGAAGGTTGGTTTAATATGCCCAATATTTCATTTAATGATAAACCATGTTTTTGATTCTCAGTGTAGCAAAATGCTAACTCCTAACTCGGAATTATGTTATCCATTGGGCAGGCTTTCAGTTTGATTATGTTTTTGACTGGACCATTCTAAAGTACCAACAGGCACAGATGACCACTGCTCCACCACGTCCAATGGTCAGTAAAATGAATAAAATTACCCTCCTACCTTTCCTCAATGGCGCACACATGGATATTTTTTTCTGACTATGCTCATGCCTTCTTATTTAGGCTCCAGTAGTAGGACAGAGCTCTGGGATGGTTCCTGTGGCAAACAACAATAGACATTCAGGTCTGATGCTCAAGAATTTTCATTTAGCAGTTGATACCATCCATGCATAGTGCTGTATGCCCATCACAAGTTAGAGTTTGAATGATTTCTTGCTGCTTGTTTCTTTTTTGAAAAGATAAATCTCATGCAATGTTTCATTAATTTGCCAGTTTTTTTGGTAGCAGTAGCGTGCAGTGAATTAGTCTGGCAGATTGAATATCAGATACTTCGAGAAACTTAGATATGTTTATAATTTTTTTTTGTGAAGCAGCCTTCTAAAAGGGGTTTCAGTTACAAGATTACTGTAATGAAATGAAAGGTTGAAATCAGTCACATTGTATATTTAAAACAATTAATTGGTAATGGAATGAATTTTCTTGCTGGCCAATTCTTTTCTATTATGAATCTATGGGACCGTTTTGTTTATACGTAGTGTAAGTGTTGCCAATGTGCCAGTTGGTTAGATTATTTAGTTGCTTGACTGCCTGCTACATCTCTGCTGTATAATAGGCACTGAAGAGGGAAGGAGAAGTGGGTGGTCAGATATGGACCCAACGCGACGCCAGGCTCCACCACCAGTTATAAATGCAGGCAGCCTAGCCAAGCAGAAGTCCCCTGTTCGGCCTGAGACATCGACATCCAAAGATGCTGTGGTGAGCTGTTTGATATTTTCACGTTGTTTGGTGCTGCTTTGTGATAGGAAGAAGTGGGGGGATTCTGGAGTGTGTGTATGTTAGTTATCATGTATTATCTGACCCTTAAATGACATGTAGTTCTCCAGTTCGACTTTTTTGGGACGTTCAAGCGGATCGTCAAGGCGGCCTGCTGTCTCTAGTAGCCGAGAGCCAAGCACTGAAGCGGAGCAAGCACGTAGCCGCACAACTGACGCAAGCCCAGGGGCATTCCAGAGGTCTGGAGCCCCGCGTTGGAGCCCGCAGATGCCTGACTCCTCGGACGGCAGGCGCTCGTCTTCCGGCAGGCGCCACTCATCTAACCCGAAGAACTACGAGTCTACCATTAGGGGCATGCAGGGCCTAAACTTCGACGGCGATGACAGGGTTCACTATTAGCATCTCATCTGTTTGGGACCTGACAGGGTGCATCGTCGGTGTGCTGCCCCCCCATAGGATGCTTCCATGTGTCAAGATCTCACCGAGATGGAAGTACCGAGGGCGGCTGGATAATAAGAGGTTTGGGTGAGCGAGCCTGAGCGCAGTCCGGGCGACGGCTCTTAGAAACTGTGTCAATGGCTATGCGTAGCCTCCGCTGTACAGGTTGTCATTTCTTTGATTGCGCGTAACGGAAGGGTGCCGTGTCCCGTGAATGATGGTTTATTTGAGAGGGATTACATTTGATGTGATGTGCGTGCTGCTTTGGTAGAACATTTGGGAGAGGTTTATCGTGCCTGCTCTCTCATGTAACTCCAGATTCCTCAACTGCTATATATGTTTTTTGACTCCGTCTCTGAGATGTGACAGATCTGAAGCTCGTTGCTGTTCACCTGTCGTAGTATTGTGCGATGTCGTCGCAGGTTGGAACAGCTGATGGAGTGATGGTGACCAACCAACCAGTTTCATCTGAATGCTGCATGAAGACGTGCATGTTTTTGTTTTTGACGGGATCGTTCGTCCACGTTTTGACATGGTTTGGTTGTGGTCTGGTGATGTGTTTGTCCATTGCAGTAACCAGGTACTTTCCTCGAGGTTACCTAGTCATTTGCTGGTGAAATATGCTGCGCTGGCGTTTGGCAATGACCGAAGCCAAACCAAACCAGTGCAAGCGGTGAAAAGGCAAGGCCTGGCCTGGCCCTGGGTAAGAAGACCAAGTACGAGCAGTGCAGCGGCTACGTGTGCCGTCACAGAAAGTGAAGCAAGTCCCTGTCTGATTCAAAGGTTTTGCACGGAACCAAAAATCTAAGAGCCCTTGACCGCGGAGGCACGTGCCTTGAGAATAGCCTAGATAGGTAACACCAGCGTACTGTTCGCTGATTTGTTGCGAAAGAAAAATACTATTTTTTCGCTGAAAAAGTACGGCTAAAATGACTCACCGGCAGGATGGCTAACTGTCAACGAGCACGTTTGCCTGCCATTAAAAACTGTCGACTATATAGGATCATGTACCAATAATAAAGAAATTTTTGGCTGAAATGAAAACTAGGCATAATAAGTACTCCGAATGCCAAGTGTGGACTCAAAACCGGTTCAACAGTTCTCACAAAACCAGTTGACAGTTCTAAAATGAACCGTTTTGTGATTCTTGTATGAAATTCTTGCATTTTAAAGGGACGTTAGAGTACACATGGTGTCGGTCAAAAGAGAAGCTCAGCTTTTGTCAAGTCGCCTGGCGTTGTTGGCAATTTCAGACGGTCTAACGTGACAGCGCGTGCCTTCACTCGGAGAGAAGAAGAAGATGAACAGTCTCATTCCACTCGAGGCTACACCTGCGGTTTCGTTCATTCTTTGGTTCAGTTCAAAGAGGCGTACCAGTGTTGTCCTTGCCAGTCTCGGCTGACCAGCGAACAATAAATAACAAATTACTCTTTATTTGTCTTTCTTTCAGTTCAGACGATCAATGAAATTCATTCAGTCTGCGCGTAAAGTTCACATTCGTCAGTGATTTGATTTGAGGTTTCTTTCTTTCTTTCACTTCAGTTTACGATCAACAAAATCCAGTCTGTGGCTCTGTGCTGTGCAGTGATTTGAGGTCAGGTTAATTTTGAACAAACAAACGAGCATTACAAAGAAATTGAGGAATCAGTGTAATTAAAAAGCTAAAGACTCTTGCTACCCAGCTATATTTACTGCGAGCACTGTTAGAATAGATCTCAACCGAATTGGCCCAACGGCCAACTCGGACCCTTTGACCACGCCCTGATCGGGGGCATCAAACCCAACAGACGTTGGTGGGCCCCGTCGCACAGTGCCTATAAAGAGGAGTGGGGCCTACGGCTCAAGATAGCAGGTTTGCCCAGCCGCCACCCCACTCCCGACCTAAGACCGATCCCGAGGTGGCACTGCAGCGGCGGGATGCTTCACCGGCGGCGCCACTGCACTGCTTCTTCTTCACCAGGTCTGGACCTCCCAGATCTGGACGTCGACACCATGGCCGACTCCAACACCTCCAAGTTCGATGGTCAGTTATCTCTCTCTCTTTTCACCCATGTTCATGATCTCTCGGTTACATGTGTTTAGCCCAAATAGAGAAGTCGCTACCCGCTAGATCTACCACTGGACAATCTTAAAAGTTCAACAATGGTACCGGAGCTAGGTTGTTTCTAGCGAGTAGATCATAGATCGGGTAGAAAGAAAAGAAAATAAAGCATGTCGATCCGTTTTGAATCGGATCGAGAAAGAACAATCAACAATCACAGAAAAGAAGAATATGACGTATCTTGATCCGGACAGAGACAGTAGAATCCCTAACCCTAACCCTAAAAGGGAAAGAAAGGAAGGGGGTATTCCTACCTGGAAACCGCCCGCATTGTCACCACCGCCGGCCGTCGCTCGACGCCGCGCGGGAAGTAACCCCGAGCCGCCGCGGGGCGAGGACTCACCGCCGTCGAGCAGAAAGAATGCATGCCGGGCGACGAGATCACGGCGGGGGCGCGGTCCTCCGTCTTGGGCTCGGGTGCAAAGGGCACCGCAGCGCAGCCCTTCGACGGCAGTGCGCTCACCCTCGGGTGGACGCACGCACCGGCGAAGGGGCACGCGGCGGCGACGGCTACCGTCTACCCGAGCAAAGCGAAGAAAGGATAGAGGAAAGCGGACGGACACCGGCCACCGCGGCTGCCGTTGCTGCTGTTTGCAGCTCTGAGAGAGAAGATGGGGGAAGCAGCCGGCCTTGCTCCGGCGTTTCTCCGGTCGCCACTGCGCCGATTCGATCGGCAAGAGAGAAAAGATAAAATGCAAATGAACTAGGGTTTTCCAAAGGAAGGGCCGGCGGCCACTGTTTTTGTTCCCGCGAGAAGGCCGGGTTTCCGTCGGATCAAGACGGACGGCTCAGATGAGCTGGTAGTTAGCTGGGCTTGCGGGGAAAACGACCCAGAGGGGCTTGCCCGGCCCAGGCCCACGTTAAGGCCTGGGCGCGGGGAGAGCAGGACGTGCTGTTGGGCCTCGGGCTGTTTCGCGCTGTTTGGGCCGCCCAAGGCGCGTGTGAGAGCAGCAGTGCTGGGCCGCTGAGCTGCACCGCGGGCGCACGAAAGAGGCCGGCCTGCTTCGCCAGGTGACAGCGGCCACGCACGCTGCTGGGCCGGTTTTGCACGCTGGGCTGAATGGTTTGCCTTCGGGCCAGTATACACAGTGCAGTTAGAGAGAGCTGATGCGAGCTGGGCCTTCGGGCCGAAATGGCCTTGTTTTTTTTTCAGAAGCATATTTGAATGATTTTTTTTATGAAATTTGTATAAAGTTTTGATCTCTATCCAATTTTGCACCAACGTGCACATTGTTTAGAAAATAGATGAGTAAAGAATGCTTCTGAAAAGTGGATAAAATATATTTTTTCGCTGCAAAGTTAAAGTTTATTGTCTTCTCATTAAATCCAAACCAACGGGAGGATTTGATTTGAAGAGCAGTTATAGTTATTCAGTAAATGGTGAAAAGTTAATCCTCCACTTAAAATTGGAACCAACAAAAAAAAATTAATTGGAGGAATAGTCGGCTTATAGTTAAGATGAATTATAATATTGTTATTTTCTGACCAACGTTGATGATAACAATATTATAAGTTTATTTATGAGTTTAAGTTTAAAAGAAAATTATGATATTGTTATTTTCTGACCAACGTTGATGATAACAATATTATAATTCTATGAGTTTTATGTTTAAAGTTTAAATCTCTGATGAATTTTGCATCAAAGTGATCAATTTTCAGAGAATAGATAAGAGACAATAGATGCTCCAGAGCGAGCAGAATGTAATGTATTTTCATGTTTCCGCTGCAATGATGATGATGATCTTCAAAATTAAATTCGAACAAACGGGAGAATTTAGTTTTGAAGACGGTTATAAGATAATTGAGTTTTCATATGTTAATTCCATTTTCTGCCCAACGGTGATGTGGAATTGATGTATAAGAAGAATATTGTTTTATTCTATTTCTGCCCAACGGTGATATAGAATAGAACATAAAGTTTTAAAAGTTTAATGAGCATTATCGATTATTATTGATTAATGTTTTTCATATAAAGAACTTCATGTCTTTATTCTTGAAGGGTGAAAAGGAAATGAGTTAGGTACTTGTGACTCAGAAGATGAAAAGTGCAATTTTTGCAGAAAGAAGACCATTGTGAAAGGGACTGTGTTCTCTTTAAAGAATGACTTCAAAAGAAAGAATTCCAGGATATTGATCCAAGAAAGAAATAGAACAATAAGAGCTTAGTTTAAGAGATGTATTTCATATACTCTTTAAAATAATAATAATAAGTAATATAATTTTTAGTCTTAATCATCATGATTTGAAATGTAATAAGTGACACGCATGTTTAATTTGACCAACGTCAGATTAAGCATGTGTGTTAAAGAGTATTTGAATTTATTTCTAAATTTGTTGATTGGATATGAGCCAATATTAACATTTATGTCCCTTCAAGAAAATTATCTCGCATGGTGGAAAAAAGTTCGTGATAGTACCCGTATGACGGGAAAAGTTTGAGAAAATATCCGCATGGCGGGGTAAAGTTGGCATAGTACTTATGTTAATCAATCCTGCATGGCGGGAGAAATTTGACATAGTATTTATCCTGTATGGCGGGAGAAAGTTGTGATGACTCATGCGCTTTGAGTGTATCCCGCACAGGGAGAAAAGTTTAAGGTAGCTCTTATGCTATCCTAGTATAAGTTTAAGGAGAACAGAAAGTTACAGACGAACCTTAAGATAAGAATGACATGCAAGGGTGACTTGCGAAAGTATTAATGATAAAAGACTCTGTTGAGTTCTTGAAGTGAAATGAGGAAAAGTACTCCCAACGAATTAAGAAATAATTTCATAAGAAAGACAATTAAGAAAGATACTTCCCATAATTCAGACAATGCGATACATACTAAAGTGATCTATAAAAGATGAATGTGATCATCGGGGGAGTAAGACGGTCATAATAACAATACCCCTAAAGTAAAGATATAGCTAAATTCATGGACCTTTTAAAGTTCCAACAGAAAGATAGCATAGTCAGCCAGTATTTATACTGGACGTGTTCAGAGTTTTAAAGGCGGTGCTAAATGCACCATATGAGTTTTAGCAGATTGAACCCAAAATAAGAAAATTAAAGATGGAACAATCTGGGGGAGCATGGTACAAAGAAACCTGACTCCGCAAGGAGGATGAATAATGTAAACAAGGATCTTGTTACACAGGACCTTATAGAATCAATTGTCTTTTGGCAATAAAGGTCAAGAAATGCTAGTAGCTAAGGCCCCAGAAAGTCTCAAAGAATAAGAAAATCAGATATTTCTGACGATTATAAAGTCTATAGTAGTGAAATTCAAATAGAGGGTAATCCCACCTAATTTGAAGAAGCCATGAGAGGTGTTCACTCATCCAAGTGGCAAGAAGCAAAGAAAAATGAAATGGAATCGATAATACCAATTATATTTTAGGATCTAGAATAAATTCCTAAGGAGCCAAAACGGTAGGCTGTGATGGGTCTACAAGACAAAATATGACTCCAAAGGGAATATGTAAAGATGTGGAGCACGACTTGAATCAAAAGATTCTGCGCGAAGCGAGTGAATAGATTACAATGAGTGCTAGTGGCACATCATGATCTGATTTACATCAGATGAAAGTAAAGACAACATTTCTCAATGGGATTTGTATGAAAATAATTACGTGGCACAACCCAGAGGTTTTGTCATGAAAAGAAAAGAATGTAAGGGATGCCACCTGTAGAAATCTCTTATGGACTGGAGCAAATCTCTAGACAGTGGCATTTAAAGTTGAAGAGACAATTAGAAATTTTAGGTTAAAGAGAATGAGAGGACAATTGCGTTTGTACAAAGTTATAGAAGGGGAAATTCATTTCCTAATCCTGTGTGGATGATACCCTAATTGTTAGTAGTGATGTCAATCTACTGCATGAAAAGAAGTTCTTGTCCTCAAGGTTGAATAAGAAAACTCTCGGTGAAATGTATCTCGTTAAAAGAATTGAAATTCACCGAGATAGAAGAAAAGGGGTATTATGACTATCGCATAGGCATGCTAAGAAAAGTTTCTAAAGAAATAAAGTACCTATGCGGGTAAACCTACGCCTGTTCTCATGGTCAGGGTAATAGTTTTGAGAACTTTGATGTTCCAAAAGCAATGTAAGATTGTTATAGATGGACGTCCTATATGCTTCAGCTGTTGGAAGCTTAATGAGTACAAAGATAAGACCTTGTCCTGACACAGTTTACGTATCCGGGTTGTTTTGGCAAAAGTCCAGTCCAGATATAGATCACTGGAATGGAGTTAAAAAGGTCGGCCTCATGCTAAAAAGAAAAGAACAAGTACTCTCAAGTAGTTGTGGGTACAAATGTTATATTTTGGCGAGATATTTAGTGAAACTCACATAGTAGCTAACACTCGCAGTTGGAGTTTTATTGTGGAAAAGCTCCAAAAAGAAACAGTTCTAGTATCATCAGTGATGTAAAGTTGTAATATTGCATGATATGAGGCTGAGGGACAGGCAAAATGGTTAAGGAACTTGTACCCGGAATTGATAATGGTTGTCAACAGTAATAACCATTTAGTAGTTTGCTCCTAAGACAACGGGTCAAGTGTGCTGTCAAACACATTGACATTAAAGTTATACGTTGTAAAAGAGAAAGTCCGGAATCATACTAAAAGGTATTGAACATATAAGTAACAAGAAAGTGCTTGCGGATCCGCTTACCAAAGACTTACCACCTAGTGTGTTCAGAGAACACACAGTCAACATGGGTCTATGGTATAGCCTATGATTTCCGGACAATAAAGGGCCCAAAGTTAAAGAATCTGTTTCAGATCAGAGATGTGTATTGTAGCTGTTAAATCTATCGGCGACTGACCGTGACGATGAGGCATGCTCTATACACTGATTTGTGTTGGAACAAATAAAAGTGAAAGCAATTAAAGTCAAAGTTTAAAGTTAAATGATAAGTTGAGATTGAGAATGTTAGAATAGATCTCAACCGAATTGGCCCAACGGCCAACTCGGACTCTTTGACCACGCCCTGATCGGGGGCATCAAACCCAACAGACGTTGGTGGGCCCCGTCGCACAGTGCCTATAAAGAGGAGTGGGGCCTACGGCTCAAGATAGCAGGTTTGCCCAGCCGCCACCCCACTCCTGACCTAAGACTGATCCCGAGGTGGCACTGCAGCGGCGGGATGCTTCACCGGCGGCGCCACTGCACTGCTTCTTCTTCACCAGGTCTGGACCTCCCAGATCTGGACGTCGACACCATGGCCGACTCCAACACCTCCAAGTTCGATGGTCAGTTATCTCTCTCTCTTTTCACCCATATTCATGATCTCTCGGTTACATGTGTTTAGCCCAAATAGAGAAGTCGCTACCCGCTAGATCTACCACTGGACAATCTTAAAAGTTCAACAAGCACTACTTCCGAGGTCATTTGATGTGAAGTTTCTTTCTTTCAGTTCAGACGATCAATGAAATTCATGAAGTTCACATTCCTCAGTGATTTGAGGTTTCTTTCTTTCATTTCAGACAAGGAATAAAAATCCAGTCTGTCCTGTGCAGTGATTTGAGGTCAGGCTATGAACAAACTGACGAACATTACAAAGAAATGGAGGAATCAGTGAAATTAATTAAAAGTTAAAACTCGCTAGCCAGTTAGCTAGCTATAGCACTACTTCCGAGGACAAGAACAAAACTGTGTTTGCATCTGAATGATGTCATGTCAATGATTGGCTGGTGACGAGGTGGTGGCCTTGCTGCCGTTCTTGTTGCTGGGCAGCGTGAGGTGCACCGTGGGCGGGCGGATGCCGAGGCCGAGGCACTGCTGCTTGAGCGGCGGCGGGCGCAGGCCGGTCGGGCTCACCGAGGGCACGCCCATGTACTGCACCCGCGGCGACAGCCTGATGCGCGGGCTGGGACGCGGCGACGGGATGGGCTCCTTTCCTGCCCACGGCTGTGCCGGCCGGTTGGGCGACAGGTTCACTTGCTCCAGAGCCCGGCTCTGCAGCTCCGCCGGGTAGTCCCGGACGCAGCCGATGCGCGCGCCGGCGCCGCTCGTCCACTTGGCCACCACCGCACGGCTGCCGGTCTCGTTGCCATCCACGGCGCCTGCTGCTGCCGTCTCCGCCTCCAGCTTGGGCTCCTCCTCCTGCTGCTTCCGCTTCAGCGACGGGTACTCGTCGTCGTCCACGGAGCACCTCTTGACGTCGGTGAGATCCACCTTGTTGTCCTGCAGGAATGTGATGAACTCGTTGAAGTTCTCCTCGGTGGGGAGGTAGTGGCCGCTGTAGGGCCAGATGGCCTTGAGGACGCCGTCCTTGGCGACGAGCCTGCCCGCGGCGGACGTGGCGCCGCCGGCGAGGAAGCTCGAGTGCTGGAACTGGCCCTTGCGCTTCTGCCCGACGTAGAGCGACCTGGTGGTGCTGAGCACGAAGATCCACTTGGAGTCGTCGGTGGTGTTGACGGGCAGCCCGGTCTGCAGGTACGTCAGCCTCCCGTCCTCAACCACCACTTGGTACGCCGCCCGCTCGTTCTGAATGGATGCCATTATTCGTTTCAGTCAGTCAGCGGCTGGCGAAACCAAAGAAAGGGAAGGAAACTTCATTAATTCGTAGGCAGCAACGAGGACGACGACGCACCATTCCCAGGTACATGACGAGCTGCGAGTTGAGCTTGCTCCTGGGGCAGCTGGGGTGATGGATCTCCCTGCCGCCTCCGATGTCCAGCCAGTAGAAGAATGGCTCCGTGCTGGAGCTCTGGAACCAGATGTCGTAGTAGAGGTGCAGGTTGTGGCCGTACCGATGCCGCGGGTCGATCTGCAATTATTGTTCGTTGCATGCATTATATATTTATTTAGCTGAGTACGACGTGCTGAGGGAAGAAGGTGGAAGGACGGGCGTACCGCTTCGAGCCAATGGCGGAGCGCGAGCTTCTGCGCCTTGTCGTCCTTGGAGAGTCCCTTTCCGACCTTGGCGATGCGCTTGCCGGCCCTGACCCACCGCGACGCCGCCGTCTCCTGCTTGCCCCCGCCGGCGGTGGCGGTGAAGAAGGAGATGGAGGTGCGGTCGAGCGAGGCGGAGTCGCAGAGCTTCCACCACAGCTCCTCGACGACGATGGCGCAGTCGGCCAGGGTGCGGCGCGTGCGGTGTCCCTTGAACATCTTCTGCACCCGGGTGGCGGCGGCCTCGTGGAGCGGGGACCGCAGGACGTCGACGGTGGTGTCGGCAGCAGCCATGGCCGGGCTGCCGCCGCCGCTGGTCGGACTGTGGAGAGCCAGGCGTCCCGGCCTGGCGCCGTGGATGCGGCGCTGCACGGGCGACGCCGGCGGAACCGGAACGGCGGCCGCGACACCGGCGGGTGGCTTGTGGATGGCCTCCCAGGACTTGAAGCTGAGCAGCGCCCGCTCCAGGTTGGTGGCCGCCGGCACCTTCTTGGAGGAGTTGGTCCTGAGCAGCTTGGGCGACCGCGGGAGCATGTCGTCGACGACGCTGAGACTGCTGATGAGACGATGATGGTCCCTGCTACCACTAGTAGTGGGGCTCGTCGCCTGCAGGAGCTTCGGGTGGTCCAGTGCCCCCGGCGGCGACCGCAGAGTCATAGCACTAGCCACTAGCAGCTCGGTCGGAGCTTTTGGGGGGTTGGAAGTTTGGAAGGGAAGGACGGAGGATGAATCACAGAAGGAAGGATGGAGACAAGGATTTGTGTTGTGTATATATAGCATGCAAGCCGCTAGCCGGTGGCCGCTGGAAACAAACAGTCCACGGAGCACCGCACGCACGCAGCCGCAGAGAGGAGACAAGTCAGGGTCGCGAGCCGCGGACCGAGTCCTGCCCCGATCGACCGCTTGTTGTCTTTGCTCGCTGTCGCTGGTAAAACCGCGTCTGCACAGCCGTCGCTTTGTCTGAGGGCTTTGTTTAGATTCCAAATTCACCCTCAAATTTCACTATGTAAAAAGAAGATTCTTCGTCACATCAAAATACCGGTACATGCATGGAGTACTAAATATAGATAAAATCAAAAACTAATTGCACAGTTTTGTTGTACTTTGCGAGACGAACATTTTAAACCTAATTAATCAATATTTAAACAATTATTACCATAAAAAACAAAATTACTACAGTGTTCGGGGTGGTACTGTGCAAACTTAGCCGTGATGATTCCGGCGTCTAAACAAGGCCTAGGAGTATTCTGATTCTGACGCCATGGCCATGCTAAAGCCGCCTCGTCAGCAAGCAACTACTACTCTACTCGTACAGGTGCCGGTTTGTCAAAGCAGCTGCTGCTACGCGACGCAGCGCACTGCGCACGCATTCACTTTGGCAGCAAAGGGGCAGAGCAGGGTCCGCCGTTGCACTTGCATTGAGCGACTTGTTCTTCAAAGAAAGAAAGAAAGAAAGAAAACAACTTGAGTGACTGACCGACGCACACGCACTGACCAGTGACCAGGCTGCTGGGCATGGTTCTTCATCCGCGCCGTACGTCACGCCGGCGCTCTAATTCGTCCATCTTTGTTGGCTGGCATTGCCACAGGTGTGCACGTCAAAGAAGCCCGTCGTCGCGACAGCCTAACTCGAGTAGTAAATAAACAGTTATGCAACAGTGTATCTACGACAATTGGGAGTCATTACCCAACCCAACCCCTAGTAGTGCTATATATAATAAGGCAGTGTAGGGAGCTCTTCAAGCCCTCTCAAAACCCGGTCGGGATGTCTTATTATATACGCGTCCTGGACAGTCGATGCACGTGACATGACACAAATTAACTACATGAATAGTTATTGACATTTCACCAAGACGTCCTACGACATACGTACTAGATAGGCTATGCCGCCGCCATACAACGGATTTAGTACAGGGCCACCATGCCCAACACTGATACAACACTGCTCTGGGCTTGTTTAGATTCCATAATCCCCCCAAATTCCACTATACAAAAAGAAGATTCCCCATCACATCAAAATACCGGCACATATATGAAGTATTAAATGTAGAAGAAATCAAAAACTAATTGCACAGTTTTGTTGTACTTTGTGAGACGAACATTTTGAGCCTAATTAATCAATGTTTGGACAATTATTACAAAATAAAAAATAAAATGCTACAGTACTGCACAGTGCAGCACTGTGCATTCCAGAGGTGCCAATTCCGGCATCTAAACAAGGCCTCTGCCTAACCGGAACATGTCAACGGGTGGATTTTGGTTTCGTGGGTGGGCGGGCAGCTTTGATTGTCACGGTCATTCGTGTCACCGCTAACGTCGTGTGTTGGTTCTCGGTGGTGGTGGTGGCACAGAGTATTTGGTATTTACTTTTGTATACATATGTTTACTCCTTCTTTAGTAATACATAGACCGGTAGTTTATCGTGTCAGCTTCTCTTCATATCAAAAACAGAATGGCTTGCATTATGCGCCTGCAATCCGCCCAATTCTGACGGAGGCAGGAGTTCGCTACGACAAGTCATCCCAATAGTGCTCTAGTGAATCGGATGCAATTGTATATAGTTACTCAACAATACCTTTGGCAATCGAGGGTCATCTGTGTGTCATCCTACTCCTCTTGCTACTTTCCCCGGTCTCACTCTCACGCGTACAAGCTTTCATTCCCCTACTTGACATCGAACATAGCATTTAGTACACAAGCAATACAACACATCTTTTTCACTAGATGTAAGACACCTGCCATCAAATTCCTTGTGCGTGACATCTAAGTCACTCGCCTATAGTACTAAACACTGATAGAGTTGTTCCTCTTCTATGTATACTCAGAAGGTTACTCACCAGAGGCATTAACGACAATACCGACCCCCCCTTCCCAGATATCGTCATGGAGGACATATCCGGCCCCTAGACATAGGGTAGGCTGGATGGGTCGAGTACTCAGACTCTTACCTCTACAAAGGGGGTATTTTTACCGGCTTGGAGACCAAGGCATAGTAAATTACATATCCTAGATTCCTAGAACTTTTGTCACAAAAAAAAGATTCCTAGAACCTAGAAACATTTTTGTGTCCATCAAATTTCATGATTGTCATATTTTTGTGAATCAATTACTTCTATATTTTTTTTACTATCATAGCTCTGCTATAGCTTTATAGCTCTTTGAAAAAAAAATGTCGCTATTTGATATAGCTCGTAATTTTAAACCTTGAACCCTAGTGTGTTCAAGAGTATACAATGCACAAGCACAATCAATACAAGTATGAAGTATCTTCGTACACGGGACACACAGCATTGGGCGTGGACTAGCATATAAGGCATCGTTTTGGATAACTTTACCAGCTTTAGGAGCTATTTTGTACCAAATGAGATAAAATAAAATAGCTTCACCTAAGGAGTTCCTGAAAACCTCACAACGGTGGAGATAATGAGCTATGCTAAACAGAGGATATGGTTGGCACCTGACGGCAGCGGCCAGGAAGGAGGATGGAATGTCCTGGGATTATTAGGAGGCGGTTGAAGGAAGGATTGAATTCAGAATCAGAATTCTAGTCGCACCTTCAACGGCTACGTACGGGACGGGCCCGACGTGTCCGCGTCAGCCCGGCTGCTACGAGACTGGCACACAGCTCATCCATGCATGTGCAGGTGTCCGTCGGTTGGGTCTTGTGACTTCAATTAAGCTAACAATATCGGTTGCTTTTTCAGCTGCACTATCCATCATCATATACTCCCTCCATCTAAAAAAATATAATTCTAGATTTTTTAAAAGTTTGATCAAGTTTATACAAAAATGTCATTTTTATGTCTCCAAATAAGATATATTTATAATCAATACGATGATACTTATTCGGTATCTTAAATATTAATAAATATTTGTATAAATTTAGTCAAACTTACTCTTCCAAAAATGAGAATTACATTTTTTTTGAACGGATGGAGTATACAGGAGTATTCATCATCCGTATAGCAGGTTGACTCCAGTGTTTTTTTTCTTATCATTTTCACAACCGTGCTTATTAAGCATTTATATACGTTGATCAGCATACATAATAATTGTCGTTATTTGAATCTTGACTTTATTCCGATCCGTCCCGACGAACGAATGAAATGCTGACTAACTGCTAAATCACATCTGTTGGATGTATGCATCTTGACCTCCTGCGATTTATTTTATAGTAGTAGTTGGAGAGCTTCGTTGGTTGGTGAAGCAATACCGTCCCTCCCTCCTATTTCTTTCAGAAACCAAAATGAGGGATGATAGTGTGCGAAAATTTATATGGTCGCTGGGCTTCTCAGGTTGTTTTCCAGTTAACTGTGAAGGAAGAAGTGGAGGTTTGGTTTTGTTTTGGACTGATTCCAGCAAGATATCACTTAAAAGTTCCTGTAAAAACTTTATTGATGTGACCATAACACAAGAAGATGGCCTTACGTGGAGAGCTACTTCTGTATATGGTGAACCAAAATTGGAAATGCGCCATGTGTTTTGGGATCGCATTAGATTTCTTCGTGCTCAATGGGAGGGTCCTTGGATTTGTGCTGGAGATTTCAATGAAGTGCTAAATGGTCATGAACACAAGGGAAGATGTGACAGACGTGGTACTCAGATGAACTTATTCCGCGAGTGCTTAGAAGATTGTGAACTGATTGATCTGGGATATATTGGGCCAAAGTTTACATGGAACAATAGACAGGCAGGGATTAATAATGTAAGGGTTTGTTTGGATAGAGCAGTAGCAAATGGTCACTTTATTCAACTGTTTGATGAATACCAGGTAGAAAATGTGGTAACATCTTCCTCTGATCATTATGCAATTAAAATAGAACTTGGGGTACATGGTCAGGGATCACGGAGTATACACGCTGTTGAACATTTCAGATATGAGGATGCTTGGTCTAGAGCCCCAGATTATAAGGATGCAGTGGAATAATTCTGGAAAGAAGGATATAATGGTCCTATAAATCTTCAATCCACATGG
The DNA here is from genome assembly GCA_038087645.1 of Saccharum hybrid cultivar R570. Lineage (NCBI taxonomy): Eukaryota > Viridiplantae > Streptophyta > Magnoliopsida > Poales > Poaceae > Saccharum > Saccharum hybrid cultivar. The sequence continues at coordinate 41,696,370 of JAQSUU010000496.1, read as the reverse complement.
AACAACTTGCAAAGAATGGCTTGCACTCTGAAACAATGGAGCAGAGATTCCTTTGGGTCTGTCCGTAAGGAGATCTAGAAGCTTCAAAGTCGCTTGTAGACTGTTTCTATCAAGCACCACAACAGATTTTTCACAGGAAAGAAAAAATATCAAACAAAGGCTCTATGAGCTGTTCGAAAGGGAGGAAATCATGGCTTGACAGCGATCAAGAGCAGACTGGCTCCAAGCGGGGGATCAGAACACAAAATTTTTTCATGCAAGAGCATCAGCCCGCAGAAGGAATAACAAAATAAGATATTTAGTACAAGAAGATGGTACAAAATGTGAAGATCAAGAAGCTATTAAACGTATGGCTACAGACTTCTACTCAAATTTGTTCTCTTCGGAACCAAATGCTAATATTGAAGCCATCCTTGATGCAATTCCTACCAAAGTGGATCAAAACATAAATGAAGAATTATGCAAACCATATACTGATGAGGAGATCGAAAAGGCATTGTTTCAAATGGGTCCAACAAAAGCTCCAGGCACAAATGGATTTCCAGCTCTTTTTTATCAACGACATTGGGATTTTTTTAAGGAAGATATATGCTCTGCAGTGAGGAGCTTCTTACAAGGTGATAAATTCCTAATGGTCTTTGTGATACTACAACTATTTTAATTCCTAAATTCTCAAAACCTAAAAGGTTGGTTAACTATCGGCCAATTAGCTTATGCAATGTTCTTTACAAAATTGCCTCAAAAGTGTTAGCCAACAGATTAAAAAATATTCTGCCAAATATCATTTCACATGAGCAAAGCGCTTTTGTACCAGGCCGGTTAATAACAGATAATGTTTTAATTGCTTTTGAATGTATGCACACCATCAAAAGGCAGAAATCTAAATCTCCGTTTTTTGCCCTGAAAATAGATATGACGAAGGCATATGATAGGGTTGAATGGAGATATCTGGTGTAACACCTCAGGTGTTTGGCTTTCATAATTGCATTGCATTTCATAAGCATGAGCATCATTCATCTCATTCATGTCTTTATTTTGCTTGCAACATGAGTATGCAACATACTCTAATATGCTTGTTTCATAATTGATGTGCTTATGAAATGTGAGTGGTGCAACTTGTAGATACAACATGGGGTCTCATACTTGGAAACATGGCAATGTTGTTAGTATACCATGATAAGTTTAATTGTTGCAACAAGGTCTTGAAACATATGCAACATGGTAGTGCAACATTTTTGGTGGAAATAATTGTTTTGCTTGTTTCAACTTATGTGACACTAGGAATTTTGTGTAACCAAGGTGTAGAGTGGCTAATTATGTCCTATAACACCTTAATTACATTTAGGGTAATTAGTGGAACAATGTTCATGTTGACCAAAATGACCAAAATGCCCTCCTAGGTGCTGTTGACCAACCCTTGAGCCCTAGAATGCTTTGGTTTGACTGTTTAAAAAGTCCAGCTTAGAGATCTTGCATGGAGAAGCAACCTTAAGCAAAGTTGTAGATAATTTCATAAGGAACAAAAGTTCTAATATGGCCATCTCATGAAAATGCCCAGAACATGCTCAAAAATGGCCCACAAGTCAGTTTGAGGGACTGCCCAACACTTAGAAAATTTCAAAGTCTGAAATTGAAATTTCAGTTTCAATGTACCCCACTTCGATGCCATGTAACTCACAAACCAGGCCGAACCAGCCCAAGCTCCAATTGACAAACTTGTAGACCTCACATTACTCTACAATTTTGATGTTTATAGTTTTCACTAATTCCGCCTGGTCAGGGAGATATAGGGCATCGAAAGTCGCCTGTCAGTCGGTCACTCCACCTCCATTCAGAGAACGACGTCGTCTACAGTGGCCGACTGGGGTGAGACGCTGGCCGCCGTGTGGGAGCGCCATGGCGCCCGTACGCCGGCCGCGGTCCCACCGGTCAGGCCGCGAGGTCCTCAAGGACGCCACGAAGCCGACGCTCGCCTCACTCGCGCCTCTGCCCTTCTCTCTCGCTCTCTCCACGCCTAGGCGGACGCACCGAGCCGCCATCGCCACCGTGCGCTTCTCCGCGGCCGTGCGCGCTCGCCATCGCACCACCGGCCGATTCACCACGTCCACAGCCCCGCCACCACCTCACGCACCTTGTCGACCTTCCATTTGGAGTAACCGAGCCAGGGTAAGGGCGCATTGCCGACTTCTCCTTGCGCGGAGCTCACCGGCGCACCGCCGCCCTCACGATCCTCCGCGGCCAGCACTGCTGAGCGCTCTTTCCGCTCATCTGACTCTTGTTCCACCTTCCCCCTCCCTTGTTGATGCTGCTGTGATGACGCTACCGGGCAATGTGCTCCCGTCACGTCGGAACACGGCCGCGCCCCGTTGCAACATGGCCGCCGCTGATGCTCGCACGCGGCCACGCTCCTCCACTCCATCCCAGTCCTCTTTAGTAGCCTCGTTAGGTCCGCCAAGGCTCTAGGGAGCTGATGCACCCCTCGGCTAGCCATCTAGCGGTCGAAGCTCACCGGCGCACCACCGCGCGCCATCACCGAGCCGCCGCCGCCATGGCCACGGAAGCTAGGGTCGGGTAGAGTCCACGGTTTAGGGGTCAGGTGATGCAGGAGGTCGAGAGGAACCTATTGGTGCCCTTCCCTTCGCCGGAGATGCCGCCGTCAACGAGCTGGAGCTCGCCGGAGCTGCGGCTCCTCCTTCTCTGTTTCCCCTCTCTCTGACTAGCGGGCCCCGCTTGGCAGACGAAGGCGCGGGCGGGAGTGAGAGCAGGCCGTGATCTGGGTCGCGCTGGCGGGTCGGGCTGGCCCAGTAGCCCTTTTGGGTTTGGAAATTTTGGGTTTTCTTTATTTATTTCACCGTTTTGAATGTTGTTTGTGATTTTCATATCTAGGGTTTGACTTATCCAAAAATTATGATTCAAATTTTGTTGGACTCTGTATGAAGTGTAGTATTTAGGAAAAATATCAAATATATATGTGCTATTTATTTTCTGGAAGATTTAATTAGCCCTTTGAAATGGTTTTAAAAGGAATATAAACTTGTTAAATGGATAACTTGAGTTGTAGTGTTCCAAAAATTATGAAATTTGGTGAGTATGTTATTTCATGTCTATACTAGCTCTGGTAAAAATTTGGGTACTAGTGCTTGAGTACTTTTCAAGTTATGATGCTATCATGTTATACTAGAAGATACTTGAATGAATTTTAATAATTTTTCTGTATGTGCAATGCTCATGAAATTTTATGGAGAGTGTCCTGGTACCCTAAGTCTGCTAAGAAAAATATGGTTTCTATTGTTTGATACTTTTCAGTGTGAATTATTAATTATGCAAAAATCAGCCTTTTTGGCTTGTAAATTTTGTGTAGGGAGTTTCTGTGAATAACTTTAGTTCAAATTTTTACAGTAGCCTCCTAGTAGGGCAGAGAGTCTATTGTAATTTTTGTAGAATTTTCTGAGTAGCTTGCCTATAAGTTTAATTTCTCACTTAATTAGTTAAGTAAATTAGGAAAGGGGTTAAAATAAATGTCTTGGGTTGGTACACCTTGCTTTCTGGTGGTTTTGAGTCAGGTGTTAACTAGTAGTGTTATTAGTTTGGTCATAAGGGTAGTTTGACAAATGAATAAATATTTAATTTTTATATTTCTAGGTTTTCTGGACAGCTGGTAGCATTTTTGGGTTTGAACCTTGATAAAGGTGTTTGCTAGGAAACTTGTGAATACCAAAGTGGTAGTAAACTTGTTAAACTAGCTTGTGTCAAAATTTGGTGACATTTGGCCTAGTAGTCTAGGAGTTGTAGCTGTTTAAAGTGGCTGTCCAGAAATGTCTGCTCTCTGTTTAGAGAGGACAGATTTCTGGAAATTTAGAATTTCGACTAGGTAAACTTTGGAATTAAGTGTTGAGGTCTGAAAGTGAATTGTGGAGCATTTTATAAGCTTTTCAGATTGTCTTGTATTATGCCATTTGGATTTTTGAATCTACAGTTGTGATGGAAATACTTAGCTGCTGTCCAGAATGTGTTGTTGTGCTATTTTGTGCTTGGTTGGTGGTAATCTTGAGTAATGTTGTTCTTGTGATTGTTAGGTGTTAGGGCCTTAACTGAGGAGGAACATTTATACATTAGGTTGTGTAGATTAGGTAAGTACTTCTCTACCGGAGAAGAGATTTGCACTTATTATGAAGTAATTTGAATAGAGCACTAGGATTGTTGTAGTGCATTTCATTCCGAGCATGCTGTATTCCTTCTTATGCATCCATGAGATTTATTGTGCATTCATGCAATAGGTGTACCGGAGGGAGTAACACTCCTAGAGTTCGAGGGAGCCATTCCGGAGGAGGATCAGGAGCAGCCGAGGGAGCCCGAGGAACCAGCCGGCGAAGGAGTTTCCGCAGACGAGCTACCTGAGTGCCCGGACCATCGCCCTTCCTCGTTCCTGAAAGGCAAGCCCCGGTGCATGCTGACCCAATTGTTTTATATATCAATCTTGAGTACTTTTACTTGTTTACTGCATTAAGTTGTAGGAGTTGAGTGAAAATACTTGTTGCATTATACCTATCCTTATCCAGATATCGTACTTGAATCCTAAATTAAGTTTAGACACGTGTCAATGCTTAGCCCTGCTTAGTCCAGTAGAAGTCGGGTGATTTCCGGTCATTTGCGACTCCGTGTGTTGTAACGTGTGATGTGTTATGTTGAATGATGCGATCTTGGTTGTAAACGAGCTGGTTTAAAATCCTTCGTGGTTTCGATTGACTACCGGGATTATATGGGCTCAAGTTCGAAAATTTGAGCGTTTCAGCGCTTGTTTTTGTACTTGTGCTCTTATAATTTGGTCGGTTCTGTTACATCTGGAAGGGGTTATGAACAAAATGGGTTTTTCAATTTCATGGATAAAGGCAATTATGAGGTGTGTAACAAATGTTAGATACACTGTCCGAGTTAATGGTGAACTCTCAGACACTTTCATTCCTTCAAGAGGCTCAAGGCAAGGTGATCTGATCAGTTCATATTTATTTCTTCTATGCGTAGAAGGGCTGTCATGCCTCCTAAAGAAGAAAGAAAGTGAGGGATCTTTAAAAGGGGTTAAGAATGGAGTTAAAGGGCCAGCAATATCGCATCTTCTCTTTGCGAATGATAGCATTTTCTTCACAAGAGGGGATATTAAGAATCTTCAAGCTCTATCTGAAGTCTTACAGATTTACAGTCAAGGTTAAGGTCAGCGGATCAATACTCAGAAATCCTCAGTCTTCTTTGGTGATCATTGCCCAGAGCATGTCAAACACAGAGTGAAGTCATATCTTAATGTGCAGAGCGAAATCTTACAAGGAAAATACTTGGGAATGCCATCATGGGTAGGTAGATCACCATTAAGTACCCTTAATTTCATATTAGAAAGTATGTGGAAAGTTGTAAGAGGCTGGAGTGATCGTCCCCTTTCTCGAGCTGGTAAGGAAGTTATGCTGAAATCAGTCATACAAGCGATCCCTATTTATGTTATGAGTTGTTTTCGACTACCAGCTGGAATATGTGATAAGATGTAGACCATTGTTTCAAATCATTGGTGGGGAATTGAAAATGGGAAGAAGAAAATGCATTGGCATTCCTGGGAGTGGCTGACTACACCTAAAGCCTTGGGCGGTATGGGCATCCGGGACATGGAGCTGTTTAATCAAGCAATGTTAGGAAAACAATGCTGGAGAATTCTCACAGTCCCAAATTCTCTTTGTGCAAAGGTATTAAAAGGTCGCTACTTTCCTCATTGTGATTTTTGGCATGCACGTCAACCAAGAAGTTCATCTTTTACATGATGCAGCCTCATGCATGGGAAAAAACTTTTAGAGAAAGGTATATTGTGGAGGGTAGGAGATGGAAAAAGGATTCGTCTAACAAAAGATCACTGGATCCAAGATTTTTCTTTATTAAAACCTACCGTTTCTCTCCATGATGATCTAAGGGTCAGTTCCCTTATAGATGAAGAAACAAGAAATTGGAACGAAGGTATTAGGCTATCCGCACTCATGGACCTCTATATTCATCCTCTATACGTCATAGTCAGCAAGATTCTCTCCTCTATACTCAATTCTCCCGCACCCATCTATCCTCTATATCGTCCTCTATCCACTTTATCCACTGTGGGACCCACTTGTCATTTTATCTAAATATATCCATGTGTGATCTAGTTTTGAAGGATTTATTGAGACGAATTTAATGGTGCAATCGGAATTTAATTTGGATTTTTGGTTTGTGAGTTATAGCATTTTTTTCTTTGTTTAGCTAGTGGGGCCCGTCACTGCCCACTGTAGAGTAAGCACTGTACCACTCTAAATATAGAGTGAGAGAAAGAATAGAGTATCGTTTTAGAGTACCCAGTGCAACAGTTTTTACTCTATATTCATACTCTAAAGCTTTAGAGTATCCCTTTAGAGTACTCACTGCGGGTAGTCTTATTCTGTCACTTTTCACTAAAGGAGATGCAGAAAAGATCCTACAGCTTCCATTGAGCAGCACTCCTTGTGATGATTTCCCATCTTGGCCACATTCAAAATCAGGTAATTACACTGTGAAAACAGCATACACGTTGTTAAGAACTGAAAGTTTTCACAGCTATATGAGCACTAATGGAAGAGGAGAATACTCAGATACAAAAGAAACTTCTAAAATGTGGAAACGTCTTTGGTCTATTCAGGTACCACCCAAAATGAAGGTTCTGTTATGGAGGATGGCTCATGACTGCTTGCCAACAGGAACTAAACTCCGTCATCGAAACATACCTGCACCTGATGTGTGCTACTATTGTGGCAGGGAAGAAACTGTGGAGCATGCTATTCTAACATGCAGGTCTGAATCTGAAGTTTGTCATGAAATCAAAAGATCTTTTGGTCTCAATTGTAAGATCAAACATCACGTCTTAATGAAGCAATGGCTTTTTGATTTTTTAGATGATGCTTCCGATGAAGATGCAACAATTTTTACTATCACAGCTTGGCACGCGTGGGAGGCGAGAAATGCAGTCCGTAATGGTGAAAATACTGTTCATCCTAAGGCAATTGCAGAACGGGCAAAAGATTATGTGCAAATGGTATTGCTGTACTTATTAAAACCACCTACATCACACAGGTGTGAATCCGAATATTCCATACCAAAGTGGATTCCACCACCGGATCGGTGGCTTATGATCAATGTAGATGCAGCAACATTCAAACAGCCACCACGAATGGGAGTTGGAATTGTGGTCCAAGATCATAGGAGGGATTTCATAGCTGCATGCTGTCAGTTAATTCAGAGATTTGATGACCCGGAGCTAGCTGAGGCAATTGCTATTAGAAGAGCAGTCTCTTTTACTTTAGAGCACGATGTCCAGCAGGTGATCATAGCCTCTGATTGCCAGAGTGTTATCAAGAAGATAAACTCTCAGGTGCTAGATAGATCTCAAGTTGATGTTATCATCCAGGATGTCAAAAACTTAGTCAATGGAAACCCTTTTGTATCTTTTACCCATATTAGTAGATGGTGTAATGAGGCAGCTCATCTTATTGCGAAATTTGCTGATCAGTATGATGGTTTTGTTTGGTTTAATGAGCCTCCGGAGTTTATCCGGGCCATTATTTGTAACGAACGGTTTGTTTAATACAATTCTATAATGCTGCCTTTCTCTCAAAAGTCCAACACTTCAATCTTAGCTAGCTATCTGCAACCTGCAGGTCAGGGATTTGGATCCCTCAACTCAACTTGCATCGCATCGCACACTAACACGACATGTTTCTATATAACCAAATAAAAAAGACAAAATTGGTTGCTGGACACTGAAAGTAACCACCCTATGATTTTTGGCAAATTTGCTGCTAGACACTCCGCCTAATAAAATATTCATTTCTAGCTTTTGAGGAGAGAGAAGCACGGTAAAATGTCCTTTTTGCCTCTGGCTCTTTCTTCTACCTTGGTCTTGAACACAAAAGGCTGAAATAATCTGCATAGGATTCATAAGTTGTTAGTTTAAGTGCTTGTAGAAAAATATCATTGTATGATTGGTTTAATTGAACTATGTGTTACAGGGTATTTCAAGTGCCTTCGCTAATTTGAGAGATCAATGCAACAAGATGCGAGTTTTCTTTGGGTGTGGTCGGCATGATGATGCCTTCGAGGTCATTAACCATGTGCTATGCTATTCAATCAATCTGCTACCTCAATTATCTCTTTGTAAATAATCTCTTATGTAACTCCACTTCTCATGAGCTGTAACTCGTAGACAGGTTGCCTCCAATTATCCTAGTGCGTTGTATTGTTACTTCTGCTTTCATTTGTGTTTAGGAGTGAAAACAACCATTTTACATCATCTTTATTGCAATCAACTATGTCAAATTCTGCCAACAACGAAACAGTTGTATTCTCTTGGTTTAATGTTGTGCTCCCGTTGTAACGCAGCACTCACCTAGTATAGTATTAGAAACTTGAATGTTTTGACTGTTCCACTTGTAAATACATGTGCCCCACACTGAGTCACACCTTCTCGACTTCTACAAGCATTAAAGAATTCTCTGAATTCTAAAATTGCAAGGAAGTGTAAAAGGACCGCTGACCGAACACACAAGCCCTTATGGCAAACAAGCTCGAGGGCTAATGTCGATGCCATACCCCCAGGTATCCCGACTAAAGGATTCGCCGAAAGCCAACTCCAGACCAGAAGATACACGACTAGGAACAACAAGCCTATTCAAGGAAGGATATCTCAGGATTACGTCAAGACTCTGACTAGGATACGACTTCTTAGCTTGTAGGGCAAGTTGATTTCGGATATAAATAGCTAGCGATCCCTCTATTGTAATCATGGAATATCCAATATCGAATCTCTGTTAGGCAATAGCTACATTGTAATCTTCAACTCGCTGAATACAGAATACAAGAACACCACACTGGACGTATTACTCGATCACGAGGGCCGGAACTAGTATAAATCTCATCTTTTTTTGTGATTGATCTTTGCACCAAATGGGTTCCCTAAGAACTAAGTATCTACCGGTAAAAAACACAGACATCAAATAAGGCCCACTTTCTCATTACTGTGTATCAAAGGTAAACAAAGCCAAGAAGGAAAGCATATGCAATAGTATTGACTTTTGGAACATGCTAACTGTGGGAAATTTTTGTAAAGGGGAAGTTAACAACAATGCTTAATTAGAGCCTGTTTGGGACAACTCCACCAGCTCCAGATCCACCAAAAACAAACTCACTCTACAAAAAGTTACCCAAACACACTAGCTCCACCAAATATGGATTCACCAAAAAGATAAATCCAAGGGCCAGATTCACTAATTTGGTGAATCTCCTCAAGGGGTGCTCCACCAAACTGGAATTGATGGAGTTGGAAAAATTACCCACCACTGCCACTGGTTACACAACTTACCAGTTCGTTCTATTTTTTTGTTTCCTCCCCGCACGCGACCCCGGCCTCCGCCGTTCGTTATTCACTGCACGAGACGCCGAGCTCCGTCTCCCACGCCTGCCTGGCAGGGCCACTGCAGCCCCTTCCGTGAGCTCCGGCGAGTCTGCGCCTGCCCGCCCCAGTCGTGTCCAGAGAGGCCGCCATGGCCGGCCGCCGCGTGCCGCGCCTCGCACCGCCGGAGAAGCAAATCCCCCATGTCAGCGGCGGAGCAGATCCCATCCCCACCCACCTAGAAGCCCGAGCTCGTCAAGTTCTACCTCCTCCCACGCACCCACGCCCGTGAGCTCCGCCGGGCGGTGCGGCGCCATGGCAGCGCCCGCCGGGGGCCATGCTCGGTCACCGAATATCTGCTCGCAGTGGCCATGCCCCACCGGGGCTCCGCTCGCCTGCTGCCTGCGTAACCTCGCATCGCAACCCTACAACAGCAGAATAGCAAATGCAGCATAGCAGCCGAAGCCTGCAGGTGGCCATGCCGTGCGGAGTGCACTCCTAGCCTAGAGAAACAGGGAAACGGGAAGAAGACCGGGCTTCCGTCCGGAGGAGGAAGAAGACAGACAACATGCTTTTTGAAGACATTGACAAGTGGGTCTATTCTAGGGGCAAATCTGGCAATTCCAATTAAAATGTCCTTGCGTGGATCTGAATCTACAGTATAGCCAAACGGTTCCCTAGTAGATTCACGGTGGATCTCAGATCCATTAGTGGAGCTGCTCCATGATGAATCTCATATCCAGATTCATTTTTTGACTAGTGGAGCAGTCCAAACATGCCCTTATTATGAGTGTTTGACTAGGACACCCTAAAGAATACAGGATTAGCTGGTGCCAGAAGACAGCTTGCTACGGAGAATATAAATTCTTTCTTGGTACATAGACTGTATATATACATAATATTAAAAAGGCAAAATTTTTGCCGTATTTTTTTTCTGACAGCCTGCCCAAATCCGGCTCGGTCTCGCTCTCACCCGTGTCCTCTCCAGTATGCCAATTTCTTTTCTATTTGCGTTAACCGAACAGAGATTAGAGTAAGAAAGAGAATAGAAAGAAACACGGGGTTCTAGATGTAAAGATGCCAGAGAAAAAAAGGTGAAAGGACATTAATAGTTTTTAATATATATCAGGGTTCCTAATGCAAAATGTTCAAAACCAAGTGGACATCTCCTGGTGGGCTTTATTTTCGACCTGGACTGAATCCATCAAGTTGGGTCGGCTTTCTGTGGACCGGACCAAGCCCATGCAAGACTTTTTTTTCTTTAGTTTTTCTCTTTTTCTATAAAAACATAGATCTTGCAAAATTCGCAAAAAATCATAGAAAAAATCAGAAAAATGCCAAACCAGTTTTGTTAGCTTCATAAAAATGTGATCTATCCATAGATGTTATAAATCTTATTAGGTTATGTTTTTTTATTAATTCCTAAAAAACTTTTTTTTAAATATGGATTAATTAATGGTACAACTAATTATTTCATCAACCGGAACCTTAGGCAGATTATTGTCTAATGAAATATAAACAAATGTATTTATGTAGTTCCTGACGAGTAATGCCGCGTGAAAAATCAAGAGAGGTCTCCTGTCATAATCATTGGTGGACAGACCAATTCTTGACACATCGACAAAAAAATTACGGAGGTTGATATGATGCATTAAAAAAGCTATAAAGGTCGATATTGAGTCAGAGAAACACATGGGTAGGATGAAAAATAAAATTTATGATATATTTATATCTAAATAATTATGAACTTTGAAACAGAAGGAAAAAATATGCCAAGGTATAGGACCTTGTTATTTATTGCCAACATTAACTTTTATATTATGGACGTCATCATAAAATAAATTATAAAAGCATAAAACATGAGATACGCACCATTCACATTATCGTTTTGCATGAATATTTAATAGTTTTTTTTTCTCCTGTTGCAACGTACTCCCTCCGTCCAACAAAGCTTGCAATTATAGAAAGCGTGCCAGTCAAACTGACTCAAGTTTGACCAAATTTATAGCAAATAGTATTAACATTTTTGTCTCCAAATAAATTTATTATAAAAATATATTCTATAACTAATCTAATGATACTTATTTTGTATTATAAATATTAGTATTTTTTATATAAATTTAGTCAAAGTTTAAACTGTTTGACTTCTCGAAAAGCGAGAATTGCATGTTTTTATGGACGGAGGGAGTACGAGCTACATATAGGGCAAAGAAAGAGATGTTCCACATAAACTTCGTTACGGTGAAAAACATAGTAATGATGATCAACGAAGAGATACTGTTATCATTGGACTGGTACCAATTTTACTATTTAAGGTTAAACGGTTTGCTCCCAGGACAAAAGGCTGTGCCGTACTATTTATGGCATTGCAAGAAACAAAGGATAAAAAAGTACATTATCAATATGTGCCGTACTATTCCCAGGACAAGGCTGGGCCTTATTTGGGCTGTGAACTGGAGTTGGGCTGATTTGGTTAGCATTGAGATAGCTAATGGATGGCATCGGATAGGGGCAAGAAGGCACAGGTGACTCTACTTAACAACGTTAGAGAATCCGCGCCGAGCCCCCCGCCGCTCTCGCGCGCTCTCTCTGAGTCTCTCTCTCGTCCCCACCCTGCCGGCGAGCGACGGACCGGGCGATCATGCTAGGGGTGCTAAGGTACGCATGACCCTCCTCGTCCCTTTCCCCGCATGCACCTAAACCCTAGTTCGGACCCTAAAAATTTTGCGGCGGCAGAGGGGCACGCCGAAATCCCACCCCTCTTCCCCACGTTTTGTGTCTACCGGGGTGTAGCGGTGTTTGTTCGAGTCACATCCAGCCGATTACATGTGTCCATCTGATTGGAACTTTGGGCTTTAACGGACCGACTTCTTTCAACAAGAATCGATATACAGCCCTTTGTTTAGAAATCCGATCAAATAATCGATATACAGTTTCAGATTAGTTCGATAGTATTCCTTTGGGAGTTTATTGCAGTGCTGCAAATAAGAGGTATGACCTGTTTTTCTTAATAGCTCCATGGTCCATGTTTGTATGACCTCTTTCTAGGCAGATAGGAGAAATCTTAAAAGTGAGAAAGTTGTTGTTCAATTGTGCAGCTGCTTGACTGCTTCTATGGTACTTCTGTATGTTTGGTCTAGACTAAGTAGTAGTAGAGAACATATATTACATATAGTCCAATGGAAGGTAAAGCCTAGTCTTGACTACCTTAACACCAGTACACTACAACCTGCACCAACAAATATGGGCTTCAGTGAGCTCTTTTCTTTCAGTTGTCTGCGGTAATGCCCTTTGCTCCAAGATACCACTGATGTATGTTTTCAGGGAGCACATCGATACTTTAAATACACTTAGGACAAAACCCAAGGAATAGGCTACCTGGTAGATACATCAGGTGTAATAGAGTAGAGTGTGCACTGTGCAGGCATTTTCACGTTAGCACTCCATGCTATAGTTGATGGTTGAGCTTAGGACTTGTTTGTTTCCCCTCCTAGATTATATAATCTAGCTTATGAGTCAAGCGTAACATAGTAAAAGAGCACCCTAGATGCCAAAATAATCTGAAATAAGCTGCCCAGGAGATGATTATTTCAGATTATTTTGGCATCTTGGGTGGTCGTTTATAATACTACCATTGGACCATAAGCTTATATGGAAGAAACAAACAGATGCCAAAATTATCAACGTTGGTCTTTCAGTCCCGACATAATGACTTTTATTAGCATTCCGTTAATTGGTTAGACGGTTATAGTTTTACATTGTTTTTTTATACTGCTTATTACCCCCCATATTTTGCCCCTTGTTATATTTCTAAAACAACTCTGCTTCAGCCTTGAGAAAGATGCGGAAAGCTAAGAGGGGCGGCGGAGATCTCACTAGAAACTCTTGTAAGAACAGAAAAGCTCGCAAGACTGAGTGGATCTCAGGTCTGCTAGTTCTTCCTTTTTGCTATCCTCACCACCCCCCACCACCACCACCACCACACACACACACATTTCCACAGTTTATTGGAGCATTCACAGTTGCCTTAATGTTTTCTTTTCTTCAACTAGGTCGCTTGCGTGATGGGGACTCTAGTCAAGATGTTTGCACTAAGCTATCTGATTGGGGTAAAAGTGTCGTCTCAATTTCTTTATGCAATGGTAATTATATATACTGCTACACTCTTCTTAGTTTTGCAGCAAATATATATTGAAACACTACCAGTTAAATGATCCGAGCGAGTTGCAATCTTCTGTAGGAGACATAACCTTATTTTCATGCTCGGGCATGGCTATAGGACACAATAGGCACCGCAGTACAAGGTTTCTAACCTCTGCAAGTTTGGTTAGAGCTTTTGATGGTAAAACAAACGAGCACTATTTTGACTTGAAGGTTGTCACCGACATTCACTGCTTATTACTCCTCTTTTTTTTCTTTTTTTTCTGGGGGGTGTGTGTGGGGGGGTCGTTATGTAATCATTTCTTGCCTTATCATTGTTTTGTAGATTGAAGTGCGCCGTGAAGGCAAGGAAGTATATATGGGGTTTTTGGCTGAATATGATTTAGTTCACAACTTTGCTGTTGTCCAAGTCTCGCGCTTCCGTGATGTTAATGTTGGAACTTTCCATCGTAAGCTGAAATCTGTGCCCCATGGTGAGGCATGTGTAGTTGGACGTGATGTCTCTGGCGACCTAACAGCCAAGAGTGTGGAATTGGGTGGTGATTTAAGGGTACATAAGGATGATAAAGATCTTGACAATAAAACCTCAAAGGTACACTCGCATGACAATAAAGCCATTTTATTCTGTTTAATTTATTTTATGCATATATGCAATAAAAATGAATTTTATTTTATATTTAACTCTTGTTCCATACCATTTATATTTTGTTCAAATGGAACCCTCATTACCTGTCACCTTTATTGTGCTATTAGGCTTGGGAAGGTGCAACAATTTTTTCTTTTGATGGGGAAGTTGTTGGCATGAACCTATTTTTGGTTGCGGAAAGAGCAGTTTTCCTACCATGGGGCACAATTTTGAAGTGACTGGAGCGTTACTGGACATCCTGGGAAAAGGCGAGTGGTCTTGCACGGTCAACAAGTTTGGTTGACGGGTATGTCTAAGTGATGTATGCCCTTCATTAGTTCACTTACTCCATTCTACCCCACTTCCTCTTCTCTTGCATGAGCTTAGAAGGTCAGCCTTTTGTGTTCCAGACAACATATGTATGTGATAATCTGGATCATTCACTGTTCTTCCTTATCTTGTTTGGCATCTGCACTTTTCAGTTTCTCAATGTTTACTTCAAATATTAACTTGTTTCTTTGACACCTCAACCAAAATATTTGTTGTTCTTAGGCATGTATCATTGTATTAGATTTTTCGTATTTCTTATGCCATTGTTGCAGCTGTATGTTTGTCTTATTGAAATGTGCACACTAGAAGGCATCATTGTATTATATCCATAGTTCCATACAGCTTCAGGTCATATTTTATCTATCGTATTTTTGGCCTATCATTTTACCTTTTGGCACCATTTTGTTTATTAACACACTGGCTTGATCCATTTTATTTTTGGGTTAGTGGTAACTATTATTTTTTTCTGCAGGTTTGGAGCACCTGTAGGTGGTAAATCTAACAGCCACCCAGAAGGTGAGCCTACAGCCACTCCTTGAGACTTCTTAACTTTGTGGTATCATGCAAATTGTTGCGGCTTTGTGATGATATCTATTTAGAAGTTGTGCAAGTTTAGCTTTTTACATTTTTATATCAACTAGTTTTACTCTTTTACTTGTACGCTTATATTGCTTGAGTATGTTCATGCACACCACCAACTTCTAATGTGGATGTGGATTGCTGATCAGGCTGTTATCGTAATATAACTAACATTACATGCTGATCTTTATGCACACATAGAATTTGTTAGTCATTGGATTCGCACTCTTGGTAGCAGTAGAATCCTTACTCTCATCGAGAGAGGATGACACTAGGAGTTGGGGCAATTTTCTGGTTTATTTCTCACACAAACTCATACAATGCCATGCCAACCTGAGGGGTTGGGGATACATATTTATAGGGCTGCTAGCCAACCAAGCATATGCCAAGATGCTAGTCTAAGATGCTATAAAGATGCTGTCCTACAGATGCTAACTGCTAGTCTAAAATGCTAGAAAGATGATGTCCTACAGATGCTAACTGCTGCCCTAAAAGCAGTCAAGGATGCAGTCTACAAAGGACACAAGGACCACATGTGTTGCGTACTGCAGCAGCCCCACAACCACCAGCCAACACAGAGACTTATCTATCACTCTCCCCCTAAGTCTTGTGTGGCTCCTTGTGAGGTATATGGGCCATCCCGATCCTGGCGCGAAGTTCCTGAAACTTGACCCGCCCAAGGGACTTAGTCAGGAAGTCGGCGAGCTAGTCTTGGGTGTTGATGTAGTTGGCCCGGACACTCCCTTCCTCCAGGCAGCTCCTGATGAAGTGGTGCCTCACCCGGATGTGCTTGCTGCGCTCGTGGAAGACAGGATTCTTTGCCAAGGCCAAGGCAGACTTGCTGTCCACCCTGAGCTCCACTGCCTCTGCATCTCTGCCGAGATCGCCAAGCAGCCGAGCCAGCCACAAAGCCTGAGTAGTAGTGGTAGTGGCTGCGATGTACTCTGCCTCGCAGCTGGACAGAGCCACCACCTGCTGCTTGACCGACTACCAGCTGATCGGACACTTGCCGAGGAAGAACAGCGTCCCGCTGGTGCTCTTGCTCGTGTCGATGTCGCCGGCATGGTCGCTGTCGCTGTACCCGATGAAATGCGCCGCACCGGGGCACCTCGGGTAGTGCAAGCCGTAATCGGAGGTGCCTGCGACGTAGCGGAGGATCCTCTTTACAGCCTACTGGTGCTCCGCCGTCGGTCGCTGCTTGAACCGGCTGACGTAGCCGATGACGAACGCCAAGTCCGGTCGCGTGTGGACAAGGTAGCGAAGGCTGCCCATAATGCGCCGGTACTGCGTCGCGTCCACCTCCTCCTCCGTACTCTCTTGACTTAGCCTCAGCCTCTCCTCCATAGGAGTGTGGGCTGGGTTGCAGCCGGTGAGACCGCCTAGCTCCACAATGCGCTTGGCGTAGGCAGTCTGGCGAAGAGAGGTGCCGGAGCTGTCCTGGTGGACCTCGATCCCCAGGTAGAAGGAGAGAGGGCCCAAGTCGCTCATCTGGAAAGTCGCCCTCATCTTCTCCTTGAACGCCTCGATCTCCACCTCCTTGGTGCCGGTGATCACCAAGTCGTCGACGTAGACGCCTACCAGCAGGGCCTTTCCTCCGCTACCTTGCAGGTAGATGGCCGCCTCGTGTGGGCTTTGCTCGAAGCCCATCCCCTTCAGCGTGGAATCTAGCTTGGCATTCCATGCCCTCGGTGCCTGCCACAAGCCATAGAGGGCCTTGCGCAGGCGAAGCACCTTGCGCTCCTTGTCGGGAATCACAAATCTCGGCGGCTGATGCACGTAGACCTCCTCCTTCAAGTCGCCATTAAGGAACGCCGAATTGACATCCATGTGATGGACACGCCAGCCCTCCTGGGCAGCTAGTGCAAGGAGGAGTCACACGGACTAAATCCGTGCAACGGGCGCGATGGCGTCATCAAAGTCGATTCCTTCTTGCTGGACGAAGTCACGCGCCACCAGACACGCCTTGTGCTTGATCACCTCTCCGGTCTCGTCCTTCTTGAGCTTGAAGACCCGCTTGAGTGAGATGGCATGGTGGTCTGCTGGAAGATCGGCCAGCTCCCACGTCTTGTTCCGCTCGATGGCGTCCATCTCCATCTGCATCACGGCACGCCATGCCGCGTCCCTCTCCGTCTCGGCGAAGGAACGAGGCTCGCCATCATCCTGTGCGAGGTGCAGCTCCGCCTCAAAGTCGTGTTGCGCCAGTCCAGGGACCGACTGCTCGCCGAGGAGGTTGTCCACGGTACGGTAGCGCAGAGGCTCGCCGCCGTGGTAGGCGTCGATGCGATCCTCATCGTTGGACAGCGGAGTGGCAAACTCCACTGTGCGTTGCTCGTCGTGGGCCGAAGTTGCCGGTGCCGAGTCTGAAGGGGTAGGGTCCGGTGTAGGAGACCAAGGCGTGGCCGGCGGTGCTGGTGGTGGACTCGCCGGAGCCTGTGGACTTACCGGAGCTGGTGGCGGTGGTGGTGAAGGACTCGCCGGAGGTGGTGGCGAATGAGGTGGTAGGGTAGGCGAGCTCGGTGAGGACGAGCTGCTAGCTCCCCTCACCTCCTTGAAGTGGACGTAGTCGACGACGAAATCGCTGGTCGTCGGAGTCGAGCCGTCATCCACCATCTTGCCCCACGTCTAGCTTCGCCCCTCGTCGAACACGATGTCACGCGTGATGCGCACGCACCGTGTCGCAGGGTCGAGGACGCGGTAGGCCTTGGCGCCCTCCGCGTAGCCGATGAAGACCCCTGGCGTGCTTCGGTCGTCGAGCTTGTCGACGTGGTTGAGCTCCTTGACGAAGGCCAGGCAGCCGAAGACGCGAAGGTGGCTCACCGCAGGCTTGCGCCCGTGCCAGGCCTCGTATGGCATCTTGCCGTCGAGGGCCTTGGTGGGGGAGCGGTTGAGCAAGTGGACGACAGTCATCACCGCCTCACCCCAGTAGATCAACGGCATCCCTCTCTGCTTGAGGAGGGCACGGGCGGTGGCCACCACCGTCTGGTTGCGGTGCTCGACGACGCCGTTCAGCTGTGGAGTGTACGACACGGAGAAGTGGCGGTGGATCCCCTCATCGGCGTAGTACGCCACGAACTCGGTCGCCGTGAACTCGCCGCCGTTGTCCGTGCGTAGGACCCGAAGCTTGCGGTCGCACTCTGCCTCCGCAGCAGCTTGAAGGCGCTTGATGGCGTCCGCTGTGGCTGCCATGGCGTCGAGCAGGACAGCCCATATGTAGTGGGACATGTCATTGACGAGGAGGAAGTAGCGCCGGCCTCCAGGTGTAGCCGGTGTCATGGGACCACAGAGGTCACCGTGTACGAGCTCCAGCTTCTCCTTGGCACGGAAGCTCGCCTGGCGAGGGAAAGGGAGCCGCCGCAGCTTGGTGAGGACGCAGGTGTCGCAGAACTGCTCCACGTGGTCGACGTGCGGCATGCCTCGCATCATATCCTTGCTGCCGAGCTGCCTCAGGGCCTCAAAGTTGAGGTGCCCAAAGCACTCGTGCCACGTCCAAGCGTCATCGTCGCGGCGGGCTGCAAGACAAAGAGGTTGCGTCACCTGTGCATGAAGGACGTAGAGGCGGTTGCTCCTATTGACCTTGACGAGGAGCCGGTGTCGATGATCCCAGATGCGCAGCACCCCATGCTCGATCTCCACATGCGATCCGCTCTCATCCAGCTGTCCCAAGCTGATGATGGAGTTCCTCAACGCGGGAATATAGTAGACACTGGTGAGCAGTCTGTGCTCGCCAGTCTTGACGACGAAGACGACAGAGCCGATGCCCTTGATCTCCACAGCGGAGGCGTCACCGAACTTGACGGTGCCTCGAACGCCTGAGTCGAGCTCGGTGAAGAACTCCCGCCGCCCGGTCATGTGGTGGGTGGCGCCGGTGTCAAGGCACCACCCGTCGGTCTTGTCGTTGCCGGAGCTGTCGTCGAGGAGGACGTGTGCTTTTGGCTCGTCAAGGTGGAGGAGAGCCGTTGCGGCCGGTGCCGCTGGAGGTAGTTCGATGCTTGCATGAGCAATGAACAGAGCCGGCTCCTCCTCCTCTGCCTGCGCGACGTGGGCCTGGCCGCGTCGTGGCTGTCGACAATCCTTGGCCCAATGACAAAGCTTGCCGCAGTTGTAGCAAGGGTCGTCTCGTGCTGGCTTTTGCTTGCCAGCGGTGCCACCCTAGGTGCCTCCACGATCATCACCCTCGGCATGTCCTCGCGCCCCTGCCTGGGTGTCTTTGCGCAGCTTGCCACGCTTGCAGCCGCCTGTCGTGGAAGAAGGCTCCCCCTTCTTTCTGTCACCTTGGCTGGCAGCTCACTGCTCCTGAGTGAGGAGGAGCTTCCCGCCAATAGTGACGGGTCCCGAGAGGCGTTGTGGCTCATCGCTGTCAATGACCTTGAGGCGGCCCAACGCCTTCTCGATCATCATCGTGGAGAGGTCCAGCAGAGACTCGATTGAGCGAGCCATCTGCTTGTACTTCTCGGGGACGTAGCAGAAAAGCTTCTCAACAGCTCTCTCCTCGCCATAGGTGTCATCGCCGAACTGCACCAACTTCTGCAACAGAGTGTTGAGACGGAGAGCAAAGTCATCAACGTCCTCACATGGCTTGAAGGTCAGGTTCTCCCACTCCTTGCGAAGTGCCTGCAGTATGGACTTGCGGGCGCGGTCGCTGCCGATGCGTGCTGCAGCGATGGCGTCCCAGGCCTCCTTGGCAGTCCGCTTGCTGGTAAACGAAAACTGCATCTCGGGCGGGACTGCAGCAATGAGAGCATCCAGCGCCCGTCGGTCTTGGTCGTAGTTGACGTCGCCGTACCGGACTGCATCCCACATATGCCGCACCTAGAGCCTCACCCTCATCACCGTAGCCCACTCAATGTAGTTGGTCTTGGTGAAGGTAGGCCACCCGTCGCCGGGGCTGACGTCCCTGACGACAGCCTGGTACTCGTGGTGACCACGGTACCGAATCGGGGAGAGAGAGCCGCGCTGCCTGTGAAGGCCGCGCTCTCCGTCGACTCGTCCACCGCCGTCATGCGCGCCTCCTCCAGGAGCGCCACCGCCGTGCGCGCCTCCTTCAGGAGCGCCGCCGGCGTGTCTGCGCCTATCTAGACTGCCACCGCGCTCGTGGGCGTACGTGGCTGCCCACTGCGCCACTCGCCCTCGCGATGCCTCCCTCTCTAGTAGCTCGAGGTCCGCATCGGCGCTGTCATCAGCAGCGATAGAGCTGCTGTTGCTGCCGCGTAGAACCTCGACCTCCGCTGCTACTGCACGCGTTGCATCCGCCGCTGCTGCTGCTTCCACCTTCGCTCTAGCTGCTGCCAGCTCCGCTGCTGCAAGCCTCGATGCCCTTGCCGCTGCTGCAGCGGCGTCTGCTGCTGCTCGCTCGTGCTTTTCTGCCGCGGCAAGGTCGGCGTCTTGCCGACGCCGCGTGCTCGAGGCGACCGAGCCCTGAGACTGTCCTGCGGACATGGCGCGCTATCGAGGGGGCTGCTGCTACCGGCTGGGGCTGCTGCGAGGCCGGGGAAGGAGATGAGCAGGAGATGCTCAGGCTACAGGATAGTACGGCTCGGATACCACTTGTTAGTCGCTGGATTCGCACTCTTGGTAGCAGTAGAATCCTTACTCTCATCGAGAGAGGATCACACTAGGAGTTGGGACAATTTTCTGGTTTATTTCTCACACAAACTCATACAATGCCGTGCCAACCTGAGGGGTTGGGGATACATATTTATAGGGCTGCTAGCCAGCCGAGCATATGCCAAGATGCTAGTCTAAGATGCTAGAAAGATGCTGTCTGTCACAGAACCTCCTAATTATGATGGCCCACATGTACCTGTCATTGTCATAATGACCTCTGACAGCCGTACTTATGTTCCTCAAAACTTAGAAGGCCTGTTTTTCTCCGAACAGGATCCAATCACAGGAGTATTGCAATATTACAACAGTTTATTCAAAATACCATCAGAGTAAAGTAGCGAAAGTCTTACAATAACTTAAGTTTACAAACCACAATTTCCAAACTTCAAACCTTATGTAGCATTATTACAAACCGGTAGTATGGAAGTATTAGTAGTAACTTTATTACAAACACACAAGCGAAGTGCCTTGCCCAGAGGCTACACAGTCTACTCGTCGTCACTTTATTCAGCCACAACGGTCATGCAACAAGGCTCAAAGCAGGCTTGTTCATGAACCACACCTGCAACAAGGGGTTTAACAAACCCTGAGTACGAGAGTACTCAACAAGACTTACCCGACTAAGAAAAAGACTCCAAGGGCATGCTAGCTTTAGGGAATCAAGGTACGAGTATTCAAGAATCAAAATTTCTTTTGTAGAAAAGCTTACTAAAATAAGTCCTTACCTTCAATATTTTACTTTTACCATTGATGGTTCATTAACTAATTCTAAGTGATCCTAATCTAGATCAAAGTAATTCTCATCAAGATCTTTCTCATTCTCTTTCGATTCCAGTTCTTAACTACGATGATGGTGCAAGGCCAAGACTCCTTTCTCGTGGAGCAACGACGATTCGAACTGCTTCGTTTACCCAGCTGGGGATTCCTAACCACACGACATATGTAGAACCAAATCTTGCACATATCAACTCTTACCCGAGTAACCCAAAACCAGAACGTGTCCATCGCCACCCGAAAGCACAGTACTCCTCGAACCTGGCCCAATTCTAGCCCCGAGGGTACACGCTACTCTCGTCATCTCTCCACTCCTAGTGCGAGGTTAGACGTTCTCGTAATGGAATAGTTGAAGTAAGGCTTACCCGACATGGGTACATGGCCAGTACTAATAAAAACTCCATGACACGAGGGCCAACAACGTACAATCCTTAACTGATAAGACGGAAACACTACATTGAGACTCCTTTCCTAATGCAAGTTAGCAGTGGCCAAACCACCCGCCCGATCTTACAAGTTCAATCTCATATTTCAATATTCATTAAGTATGGCATCATGGCCATGTAAACATTCATTTAAAAAGCTTAACTCATAAGCATAGCGAAGCATACTACACATTTCAGTAAAACAGGTATCAAGGGTGATATCGCAATAATCAAGGATGACAATGCAGCAATTGGGTTACCACTCAACTCCTAAGTACTTAATGCAGTAAACCATAGTATAAATAATAAATATTTGTAATACTCAAGGTAGGGTTTAAATACACCGGGGCTTGCCTTGCTCTGACTCGATGACTAACTCAGGCTCAAAGATTTCGACTTCTGGTTCGGAACCCACCGACGACAACTCTTCTCCGGAGACTTGCTCGTCAACTTTAACTTCTTCGAAAGCGGGAACTACACGAGTATATAACATGTCTCAACATGATGCAGTGATAAACATGATGTTTGATGATGATATGCCATGGTTTACGACTTGAGTACAACTTTTCTTTACGGTACAGTTGCAAAACAGTAAAACCTACTAACTAATAGCGATAACTTAAGCGATACTAGCGTTTCTTACCAAACATGTTACTAACGAGCTCAATCATAAAATTAAGGTGCCAAGGATCACCAAGAATTAGTGTCCCAAGGTCATCACTCAATCAAAATGGCACACAACACTTAAAGTTAACAATTTAACATTTATTTAAACATTTAATTAATTAGGCATAATTAATATTAGATCAAACTTCATCTAAATGAGCTTAAACTTTTTCTATGGATTAATCATGGTCTAAAATAGTGTCAAAATAAATTTCATGATTTTTGGATTAATAATTTAAGTACTAAAATTCATGGAAGTTGCATTTAATATTTAATTGAACTAATTAAATAACTTACAAAAAGTAATCAAATTTAGCATTTAATATTTTTTCTAAGTAATTTATATCATGAAAAGCTTACACAAAAATTTTCATTATTTTTGGAGCTCCACAGAATTTTTAATGAAATAAACAAATACCAACACTATTCATATTTTTGAAAAAGAAAAACAAAATCTTTCTTCTCGGGCCGCCTCCTCCTTCTCTCTTCGGCTCGGCCCAACCATGCGGCCTGCTCGCGCGCTCGCGCCCGTGCTCGCCTGCGTGGCCCAGCAACGCGCGCGGCCCAGCAGACCAGCCCAGCCGCGTCCGCGCCCGCGCTCCCTCTTTCTCGTTGACAACTCGTCCCCACCTGTCATCACCTTCCTCCGCGCTCTCCTTCTCTCCCGCGACCCGGCCATGCCCGCACGGTGGCCGGCCGACGATTACAGTGTCGGTCGCCCAACCAAGCTGCTCAACGACATCTACACTTCACCGTGAATCCATTTTAACACCTAACGGCTACGCTACAACTCCGGGAAGACCTTCCCGACGGCCATGGCGGACCGACGGTCACAGTGACCGGCGTCCCGGCGATCCACTATGGTAGCATCTAAAGCGAAAGCACAGGGAGCAACAGGAGCTTACAGCGGTCGTAGTGAAGCCACAAGGAGGCGCTGGGAGGCGGTGGAGGGTGCTGGCCACGTGAGGGCGGCTCGGTCGCTGGAGTTGGGCACGGGAAATGGTGGTGCGGCGGTTCGGGAGAGCAAAAGGCTTGAACAGTTGGACCACGAGGTGCGCGAGGGCGAGGTGAACGTGACGGTGTGGTTTGCGTGGCTGGTGGCGGCTCAACGGCGTCAGCGGCGAGCGGCGGAGCTAAGCGGCGACGGCGGTGGCGAAACAGAGAAGAAAGAAATGCTCCACGGTGATCTCGGTTATATATAGGCAAGGGTCTCAGTAACAGCCCTGGAAGACGCGCGACGTCGCGCTAGCGATCTTGGGCGCGCGGGAAGGGCCTGGACAGCCACGGCGGCGCGTCGGCGCCCATACCGGCCGGTGGCCGGCTGCCAATGGTCGTGCTACTGTAGCTCCCCCCAATCTTTCAAATTCAAATTGTTTTCTCAAATTACTCTCAAATTCATGTAACAACTCGAAAAATTCCCAAGATATGAAATCTTCAGGATTTCAAGCTCTACAAGTTTTGTATTGAACACTTTTCCAAATTTGAACTGGATTTTGAAATTTGAGTTTAAATTCAAAAGGGGACACTTTTTGGAAATTTGGTAATTTAGAAATTACTTTGAATTTTATATTGAAACTTCAAAAACTTCAAACTCCAAAGTTGTACATCTAGCCAAGACCTACAACTTTGATATTCAAACTATTTTCAAATTCTGCCTCCATTTTGAAATTTGAGTTTGGGGATAAAAGGGGTCAAATTTGAAATTTGCTTCTTTTTAAAATTGCTCCACATTTTACACTAAAACTTTGAAAACTCAAAACACCAGCCCTTAAAAAGTTCTACAAACTTGGTTTTAAACTTTTTCCCAAATTTTGCTTAGATTTTGAATTATTTAAAAAGGGGTAAAACTAGGGTTTTGGATTTTAGGATTTTCGGAGGAATTTTCAATTGAAATTTGTTGCTACCTTAATTGGTGATTATTTAATGATCAAACTATCATCCAAGGGCATCATTTAGACAAGCATGACATGGTTGACCAAATGCCACTCTTGGTTGATCAATTTAGCTTTTGAAATTCTTTTAACATTTCCCCAAATTTGAATTCAAATTCGAATCGAAAAACTCGCGACAAGTTTTTGGATTCCAATTCAAACTCAAACTTGGAGCTTCATTTTATGTATTAAACTTGAGTTCATACCCTACACTTGACACTAGTGTGTAACACAGTCACACACCTCAAATTACGCAGGGCATGGACTAAGTATTTGCGGTGGCATTCGAAATTAGGGTTTTTGATTCGAGTCACACCACTGAGAAGCACATCCAACCTAGAAAGGTAAACTCATTTTAGTTAATGCATAACAGGGTTGACCTAATCATGGATGCTTTGCGATGCAATATGATGACATGGCAGGTTAATTAGCAACCATAACACCCGAGGTGTTACACTGTCCTACAGATACTAACTACTAGTCTAAGGTGCTAGAAAGATGATGTCCTACAGATGCTAACTGCTGTCCTAAAAGCAGTCAAGGATGCAGTCTATAAAGGACACAAGGACCACATGTGCTGCGTACTGCAGCAGCCCCACAACCACCAGCCAACACAGAGACTTATCCATCAGAATTTATGCGAGTTACACATTGAAAAAACCACTTTGGGTATGTGTACATACCCCATGGTATGTGCAAATACCTTTGGGTGTATCTACATGCCCAATATAAGATATAACCATGAAAAAAAATAAGTAGAATTCTTTTTTTTTGCATAAGGCCATATATTGCATTTACTGCATAGTAAAAAGGAGCATGTCCATACACTGAATGAATACCCACATCTTTGTCTTGCATACCATTTTGAATAATCATGTATATGCACATACTTTATTTAGACACCCCAAGTATGGTCAGAAACTCTTTAGATTGTGGGAGTAGTGGGAGTAGTTACTCCTGGAGTAGGAAAAAGGATTCCTATCCTATATATAAAATCACACACACACACACACCAGTGCTGATCACTTGACCTTGTTGCACCAGAACACAGGGATTGTCTCAACCAGGAACACTTAGATATAGACGACAAGGGTTACCCTAAGTTACCATCAACCATGTTAGATGGTGAGTCAGCGTTTCTATATTTGCTGACCTTTTGTAGCTCTCCTGTACTACTAACAACTATAACAAAATGTATATTTCTCAGCTGGCATGATTTTGGTCAATACTTTTGAAGAGCCTTTTGGCGATATACGTGGTAAAGGTGGCAATAAACGTGGTAAAGATGTCTGGACAAAACTTGGTGAAAAAGCTTCTTCTAGAATAAGCCGTAGTGTTGTCGCACTGGCTTCATTCAATGGTGACTTTATAGTGATGTGGCATTTGCTGTTTAATTAATGTCTGTTTTGATCACAACTAGCTGATAGCCAGACTGCCTGATAACCAAAATGTGGTGCAGGAGAAAAAAGAAATTTTACATGCACGGGTTTTTTTATTAGATGGAATGGGTCTACAAAGATTTTGACATCGGCAAGCTTGATTAGAAATTCTGGTGACAAAAACAACATTGTTGAAAACTTGAGGGTTAGTGCTCATTATTCTGCGATTGCTTGTTCTTTTAAAGTGTTGCTTAAGTCTCATCATTTGTATCATTTTCAGATTGAAGTGTTGCTTCCAAGCAGCACGGAAAGGATAAATGGGACGTTAGAGCATTATGATCTACATTACAATGTTGCTCTAGTCAGTGTCAAGAATCACTATGATCTTCGTCCAGCAAATACTCTGCCTTCTCGGCCTAAGTGGTGTTCTGATGTAGCAGCTGTAGGGCGTTGTTTCGAATCAAGTGCATTAATGGCTATGAGTGGGAAGCTGATTTCCTCGAGAAGCGCACTTGATTGTTTGTATCTTGTAAATTCCTCGTGCAAGATTACTAAGGTAATTATATGTTTTTGTATTGCCTACTTTTTTATGGTGAGTAAATATAGAGTCAATTCCCTATTTGCCATTGGAAAAAGATGTGCTTCCTTATCTGCCATTGAAAATTTTGCAGTTCCTTATCTGCCATCAAGTTTATCTTCGGTTCCTTTCGTGCCACTATTGTGTACAGAACCTACTAACGGTGCTATTTGGTATATGAAAAGGCAAATATGCCCCTAGGATAGGACGCAACAAATGTTTCGATGTTTCCTTTCCTAGCCATTATGGAGTAGTGATCTTTGTTTCCTTTCATGCTATTAAGGTGCAAAGACCTCTATGTTATAGTTTCAAGCACACATAATATTAGTTCAAATGATAATAAAATATTTTCCAAAACAGGACACAAAAACTGGTCTGAACACAATATCAAAAAAGTGTCTGAACACAGTGTGCATAGAGATGGCCCAAATACACCAAGTCTGGCATGCAGTTCCTAAGGGACAGAAGCTCCACATTATAGTTTTTAACATACATTATTGGTTCATAGAAACCAAGCCAAGCAAAAGGATGACATGCTCACAGCTCACAGTACACTTTCACATCAATGACTAGGCCTTCTAATGCTTCTGGTAGACTTCGAAGGATTAGTAAACAACAGCTTCTTGCTTCTGGTAGCCATTGCTGGGTTATCAAATGGCTGCAATATCTTCGCCATCTTTCTTTTCCGTTTAGGCTTCTCCTTTGCCCCATCCTTCTTCTCTTTCCTGGTTGTTGCAGCAATTTTCTTTCTTTTCTTGGGTGGCACAGCAACAGGACCTACAGCTTGCCCATATGAAATGGACATCAACGCAGCCATAAGATACTCAATGGAAAGTGCCTCTGTCTGCCACTCGCAGACCTACACCTGAACATGTATGCATAAACTCATTTCAGCCCCCCCACAAATAGTCACAAGGTCATGTAAAGAATCTAATTTGATATCTTACCTGATTGATTTCTCAGAACATGATGTGTCACCTTTATCTCTCTTTTTTTCAGTTGAAGCCTCGGTGCTTTGACTACATAAGGAAGTCACTTAGAAAACACTGCAAATTTTAATGGAGATATAAGACAGTAAAATTGAGTGCAAACCTTGGTGGAACACTCATACAAGTTGCTGGCGCATCATCATCAAAAGCAACAATGCTTGACTCCATGGCTGCTTTGGTGCTTCTGCTCTTCTTTTTTGGTGGTCCTCTGCATAAGATCAAAGAAAATAATGTAAAAACAGGGTCATTGCACCAAGGAATTAATGTAAAAACATGTAAACAACCGTTTCATGAACTTGTAGTGTTTGGGCCAATTATTGAAGCTCTCTACTAGGTTGTTGGTTACATATCTTTTTTCAATGGCAAATAGGGAATTTACTCGTAAATATATAGTTGCATCAGAGTGAGTTGGTTAGCAATACCTATTTGGAATAGAAATCACAACTTGTCCATGTCACTTTGCTAGCTTGGGATTGGAGGCCCTCTCATTACTCTGGATGGGGATATTCTTGGCATGAACTTCTATGATGAGAAGATTGGAACCCCTTTCATGTTTTGGTGAGACATTGCTAAAGTTTTATCATCGTTTGAGAAAAGAAGGTATTCAAATGCATATCACATGTGTTATTTTTCTGAACACTTTAAGAAGTTTGCTGCATAATCTATTTAATGGTATGCTTAACAATAAGACGGGAGAAAGTTCCAATGATACCTTTGGTGTGCCTTCGTGGAAAATGGATAGGGATTACTGGAGAAGGTTTAACAGGTGGGTATCCTGAAGCATGTTGCTATATTCTTGGGGCATTTCATCATATAGAATGACTGTCAACAATTATGATTAACATTCATAAATCATAACTACAGGTGGCCTGTGCCCATGCCATGCTGGCGGCGTCCTGATTATGTGGATGAGGATGAGGATAAATTTGATGCTGATGAACGCGAGTACTGCTACCTGAAGGGAGTGAAATTCAGGCAATTATAGATGCACTGACACCCTTGATTCTTGTCTCCATATCGTTGCACCTGTGCCACTTGTTATGGTCCTTTTGCTGCTTCTGTTTCTTAGAATTATCTTGTGCTATGTCGTGTAATAGCATGCATTGTCGTACTTGTTAACCGACTAGTTAGTTTCCATTACTGCTTCGGCCCAAGACAGTATTATGCATTTGGGCATTTTTGGGACTTTAGGATTCTTTGAAAGAGATTGAAAGCAACCTGTTTGGTTCCTGACCACTTGGGGGCAGAACAAAACTATTATGTCTATGATAGCCGTGGTGTTTTCATCGTTTCATTTTTAGTATTTTCTTTCACTACTCTACTCGAGGTTTCTTGAATCTTTGAGTGACATTTTCACACGGGCAGTTTGTGTTGATGTGCGTGTGTGGTGCTTCTGATTTCCTTGCTTGCAAGCAGGACATTGCACTGCAGCAGCGTAGTAGATCGATCGAGAGGGAAATCAGATTTTGCTGGGATGGGCACGGCTGCTGCTCTTCTCCCTGGATTGGGCGCCGTGGGCAGGGCCAGGAGGCGCGTCATTACGCGAGTATTGCTCGTGGTCGGGCCGCCCTCTGCGGATGTGCGCCGCCGGACGATCAGCGAACTGTTGTAAACTCTAATGTTCCGTTTGGATGGAGATTTCATTCATTTAATACTAGCGTTCATCCATCCAAACGCCACCTAAAGGAAGGAAAGGTCTGGAAGGCTCTTAAAAGACGGCATTTTGCAAAATAAAACTAATTACACACGAATCTTTTAAGGCTAATTAGTTCATGATTGAACACTCCTTTTGCAAAATTTTTCGCCATGTAAAAAAGGCTAGTCCTATTCCGGATTCCCCCTTGGGAACGTGGGTCGCCACGATCAGCGAACTGTTGTAAACTCTTCCGTGCTTTGGGCTGTTAGTGGGCCGTCCGATCCGGGAGACGGCATACCTGAAAGCCCAGCCCTTTCAGCAACTCCTCCTCGCGTCGCAGCACAGCACAGCAGTCTCCCTCCCTCTCCCTCAGCCTCAGCTGAGTCGCGGGTCGCGGCGGTTTGGGCTCCCTCCCTCTGGGCTCCGGTCTCCCCGCTGGACTCCGATCAACCCCCGCCGGCTGCCCGCCCGCCCTCCGTCCCTCACCGCGTCTCTACGGGATCTCCCCTCGCCGCCGGCTCGCCGCCCTCATGGCCTGGCGCCTCGCCATCTCCAAGGTTTCTCTCTCTCCCTCCCTCGTCCTTTTCTCCTCCCCCCTGCAACAACCCAAGGTTTCCTTGATCGATCTTTCTCGTCTCCCTGTCCTTCCTTCCTCTCCTCGCTTGGGATTCGACGGGAACGAGTCCTGGGACACCTTCCTAGGGAAATCTCGCGTGTCGTCTGACGCCACGAACTAGGGTTTATGACGTTTTCGTCTTTTAATAACAAAACCCAGGCCTCAATCCGATCTAATGCAACGGCAAACCTCTCCGATCATAATACACGATACGCCACATGACCCAAATCTCCATCTTTGTTCGCAGTTTCTACCTACACCCTTAAATCCAGGTCCGAGGAAGCCGAAAACATTGGCCTTGTTGTGGTCTCGTCAGTTTCTGTGTGTTTGGGCGGGCTTCAGGGCTTTATCTTTTTTCAACACTCGTTGTCCACCAAAGCTTTGGCTTTCTTTCGTGTTATATATATCAGCACACTTTGATTGCCTTCACCTGATGTGTGATAATCTTTTCTGCACCCGCCTGTTTGTGTTGCAGGCCGCGAGGCTTCGGTCGGCAAATGCCGTTTACAATCAGCTAGTGGCTTCCTCTCCTCTCAGGGCACCTAGAAGCGACAATGCTGCAGGTATGGATTGGATATAAAAGTGTAAATAACTGCCTTCTGTGCCAATTAGCGTCACCTGCTTCTGCAATCTCCAACATTTACTGTCATTAGGCATATACTATTTTGGTCATCCCTTTTGTATGGCATCTCATGTACTCTTATTTGTGCCCTCACTGTTTGTCGTATATTGCTTCCCCCGTGTTTCCTTTTCTAACCTGTGTTGGTGCTTCACGCAGGTGGCATGCTTAGAAATTTGCAGGAGAGGTACCGCTCAAGCTACACTGGTAGCTTTCCACGCTGGATACGGGAAATGGACTTCCCGAGTGAAGCTTCTCTGCTTAAACAGATCTATAAAAGTGATCCAGAAAGAGTTGTACAAATCTTTGAAAGGCACCCTTCATTGCATTCCAACTCTGCTGCTCTTTCTGAGTACATAAAAGCTCTTGTCAGTCTTGACAGGCTTGAGGATAGTCCCCTGCTCAAAACATTGCAGAGAGGTATCTTCGCTACTGCTTTAGCTGTCATTGAGCAATCCAGTTAATTGTTATTTATAAAACCTCATGTTCCATCACATCAGTTTTCTGTGGCTTTTGGTAGTCGAAACAATGGCCTTACTGCTCTGTGTTTTGTTCTGTAGTTTCTTCGTACACATGATATGTCATCTCATTTTAGAAATTTTCTTTGTGTGTATCATAATATGAAACTCGCTATGCAGGATTTGCTAGTTCAACAATTGAGGAAGAAAGACGTACTGGTCTTGCTGCTTTCGGCAGTTTGGGTCGGCGGACAAAAGATGGAGCTCTTGGTACTGCGAATGCACCTATTCACATGGTTACTGCAGGAACTGGTCAATTTAAGGAGCAGCTTTGGAAAACCTTCCGAAGCATTGCACTTACTTTCCTTGTGATCTCCGGCATTGGAGCTCTCATTGAAGACAGGGGAATTAGTAAAGGTTTGTTATCGTGTAGTATGATGACTCTCTTTTGTTCCTGATTCAGTTTGTGCAGCAATTGACATTGAAATTTGGGTTATATACAGGACTTGGTTTGAACGAAGAGGTTCGGCCCAGCGTGGATTCAAGCACAAAGTTCAGTGATGTCAAGGGAGTTGACGAAGCTAAAGCTGAACTTGAGGAAATTGTTCACTACCTACGAGATCCCAAGGTGAACTTTTAGTCTGGCATAACTATTTGTCTGTGATGAGATAAAACAACTAAATAGCCTGCTTAACATTATGTCTAGTCCAATATGCCCAAGCATAGGAGTGCACTGAATTCCAACCCTAGTGACGACCAAGTAATATGGTCTATCAGTTTTCTAATTCTTTTTTATGCCATGATTTGTTGGGATTTTTTTATGTTAAACTCAGAGGAAACTGCAGGCTCCATCAATTTTACTCACCCTATTTCTTCTAGCAATCCTTTCTGAGCTCATTGTTTGACTTCACTTTCAGGCTCCTTGAACTCTTCTTTGAGTTTTTCTGACACTCTACATCCATAGTTGTTTTGGTTTTATATAGTATTAGACTATTGTTTTTCCCTTTGAACTGCTTTGTTAATGATGACTTTGTAATCTAGAATTTGCGCGTTGTAGAAGACATGTCGAAGTGCTCATTTTTGGGATGTATATTCATGTTTCAAATTTTATTACTCACATGCACCTTTCATTCTTCCCAGCGTTTTACACGCCTTGGAGGAAAGCTTCCTAAAGGTGTTTTGCTGGTGGGACCACCTGGAACTGGAAAAACCATGCTGGCAAGGGCTATAGCTGGGGAAGCTGGCGTTCCTTTCTTCTCATGCAGTGGTAGTGAATTTGAAGAGATGTTTGTGGGTGTTGGGGCTAGAAGAGTGAGGGACCTGTTCAATGCAGCAAAAAAACGATCTCCTTGTATAATTTTCATTGATGAGATTGACGCGATTGGTGGGAGCAGAAATCCCAAGGATCAACAGTACATGAAGATGACCTTGAATCAGTTGCTTGTTGAACTGGATGGCTTTAAGCAGAATGACGGGATTATTGTCATTGCTGCCACTAACTTCCCTCAGTCACTTGATAAGGCACTTGTTAGGCCTGGGCGCTTTGACCGTCATATTGTGGTTCCTAATCCTGATGTTGAGGGCCGGCGGCAGATCCTGGAGACTCATATGTCGAAGGTAAATCCTTAATCCTATACCCAGTTTCTTTTGTGTGTTGTCATGCTTCAGGAATTCTCTGGTTTAGAATGCTCACTTGGCAATTCCTTCATGATCTCAGGTTTTAAGAGCTGAGGATGTGGATCTGATGACCATTGCAAGGGGAGCTCCTGGTTTCTCAGGTGCAGACCTTGCGAACTTGGTGAATGTAGCTGCTCTGAGGGCCGCTATGGATGGAGCAAAAGCTGTTACAATGCAGGACCTTGAATATGCTAAGGACAGGATCATGATGGGCAGCGAGCGCAAATCAGCAGTGATATCTGATGAATCGAGGAAGCTTACTGCGTATCACGAGGGAGGGCATGCCCTTGTTGCAATTCACACAGAGGGTGCTCACCCTGTTCACAAGGCTACAATTGTTCCGAGGGGAGTTTCTCTTGGTATGGTTACACAGCTCCCAGAGAAGGATCAGCATAGCATTTCAAGAAAGCAGATGCTGGCAAGACTGGATGTTTGCATGGGAGGAAGAGTGGCTGAGGAGCTTATATTTGGGGAAAGCGAGGTAACCTCTGGTGCCTCGTCTGACCTAAAGAACGCTACTCGGCTGGCAAGAGCCATGGTCACCAAGTATGGTATGAGTAAGCGGGTGGGTCTTGTTTCCTACAGTGACAACAATGGGAATAGTATGAGCGGCCAAACAAGTGGTGTTATTGACAAGGAGGTGAAGGAAATTTTGGAGAAGGCGTACAATAATGCA
Source organism: Saccharum hybrid cultivar R570 (assembly GCA_038087645.1). Lineage (NCBI taxonomy): Eukaryota > Viridiplantae > Streptophyta > Magnoliopsida > Poales > Poaceae > Saccharum > Saccharum hybrid cultivar. Next base: position 41,663,224 of record JAQSUU010000496.1, on the reverse strand, counting down.
AAGTCAATTCTGACAACTCACGATAAGGAGCTTCACGCACTAGCGAACGCCCTTCTTGAGCATGAAACACTGTCTGGAGCCCAGATCAAGAAAATACTGGCACAGGTAGACAAGAGTGACAATAAGCAGAAGAAGGCTGCTAAGGTGCCACAGAAGACGCCAGCAGCTTCGGCTCCCCCCCAATCACCACCACCAGCTGCTGCCGCGGCAGCGGCGGCGGCAGCAGCAGCACAAGAAGCAGCAGCGAAAGCCAAGGGAGTTGCAGGTACAGCAGCTGCAGCACAAGAAGCAGCAACGGCAAACGCCAAGGGAGTTGCGGGTGTTGGCTCATAGTGGGCATTGGGAGAAGCACAGTCAGCACTGTGTGCACCCAACCAAATGAGCGAGTTCTTTTGACATAACGTGAAGTGTGATTAGGGCGAAAGGTGGCAATGATGTAAGGAGTTGCGTAGCTGACTGCTGCAGTAAGAGAGCAGCTTTCGTGTCCCAACAATTTGGTGGTGGTAGGCAACCTGAAGAAGTTGCATACATTATTTGTAGCAAGCCAGGGACCTGGATGTAGATGCTTGCCTTTAGATAGTATGTCATTCTGGTGCGGAATGCTTTCTGTGAGATATGATTACGCTGACTATTGCATTCTGCGATTGGGATCGGTAACCAAAATGTTGTCTCTTCATCCTTTGTTCCTTATTGCTAGCACCTACATTGTCATCGATAATTCTGTCCTGATGCTTATATCAGGTAGGTATCCATTGCATACAACATAAGTACAACCATGTATTTAAACCATCACATGCATTTTTTAGGTTTTTAGTTTTCCTTCCCGTCTGGGTGATTTTAAGCGTTGGATCGTCAGTTGTACTGAAATGACGTGGTGCTGGAATTTAAAGATTAAGGTATGAGATGGCAGGAGTTTGTTTGTATGGATGTTGGAGAGCACCTGTGGTTGGTGGTTTTGCACTAACATGTAGTCTGTAGTGAAGTGCTGATGGCAGGACTTTGTTCAATCCAGAGCTAATGGTTCATTTTTGTTTCGGGCGGGCCGTAATCTTAAAGCGACATGGAACTAAAGGCCGTTACCCTCCGGAACCCTCTTCTTTGCACTGCACTCATGTCATTGGCGAGCCCATGGTCCTTAGCAACGATTTATCATAGGCAGAGTAGCGGATTACACTTCGGCTCCGTTCGGCTGGAATTATAAGCCGGCTGAAAAACACTGTTGGCTGATTTTTTGTGAGAGGAAAATATTGTTTCGGCTGAAAAAACAAGCTGAATAAGACGGATTATAAGCCGGATACACGAGCTACTCAAATACTAATGCGTTCCAAATCATAATTCGCTCAGGTTTTTCTAGATATCAAATACTAATCTGTTCCAAATTATAAGCCGTTTAGGCTTTTCTAGATATCAAATACCCATCCGTTCTAAACTATAAGCCGTTTAGGTTTTTTTCTAGATATAAAAAACTCATATGTTCCAAATTATAAGCGTTTAGGTTTTTGTTCTATATATATATATATCAAAAACTCTTTAGTTCCAAATTATAGCGTTCACGTTTTTTCGATATATAAATAATTTTTTACTATATGTTCAAACTTTAAATAGTACTCTCCCGTTCCAAATTATAAGTCGTTTTGACTTTTTTGATACATCCATTTTGCTATGCGTTAGATATAATAATATGTCTAGATACTAGGAAAATGAATGAATAAATAAAGTCAAAGCGGCTTATAATTTGGACCGGATGCAGTATATAAGGTGTATAGCAAAAATTATTATAGGTGACTATAAAAAGAAAAAATACCTGTTTTGATGGGTGTTTGAAAAAAAAACTGCAGAGTCTGGTCGATTCAAAAGGGATGGGCCCTTTATTTAGAGGCCCAAATCCATGACTGGATAGCCCATTTGCACCCACCCGATCGATCGTTCTGGGGAGAAAGCGCTCTCCTCCAAGCGAAAAGTCTATATAATAAGGGGGGGCGGGGCACCTAAGCGGGCAAGGCCACGACCCTCACCTCAGCAGCAGCCGGTGCCGACTCGACTCGACCACCACCCAGGGCCACATCCAGAGCCCGTCCCGACCCGCGGCCGGGCGCGCGCGTGCCTGCCTGCCTGCGTGCGGGCGCGGATTGGGCTCGGGGCTCCGCCTCCGCTCGCCGCCTCCCGGCCCCACGCGCCCCTCCCCGCGAGGGCTCGCCCCTCCGCCCTCTCAGCCTCCCGCGATCCCCTTCTCCCGCCGCTCGTCGCCCGCCTCTCTCCTTCCCGCTCCCGGCAGGTTCGTCTCCCGCCACCCTCGCCCTTCTTCTCGCGCTCACGGCTCCCGCGGGGGGACGCCGGCGGTTCCCCTGCGCCGCTCCGCTGATTTGATTTGATTTGATTGATTGACACCGTAGATTTGAAATTTCAGCCGCAGCCGGCTGTTTCGTTTCGATTTTGATGCTCCAACGACGTGCCCTCAACTTTGTGGCGCTGTAGGATCTCGCGCCCGAATTAGTTAGCTTCCAGCTCTCTCTGCACCTCCGCCTAGCCCGCCTGTCCCGTGCATGTCGGTTCTGCCCGCCTGCCATCTGTTTACGGGAGGGATTCATTCATTTCGTTATCGCGCGCCATGTTACGTTACGTGTTCCGTTGTCCACGCCACTCCACTCGTCTGGGGCTGCAGTCAGCTTAATTTTTTCTCCCCTTGTCTGTTCTTTTGCAGAGCTGCTGTGTATGCTGACTTAAAGGTGAAGGTGCTCAAGTATACCTTCCCTCAGTATACTTCCTCGGATGTCACGTCTGCCCCTCTGCGTCATTTATGGCTCAGAACTCGTCCCGTCTGCACCGCCTCCTCACATTAGTAGACAGTATCCTTTCAATCTGTTGCCCACCCTCTGCAGAGAGAATCTATTTAATAGTACAAGTTTTTTTAAAAAAAAATATGGTTCATAACCTCCTGGTATGTACTGTGTTCTGCTTCTCTAGAGTGTAACTGATCTCCACCTTTGCCTGGTGAAATGTGCAACTAACGATGCTAAAATGTAATCACTCAATATCTATCTATTATAAGTTGCTGATAAAATGACCGTCTAGGGGAGTCATTTGAGGTTCTCTGTTGGTTTATCTATCCCTGCAAAATTTCTTTAACATTACCCAGCTGGTTCGACACAAGCAACGAGGTTTGCGGCTGCACGCCAAATTGGAGAAATCGCCAAGTCCCATCCCCAGGAGCTGAATTCGTTGCTCAAAAAGGTACATTGGTGGCATGGCTGTTGCTAGTTTTTTCAGCTCTTCAAGCATGGTACCTTTGTGCTTGCTTCATATGTTGCACCACACAAGATCCAATGTACTGGAATACCCAACTACTTTAACTGCTTAAACTCACATCTGTATGTTAGGACAAATACGCGCCAAGCACTTTTCTTGTTCTGCACTCCTGATACGAATGGAATGGTGTATAGGTTGATAGGTTAAATAGCAAAGAGAGCATCTGTTTTCTGTTCAAGTGTCAATATCGATTGTTTAAAGAGTATTAAGCAGAGCTCAATATATGTCACTGTTTTGTTTTCCCTTTCTTCCCTTCATGTTTATTTATTACAAAATTACAAAATAATACACAAACCACCCTAAACTAGGTGAGAATACAGTTTGAATAAATACACTCTTAACATGCCCCCAGCCCCCTGCCAAACTCAGGGGGCAGTGCAGCTTGGTGCTGGCTTGGGTTGTGATCAAGAGCTACCATGCTCTGGTGCTATTCCCCATGTAATGGGATGATTTTGTCAAAGTGAATACGTCTCAAAAGGGCTGAATATCCATTATGTACTTTTGCACCAAGCACCCAGCACTGTATGAGAAGACAGTTGCATAAATGCACTTTTAACATTGTTGATATGAGGTGTTTTCATCCTAGGATAAGTTAATATTGCTTGCTCTTCTATATCTAGCTACAAACATCCTGTCAAGTGGTATCTTTGTAAATATTCTGCCAGAGGATCAGCGACTGTTCTTTTTATGTGTTCCACACACATTAGTTGGCTGAATTTCATGTTGCTGTGTGTCAATTGTAGGTTTCTCAATATACTCGTAGTAAAAATTGGGATACAAGGGTTGCGGCAGCCCATGCGATTGGTGCGATAGCAGAGAATGTCAAACACACATCATTGAAGGACTTGTATGCTTCTGTGCAAGCAGAAAAACATGCTTCCGGGTTCTCTGATGGAAGTGATGATGCTGACTCAGCATTGCCACAGACTGATAGCGCAGCAACATCTGATCTTGCTTTTGGAAGGTTTGGCTGCATTTAACTTCAATATTTACCAGTTACCAATCCCCCTCCCCTTCGGTGCCCTCACTAGTCACTAATGCTGTTTTCTTTCTATCTTACTTTCAGCTTTGACATAGGCAGGGTATTGGAATTTGGATCTCCTCTATTGGCATCAGGTGGACAGGTGTATTGTTTGTGCCAATATTTTTCAGCTTCAAGATTTAATGTGTACATTGAGTAGTTCAATTTTCTTTAGGGACCATGCTGATTTATAATGTATTATTCAAGATTTCCTTTATGGGTGGCCTATGCACCCCTTAATTCATTTCTTACCTAATGTATCAGCACTTCTCGCTATTCATGCACCCCCACCCACCAAACTTAATGTAAAGCCAACTTTAAATGATGAAATAGATTTCATCTCTTCCCAGCTTACTCATTGGTTTGTACAGTTATCCACTATTATTTTTAGCGGGGAAAAAATGATTGGGCGATAGATAAATGTGGTAAGACCTGCAATGTAATAAAAAAGAATATTTCTAATATTTCAACTGGAGCTACACACAAGAGCAGCTCAAATAAGGGTAAAACTGAGTGCTCCATTTTAAATCTTATCTGTTTCAGTTTTTTTCTGTTACTGCAGTACGTGAAATTGCTAACATTTTGATTGTGTTTAACTGCTAGGAATACGACATTGCTGATAATGGCAAGAATCCAGCAGAGCGTCTAGCTCGCCAAAAGCAAAATCTTCGGCGTCGTTTAGGTTAGTTTTTCTTTATATTAGTAGGAAAAGGTCAATTTCAATATTTTGAGCATGTTCCATATTTAAGTCTTTTCAGAATCTCATATTTTACTTACAAGTTGCTGATCTGTTGTTTTAAAGTTGACTAGCTTTTTGTCAATTAAAGGTCTGAATTCACAGTTTACCCTTATGTATTTGTGCTTCGGTTACAACATTCTTACCCCAGTAATGCTGTTAAAGAGAAGGTTGGCATAGCTATAAGCCTATAACACCTTCAGAAGGGGTATAAAGTGGCAAAACATATTTAACAGTACCGCTTTTATTGGTTCTATTGAAAAGAAAAATCTAGAGGTGCTCCTATACTATGATGTGGAGGGAGTACATTGCATTCATGTCTGAATGTACATATTGTTGGAGGTAACACAGGAATGATTAGCCAGTAGCTACAAGCTCCAGGCCGTCTCCTTGATTATATATAGAGATAGACATTGCATTGATTACAAAATAGCTCACTAGAGCATAGCTAATCAGATAGGTGCCTTGGCAGCCGTACACACCTCTTGGGCTGCCCAAGGTCTTTAATGACTGTAATTAACTAGCATAGTTATCTAGGAAATGCTTAGGAAGCAGGGCTTATTAACTACATTTCTCCCCCTAAGACCTGCTTCAACTAATCTTGATCTCCTTGATCCCAATCCTGCTCCTCATCTCTTCCAGCTTGGTTTTGCCCAAGGCTTTAGTCAGTATATCAGCGAGCTGATCTGCAGTGGAAATGGACTCTGTCTTGATGCTACCTTCTTCCACACAATCTCTGATGAAATGATGCTTGATTCTAATATGCTTGCTCCTGTCATGGAAAACAGGATTCTTTGCCAAAGCCAGAGCAGACTTATTGTCTACTCTGAGTTCCACCACCTCAACTTTTCTTCCCAACAAATCTGCAAACAGTCTTGACAACCACAAAGCTTGGGTTGCAGCTGTTGTCATCGCCACATATTCAGCCTCACAGCTAGACAGAGCAACAACCCTCTGTTTGACAGACTGCCAGCTGACCAGGCTGGTTCCAAGGAAGAATAAACATCCAGTTGTGCTTTTGCTTGAATCAACATCTCCAGCCAAATCTGAATCACTGTAACCCACAAACCTTGCCTTGCCTGTTGTTCTGGTGTAGCAGAGCCCATGATCTAGAGTACCAGCCAGGTATCTCAAAATCCTCTTCACAGCCTGAAGATGTTCAGTTGTTGGCTTCTCCAGAAATCTGCTAACATACCCTACAGCAAAAGCCAAATCTGGTCTTGTGTGCACTAGGTATCTCAAGCTGCCAACCAGTCTTCTGTACTGAGTTGGATTTACTTCCTTTGCTGTGCTTTCCTTGCTTAATTTCAGCCTTTCTTCCATGGGTGTGGTGGCTGGATTACAACCTGCCATACCACCAAGCTCAAGTATCTTCTTAGCATAATGGGTTTGCTTCAGAGTGATGCTCCCCTCTGATTGTCTCACCTCAATTCCCAGATAGAAAGACAGAAGACCCAAATCACTCATTTCAAAGGTTTGCTTCATCTTTGCCTTGAAAGCTTCAATCTTCTGCTGATTGACTCCTGTGATGATCAAATCATCAACATAGACTCCAATTACCAGTAGGGAGTCACCTGATCCCTTCCTGTACATAGCAGCTTCATACACATTCTGCTCAAAACCCATCTGCTTGAGAGTCAAATCAAGCTTGGCATTCCATGCCCGAGGAGCCTGTCTTAGGCCATACAGAGCCTTGTACAGCCTGTACACTTTCTTCTCCTCTCCTAATACTACAAAACCTGGAGGTTGTGTAACATAAACCTCCTCCTGGAGTTCTCCATTCAAAAATGCAGACTTCACATCCATGTGATGTACTGCCCATCCCTCTTGTGCTGCCAGGGCAAGCAAAACACGTACTGATTCCATCCTTGCAACCGGTGCAAAAACATCTTCATAATCAACTCCTTCCTGCTGCACAAAACCACGGGCCACAAGTCTTGCCTTGTGCCTAATTACAGCTCCATGTTCATCCTTCTTCAGCTTAAACACCCATTTCAGTGAAATTGGACGATGACCAGGACGGGGAGAAACAAGTTCCCAAGTCCCATTCCGCTCTACTGATCTCAGCTCCTCCTTCATCGCTGCTTGCCAATCTTGATCATCTTTGGCTTCTTCATAGCTTGTAGGCTCACCAGACTGGGTGAGATTTAGTTCTGCAAACAGCCGCTGCGCCGGCGGAGGGGTTGGCTGATCACCAATAATTTCATGAATCTTCCGATAGCGGAGTTCTTCATCGTCGTGGTAGGCATCCACCCTTTCATCATCATCCTCCAGGGGGGTCACATGCTCAACTTGTGGGCTGGCTGGAGCTGGTGGTGGTGAAGGCGTTCTGGATGTCTCAGACACCTCTTCTCCTGCATCAAGCACCGATTCTACTGCTGGGAAATCTTCAGGTGAGGCAGAATGGGGCTGAGGAGATGAGTGTGACTGCACTGAACCTCCAGCTCCAGGGACTTCTTCCTCCCAAGGAAATTCCACCACAAAATTACTACCAGCTGCCCCAGACGTACCTGCTGCTGGTGATGTCCAATCCCAACCTCTTCCTTCATCAAAAACCACATCTCGGCTGACACGTACACGCTGAGATGCTGGATCAAAAACTCGATAGGCTTTGGCTCCTTCAGCATAGCCAATAAATACTCCAGCTTCACCACGATCATCAAGTTTCCTGAGCTGAGACAAACGGCGAGTATATGCCACACAACCAAACACCTTCAGATGGCCAACAGTGGGTGCTCGGCCATGCCATGCTTCATAGGGAGTGACATCACCTAGAGCCTTGGTTGGTGACCGATTCAGAATATGCACAGCAGTCATCACTGCCTCCCCCCAAAACTTGGCTGGCATCTGGCGCTGCTTGAGTAAGGCACGTGCCATGGCCACCACGGTTTGATTTCTCCGCTCTACCACGCCATTCTGCTGTGGTGAATGAGGAGCACTGTAATGCCTTTTGACTCCTTCATTGGCACAATAAGCAGCAAATTCTGCAACAGTAAACTCTCCTCCATTATCTGTGCGCAGAACTTTCAGTTTACGCCCACTCTCCACCTCTGCAGCAGCCTTCACCTTCTTGATAGCATCTGCTGCAGCATCCTTAGATGACAGCAGCACTGCCCACATGAATCGTGTGGCATCATCTACAAGCAGCAGAATATAGCGATTGCCTGCCGAAGTTGCTGGTGTAACTGGCCCACAGAGATCACCATGCACCAATTCAAGGTGATCCTGAGCACGATATGTTGCTGCTGCAGGAAATGATCGCCTCCTCTGTTTGGTGGTGACACAAGTGTCACACACTTGCTCAACATGATCGATCTTTGGCATCCCTCTTGCCATTTCCTCCTTGCCAAGCCTCCGCAGGGCCTCAAAATTCAGATGCCCAAAACGCTCATGCCATTGCCACGCCTCTTCATCCTTGCGTGCCGCGAGACAGAAGGGTTGTGCAGCCTCAAGATGCAGAATATACAGCCTATTCTTCCCTCTGTGTACCTTGGCGAGCAGACGGCGGCTCTTGTCCCAAATGCGAAGCACGCCATCATCAATCACAACCTTGGACCCTCCTTCATCAAGTTGTCCCAGACTTAGGATAGAATTCTTCAGTGCCGGAATGAAATAGACACCATGAAGAACCCTCTGCTCACCGGTCTTGGCTTGGAAAACAATAGATCCGACGCCCTTAATCTCTACCTTCGACGCATCTCCGAACCGGACCGTTCCTCGAACGCCAGTGTTCAGATCAGCAAAGAACTCTTGGCGCCCGGTCATGTGATGCGACGCGCCGGAGTCCAGGTACCAGCCGCTGTCCACCTCTTCTTCGTCCACGCCAAGATAGGCGCGAGCACGTGGCTCGGAGATATCGACGTGCTGCGCCGTGTAGCTGTGCGCCGGCGTGCTCTGTTCCAGGCTAATGAAGCCATGTGCCAGAAACAGAGCGCCATCTTCATCGCACTCGGCGTACTGGGCGCGCGCCTCATGCCTTCCTTGGTTCCCGCCACGCTGCCCAGCCTGATTTCCGCCGCCACGACCTCCACCACGGTTGCCACCGCCGCGGCCAGCACGGTTTCCACCTCCACCGCCGCGCTCTGCATCTTCACGGCGCGGCTGGGGACACTCACGTGCCCAGTGGCCCTCCTGGTTACAGTTTAGACAGGTGTTGGGGCCGACGCGGCCAGCAACATTGCCATCTCCTCGTCCGCCACCACGTCCACCACCTCTGCCTCGTCCTCGTCCACCACCGCGGCTACGTCCACCGCCACCGCGCTGGTTCCTGAAACCAGAACCACCGGCATCATCTCCCTTCTTCTCCTTCCTCCAGCGCGCTCTCCACTGCTCCTCGGTGTACAGCAGCTTGCCGTTGATGGCCACCGGCTCGGTCAGCGCTTGCTCCTCGCGATTATCCACCGCCTTGAGCCTTCCAGTCACCTCCTCAAGAGTGAGCGCCTCAAAGTCGAGGAACTGCTCAATAGCGACAACAATCTGCGCGTACTTGGCTGGCACCGTGCGCAGAAACTTCTCCACCACACGCTCCTCAGTGATGTCCTTGTCACCATGAATGACAAGCTGCTGGTGCAGAGTTGACAGACGCAGGGCGAAGTCCTCCACTTGCTCGCCGGGGTTGACGCCGATGTTCTCCCACTCGCGGCGTAGGCGCTGCAGCGTTGCTCGACGGACCCGGTCCACGCCGATGCGAGTCGCAGCAATGGCGTCCCACGCCTCCTTCGCCGTAGCCTTGTCGAGGAGTGGGATGCCCATCTCCTTGGGTACGGCCCCGACAATCACCTCCAGTGCGCGCCTGTCATCGCGAAACTGAACAGGGCCGCCCTCGATGGCGTCCCAGAGATCGCGCGCCTGCATCCTGAGCTTCATCGTCTGGCTCCACTCATAATAATTGGTCTTGTCCAGCATTGGCCATGATGTGCCGCTGCCGGAATCGCGGTAGACCACCCTGCCTTGCGGCGACTCATAGCGACCGCCGCCACGATGCCTTCGGTCACGCAGTGGTGACTGCGAACGGCGCCTGTCCCGCGACGGAGTCCGCAGCCCCCGACTCCTGCTCTCCACCTCCTCTTCCTCCTCCTCTGCATCCTCTTCTTCTCCCTTCTCAGCAGCAATTTCGGCCCGCAGCTCCTGCGCCGTCCTTGCTGCCGCCTCTGCAGCAGCCGCCGCCTGCTTTGCTGCCTGGACTGCCAGCGCTGCTGCTTCCTCTGCAGCCTTCAAGCGCGCGGCCCGGCCGGAGGAGTCGCCCAGCTCTCCATCGCCGGTTCCCTTGGCCTTGGGCCTGGCAGCGCGCTCAGCAGAGGTCGACATAGGATGGAGAAGGTGAGGAGTTGGCCTCGTGGCTCTCTGGTGTCTATCCTAGCTCCGATACCAAATGTTGGAGGTAACACAGGAATGATTAGCCAGTAGCTACAAGCTCCAGGCCGTCTCCTTGATTATATATAGAGATAGACATTGCATTGATTACAAAATAGCTCACTAGAGCATAGCTAATCAGATAGGTGCCTTGGCAGCCGTACACACCTCTTGGGCTGCCCAAGGTCTTTAATGACTGTAATTAACTAGCATAGTTATCTAGGAAATGCTTAGGAAGCAGGGCTTATTAACTACACATATTAGGTATTGCTAAAAGTCCAGCAGCTGAAGTTTCAAGTCAGCATCTTCACTACTGCTTAGATCTATTTGATTTTCTCTGAAATTTGGAGGTATGCCTGGGGTTTAAAAAGATTGAAATACTGCTTAAAAAGAGGTAGTAGATGCCTAATTTCCCAGTTTCACTTTAAATCTTGGAGTAGTAATACTATAGTCGAATGAAGTACCCCCATGGCCCCACCCTCTCATTGGATTGTTGATGTGCTGTTTCCATCTTGTCTTGATGATGTGAATACTGTTAGACATAATCTGCTGATCCTCTCTTCACTTCTCTAGAGCAGTTAGGGGCAGGTGGAAGGTCAGCTCCTGCTGTCCATGACCTGACCACTGCAGCAAGTATGGCAATAGGCCATCTCTAGTACTGTAGTTGGTAGGAGTTGCATCATCCATAGTTGGTAGAAGATGATGTATACTTTGTACTAGAGTAGGTAGTGTTGTACCATAGTTGGTACATGTATGTTGTATATATACCTATGCAATGCAATGAAGAAAGGCAGCTCTTGCCACCAACACTTGAGCCTCTGTTCAGGTTTCAAAACTGAAACCGTGTGTGTGTGTGTGCAGAAGAAGAGCTCGGCTCTTCTTCTTCCTCAGTGTAGGGAGGAGTAGAGGGAAGGTGAGAAGGTGCTGCTCACCTGGGCATTAGGATTACTGCCATCACGTGGTATCGGAGCCGTACAAGTTGCTGGGCGTGATCGCCGGTGATGGACACTGCTGCAGCGGGCGCGGAGGGTGGTGCAGAGGCAGCTGCGGCGGCAGCTGCAGCAGCGGCCATGGAGAGGCAGCTGGCCTCGGCATCCCAGCCCGCAGTAGAGGTGCGCACGGTGAGGGAGGTCGGCGGGTCCAACACCTGGCCGATGCTCACCCGCACCAACTACGGCGAGTGGGCGGTCCACATGAAGTGGAAGCTGCGCGCGCGGCGGTGGTGGGCGGCGGTGGAGACCGGCAATGCCGGTGAGGATGCAGAGGTGGGCGTCATGGAGGCACTCATGGCATCCACACCGTCCGAGTTCCATGAGGCCATCGGGTCGAAGAACACGGCGAAGGAGGCATGGGACATGCTTGCGTCCTTCCGCCTCGGTTCGGACCGAGCCAAGAAGGCAAAGGCGCAGCAACTGCGCCGGGAGTTCGACGACCTCCGTTTCAAGCCCGGAGAGGCCGTGGAGGACTTCGCGCTTCGACTACAGTCGATCGCGAGCCAGCTGGCCACCTACGGCAAGCCGGTCGACGACGAGGACGTCGTGGCCAAGCTGCTGCGCGTCGTGCCGGCGAAGTACGCGCAGCTTGCCTTGTCCATCGAGACGATGCTGGACTTGTCCACGCTGTCGCTCGAGGACGTCACCGGGCGGCTCCGCGCGGTGGAGGATCGCGCGCCGCCGGAGAAGGAGAAGCCCAAACTGCTGCTGACGGAGGAGGAGTGGTCGGCGCGGATGAAGGAGAAGCGCAAGACCGGGGAAGGCTCCAGTCGCGGTGGCGGTGACCGTGGCGGTGGCAACGGCGGAAAGCAGCGTGGCAAGGCACCGGCGGAGAAGAAGAGGGGGAAAAAGAAGTTCCCCGACCCCAATGCTTGCCGCAAGTGCGGCGAAGTAGGGCACTGGGCACGGGAGTGCCCAAACAAGAAGCCGGAGAGGAAGGAGGAGGCGCACCTTGCTCGGGACGACAGCGACGGCGAGCACGCGCTCCTGATGGGGGTGTTCTGCGCGGAAAACGGCGGAGCAAGGGCGGCGGAGCTGGAGCAGAGGTCTGCCCCGACGGCCGTTCACCTTGATGAGCCACGGGCGCAGGTCCTTTTGGGAGCTGCCGGAGACGACGCAGAGCCAAGGTGGTACCTCGACTCCGGGGCAAGCAACCACATGACAGGTTGCCGCGCCGTCTTCTCCGAGCTGGACGAGAGGCATGCCGGGAGCGTGAGGTTCTATATTTGCTGACCTTTTGTAGCTCTCCTGTACTACTAACAACTATAACAAAATGTATATTTCTTAGCTGGCATGATTTTGGTCAATACTTTTGAAGAGCCTTTTGGCGATATACGTGGTAAAGGTGGCAATAAACGTGGTAAAGATGTCTGGACAAAACTTGGTGAAAAAGCTTCTTCTAGAATAAGCCGTAGTGTTGTCGCACTGGCTTCATTCAATGGTGACTTTATAGTGATGTGGCATTTGCTGTTTAATTAATGTCTGTTTTGATCACAACTAGCTGATAGCCAGACTGCCTGATAACCAAAATGTGGTGCAGGAGAAAAAAGAAATTTTACATGCACGGGTTTTTTTATTAGATGGAATGGGTCTACAAAGATTTTGACATCGGCAAGCTTGATTAGAAATTCTGGTGACAAAAACAACATTGTTGAAAACTTGAGGGTTAGTGCTCATTATTCTGCGATTGCTTGTTCTTTTAAAGTGTTGCTTAAGTCTCATCATTTGTATCATTTTCAGATTGAAGTGTTGCTTCCAAGCAGCACGGAAAGGATAAATGGGACGTTAGAGCATTATGATCTACATTACAATGTTGCTCTAGTCAGTGTCAAGAATCACTATGATCTTCGTCCAGCAAATACTCTGCCTTCTCGGCCTAAGTGGTGTTCTGATGTAGCAGCTGTAGGGCGTTGTTTCGAATCAAGTGCATTAATGGCTATGAGTGGGAAGCTGATTTCCTCGAGAAGCGCACTTGATTGTTTGTATCTTGTAAATTCCTCGTGCAAGATTACTAAGGTAATTATATGTTTTTGTATTGCCTACTTTTTTATGGTGAGTAAATATAGAGTCAATTCCCTATTTGCCATTGGAAAAAGATGTGCTTCCTTATCTGCCATTGAAAATTTTGCAGTTCCTTATCTGCCATCAAGTTTATCTTCGGTTCCTTTCGTGCCACTATTGTGTACAGAACCTACTAACGGTGCTATTTGGTATATGAAAAGGCAAATATGCCCCTAGGATAGGACGCAACAAATGTTTCGATGTTTCCTTTCCTAGCCATTATGGAGTAGTGATCTTTGTTTCCTTTCATGCTATTAAGGTGCAAAGACCTCTATGTTATAGTTTCAAGCACACATAATATTAGTTCAAATGATAATAAAATATTTTCCAAAACAGGACACAAAAACTGGTCTGAACACAATATCAAAAAAGTGTCTGAACACAGTGTGCATAGAGATGGCCCAAATACACCAAGTCTGGCATGCAGTTCCTAAGGGACAGAAGCTCCACATTATAGTTTTTAACATACATTATTGGTTCATAGAAACCAAGCCAAGCAAAAGGATGACATGCTCACAGCTCACAGTACACTTTCACATCAATGACTAGGCCTTCTAATGCTTCTGGTAGACTTCGAAGGATTAGTAAACAACAGCTTCTTGCTTCTGGTAGCCATTGCTGGGTTATCAAATGGCTGCAATATCTTCGCCATCTTTCTTTTCCGTTTAGGCTTCTCCTTTGCCCCATCCTTCTTCTCTTTCCTGGTTGTTGCAGCAATTTTCTTTCTTTTCTTGGGTGGCACAGCAACAGGACCTACAGCTTGCCCATATGAAATGGACATCAACGCAGCCATAAGATACTCAATGGAAAGTGCCTCTGTCTGCCACTCGCAGACCTACACCTGAACATGTATGCATAAACTCATTTCAGCCCCCCCACAAATAGTCACAAGGTCATGTAAAGAATCTAATTTGATATCTTACCTGATTGATTTCTCAGAACATGATGTGTCACCTTTATCTCTCTTTTTTTCAGTTGAAGCCTCGGTGCTTTGACTACATAAGGAAGTCACTTAGAAAACACTGCAAATTTTAATGGAGATATAAGACAGTAAAATTGAGTGCAAACCTTGGTGGAACACTCATACAAGTTGCTGGCGCATCATCATCAAAAGCAACAATGCTTGACTCCATGGCTGCTTTGGTGCTTCTGCTCTTCTTTTTTGGTGGTCCTCTGCATAAGATCAAAGAAAATAATGTAAAAACAGGGTCATTGCACCAAGGAATTAATGTAAAAACATGTAAACAACCGTTTCATGAACTTGTAGTGTTTGGGCCAATTATTGAAGCTCTCTACTAGGTTGTTGGTTACATATCTTTTTTCAATGGCAAATAGGGAATTTACTCGTAAATATATAGTTGCATCAGAGTGAGTTGGTTAGCAATACCTATTTGGAATAGAAATCACAACTTGTCCATGTCACTTTGCTAGCTTGGGATTGGAGGCCCTCTCATTACTCTGGATGGGGATATTCTTGGCATGAACTTCTATGATGAGAAGATTGGAACCCCTTTCATGTTTTGGTGAGACATTGCTAAAGTTTTATCATCGTTTGAGAAAAGAAGGTATTCAAATGCATATCACATGTGTTATTTTTCTGAACACTTTAAGAAGTTTGCTGCATAATCTATTTAATGGTATGCTTAACAATAAGACGGGAGAAAGTTCCAATGATACCTTTGGTGTGCCTTCGTGGAAAATGGATAGGGATTACTGGAGAAGGTTTAACAGGTGGGTATCCTGAAGCATGTTGCTATATTCTTGGGGCATTTCATCATATAGAATGACTGTCAACAATTATGATTAACATTCATAAATCATAACTACAGGTGGCCTGTGCCCATGCCATGCTGGCGGCGTCCTGATTATGTGGATGAGGATGAGGATAAATTTGATGCTGATGAACGCGAGTACTGCTACCTGAAGGGAGTGAAATTCAGGCAATTATAGATGCACTGACACCCTTGATTCTTGTCTCCATATCGTTGCACCTGTGCCACTTGTTATGGTCCTTTTGCTGCTTCTGTTTCTTAGAATTATCTTGTGCTATGTCGTGTAATAGCATGCATTGTCGTACTTGTTAACCGACTAGTTAGTTTCCATTACTGCTTCGGCCCAAGACAGTATTATGCATTTGGGCATTTTTGGGACTTTAGGATTCTTTGAAAGAGATTGAAAGCAACCTGTTTGGTTCCTGACCACTTGGGGGCAGAACAAAACTATTATGTCTATGATAGCCGTGGTGTTTTCATCGTTTCATTTTTAGTATTTTCTTTCACTACTCTACTCGAGGTTTCTTGAATCTTTGAGTGACATTTTCACACGGGCAGTTTGTGTTGATGTGCGTGTGTGGTGCTTCTGATTTCCTTGCTTGCAAGCAGGACATTGCACTGCAGCAGCGTAGTAGATCGATCGAGAGGGAAATCAGATTTTGCTGGGATGGGCACGGCTGCTGCTCTTCTCCCTGGATTGGGCGCCGTGGGCAGGGCCAGGAGGCGCGTCATTACGCGAGTATTGCTCGTGGTCGGGCCGCCCTCTGCGGATGTGCGCCGCCGGACGATCAGCGAACTGTTGTAAACTCTAATGTTCCGTTTGGATGGAGATTTCATTCATTTAATACTAGCGTTCATCCATCCAAACGCCACCTAAAGGAAGGAAAGGTCTGGAAGGCTCTTAAAAGACGGCATTTTGCAAAATAAAACTAATTACACACGAATCTTTTAAGGCTAATTAGTTCATGATTGAACACTCCTTTTGCAAAATTTTTCGCCATGTAAAAAAGGCTAGTCCTATTCCGGATTCCCCCTTGGGAACGTGGGTCGCCACGATCAGCGAACTGTTGTAAACTCTTCCGTGCTTTGGGCTGTTAGTGGGCCGTCCGATCCGGGAGACGGCATACCTGAAAGCCCAGCCCTTTCAGCAACTCCTCCTCGCGTCGCAGCACAGCACAGCAGTCTCCCTCCCTCTCCCTCAGCCTCAGCTGAGTCGCGGGTCGCGGCGGTTTGGGCTCCCTCCCTCTGGGCTCCGGTCTCCCCGCTGGACTCCGATCAACCCCCGCCGGCTGCCCGCCCGCCCTCCGTCCCTCACCGCGTCTCTACGGGATCTCCCCTCGCCGCCGGCTCGCCGCCCTCATGGCCTGGCGCCTCGCCATCTCCAAGGTTTCTCTCTCTCCCTCCCTCGTCCTTTTCTCCTCCCCCCTGCAACAACCCAAGGTTTCCTTGATCGATCTTTCTCGTCTCCCTGTCCTTCCTTCCTCTCCTCGCTTGGGATTCGACGGGAACGAGTCCTGGGACACCTTCCTAGGGAAATCTCGCGTGTCGTCTGACGCCACGAACTAGGGTTTATGACGTTTTCGTCTTTTAATAACAAAACCCAGGCCTCAATCCGATCTAATGCAACGGCAAACCTCTCCGATCATAATACACGATACGCCACATGACCCAAATCTCCATCTTTGTTCGCAGTTTCTACCTACACCCTTAAATCCAGGTCCGAGGAAGCCGAAAACATTGGCCTTGTTGTGGTCTCGTCAGTTTCTGTGTGTTTGGGCGGGCTTCAGGGCTTTATCTTTTTTCAACACTCGTTGTCCACCAAAGCTTTGGCTTTCTTTCGTGTTATATATATCAGCACACTTTGATTGCCTTCACCTGATGTGTGATAATCTTTTCTGCACCCGCCTGTTTGTGTTGCAGGCCGCGAGGCTTCGGTCGGCAAATGCCGTTTACAATCAGCTAGTGGCTTCCTCTCCTCTCAGGGCACCTAGAAGCGACAATGCTGCAGGTATGGATTGGATATAAAAGTGTAAATAACTGCCTTCTGTGCCAATTAGCGTCACCTGCTTCTGCAATCTCCAACATTTACTGTCATTAGGCATATACTATTTTGGTCATCCCTTTTGTATGGCATCTCATGTACTCTTATTTGTGCCCTCACTGTTTGTCGTATATTGCTTCCCCCGTGTTTCCTTTTCTAACCTGTGTTGGTGCTTCACGCAGGTGGCATGCTTAGAAATTTGCAGGAGAGGTACCGCTCAAGCTACACTGGTAGCTTTCCACGCTGGATACGGGAAATGGACTTCCCGAGTGAAGCTTCTCTGCTTAAACAGATCTATAAAAGTGATCCAGAAAGAGTTGTACAAATCTTTGAAAGGCACCCTTCATTGCATTCCAACTCTGCTGCTCTTTCTGAGTACATAAAAGCTCTTGTCAGTCTTGACAGGCTTGAGGATAGTCCCCTGCTCAAAACATTGCAGAGAGGTATCTTCGCTACTGCTTTAGCTGTCATTGAGCAATCCAGTTAATTGTTATTTATAAAACCTCATGTTCCATCACATCAGTTTTCTGTGGCTTTTGGTAGTCGAAACAATGGCCTTACTGCTCTGTGTTTTGTTCTGTAGTTTCTTCGTACACATGATATGTCATCTCATTTTAGAAATTTTCTTTGTGTGTATCATAATATGAAACTCGCTATGCAGGATTTGCTAGTTCAACAATTGAGGAAGAAAGACGTACTGGTCTTGCTGCTTTCGGCAGTTTGGGTCGGCGGACAAAAGATGGAGCTCTTGGTACTGCGAATGCACCTATTCACATGGTTACTGCAGGAACTGGTCAATTTAAGGAGCAGCTTTGGAAAACCTTCCGAAGCATTGCACTTACTTTCCTTGTGATCTCCGGCATTGGAGCTCTCATTGAAGACAGGGGAATTAGTAAAGGTTTGTTATCGTGTAGTATGATGACTCTCTTTTGTTCCTGATTCAGTTTGTGCAGCAATTGACATTGAAATTTGGGTTATATACAGGACTTGGTTTGAACGAAGAGGTTCGGCCCAGCGTGGATTCAAGCACAAAGTTCAGTGATGTCAAGGGAGTTGACGAAGCTAAAGCTGAACTTGAGGAAATTGTTCACTACCTACGAGATCCCAAGGTGAACTTTTAGTCTGGCATAACTATTTGTCTGTGATGAGATAAAACAACTAAATAGCCTGCTTAACATTATGTCTAGTCCAATATGCCCAAGCATAGGAGTGCACTGAATTCCAACCCTAGTGACGACCAAGTAATATGGTCTATCAGTTTTCTAATTCTTTTTTATGCCATGATTTGTTGGGATTTTTTTATGTTAAACTCAGAGGAAACTGCAGGCTCCATCAATTTTACTCACCCTATTTCTTCTAGCAATCCTTTCTGAGCTCATTGTTTGACTTCACTTTCAGGCTCCTTGAACTCTTCTTTGAGTTTTTCTGACACTCTACATCCATAGTTGTTTTGGTTTTATATAGTATTAGACTATTGTTTTTCCCTTTGAACTGCTTTGTTAATGATGACTTTGTAATCTAGAATTTGCGCGTTGTAGAAGACATGTCGAAGTGCTCATTTTTGGGATGTATATTCATGTTTCAAATTTTATTACTCACATGCACCTTTCATTCTTCCCAGCGTTTTACACGCCTTGGAGGAAAGCTTCCTAAAGGTGTTTTGCTGGTGGGACCACCTGGAACTGGAAAAACCATGCTGGCAAGGGCTATAGCTGGGGAAGCTGGCGTTCCTTTCTTCTCATGCAGTGGTAGTGAATTTGAAGAGATGTTTGTGGGTGTTGGGGCTAGAAGAGTGAGGGACCTGTTCAATGCAGCAAAAAAACGATCTCCTTGTATAATTTTCATTGATGAGATTGACGCGATTGGTGGGAGCAGAAATCCCAAGGATCAACAGTACATGAAGATGACCTTGAATCAGTTGCTTGTTGAACTGGATGGCTTTAAGCAGAATGACGGGATTATTGTCATTGCTGCCACTAACTTCCCTCAGTCACTTGATAAGGCACTTGTTAGGCCTGGGCGCTTTGACCGTCATATTGTGGTTCCTAATCCTGATGTTGAGGGCCGGCGGCAGATCCTGGAGACTCATATGTCGAAGGTAAATCCTTAATCCTATACCCAGTTTCTTTTGTGTGTTGTCATGCTTCAGGAATTCTCTGGTTTAGAATGCTCACTTGGCAATTCCTTCATGATCTCAGGTTTTAAGAGCTGAGGATGTGGATCTGATGACCATTGCAAGGGGAGCTCCTGGTTTCTCAGGTGCAGACCTTGCGAACTTGGTGAATGTAGCTGCTCTGAGGGCCGCTATGGATGGAGCAAAAGCTGTTACAATGCAGGACCTTGAATATGCTAAGGACAGGATCATGATGGGCAGCGAGCGCAAATCAGCAGTGATATCTGATGAATCGAGGAAGCTTACTGCGTATCACGAGGGAGGGCATGCCCTTGTTGCAATTCACACAGAGGGTGCTCACCCTGTTCACAAGGCTACAATTGTTCCGAGGGGAGTTTCTCTTGGTATGGTTACACAGCTCCCAGAGAAGGATCAGCATAGCATTTCAAGAAAGCAGATGCTGGCAAGACTGGATGTTTGCATGGGAGGAAGAGTGGCTGAGGAGCTTATATTTGGGGAAAGCGAGGTAACCTCTGGTGCCTCGTCTGACCTAAAGAACGCTACTCGGCTGGCAAGAGCCATGGTCACCAAGTATGGTATGAGTAAGCGGGTGGGTCTTGTTTCCTACAGTGACAACAATGGGAATAGTATGAGCGGCCAAACAAGTGGTGTTATTGACAAGGAGGTGAAGGAAATTTTGGAGAAGGCGTACAATAATGCAAAGTCAATTCTGACAACTCACGATAAGGAGCTTCACGCACTAGCGAACGCCCTTCTTGAGCATGAAACACTGTCTGGAGCCCAGATCAAGAAAATACTGGCACAGGTAGACAAGAGTGACAATAAGCAGAAGAAGGCTGCTAAGGTGCCACAGAAGACGCCAGCAGCTTCGGCTCCCCCCCAATCACCACCACCAGCTGCTGCCGCGGCAGCGGCGGCGGCAGCAGCAGCACAAGAAGCAGCAGCGAAAGCCAAGGGAGTTGCAGGTACAGCAGCTGCAGCACAAGAAGCAGCAACGGCAAACGCCAAGGGAGTTGCGGGTGTTGGCTCATAGTGGGCATTGGGAGAAGCACAGTCAGCACTGTGTGCACCCAACCAAATGAGCGAGTTCTTTTGACATAACGTGAAGTGTGATTAGGGCGAAAGGTGGCAATGATGTAAGGAGTTGCGTAGCTGACTGCTGCAGTAAGAGAGCAGCTTTCGTGTCCCAACAATTTGGTGGTGGTAGGCAACCTGAAGAAGTTGCATACATTATTTGTAGCAAGCCAGGGACCTGGATGTAGATGCTTGCCTTTAGATAGTATGTCATTCTGGTGCGGAATGCTTTCTGTGAGATATGATTACGCTGACTATTGCATTCTGCGATTGGGATCGGTAACCAAAATGTTGTCTCTTCATCCTTTGTTCCTTATTGCTAGCACCTACATTGTCATCGATAATTCTGTCCTGATGCTTATATCAGGTAGGTATCCATTGCATACAACATAAGTACAACCATGTATTTAAACCATCACATGCATTTTTTAGGTTTTTAGTTTTCCTTCCCGTCTGGGTGATTTTAAGCGTTGGATCGTCAGTTGTACTGAAATGACGTGGTGCTGGAATTTAAAGATTAAGGTATGAGATGGCAGGAGTTTGTTTGTATGGATGTTGGAGAGCACCTGTGGTTGGTGGTTTTGCACTAACATGTAGTCTGTAGTGAAGTGCTGATGGCAGGACTTTGTTCAATCCAGAGCTAATGGTTCATTTTTGTTTCGGGCGGGCCGTAATCTTAAAGCGACATGGAACTAAAGGCCGTTACCCTCCGGAACCCTCTTCTTTGCACTGCACTCATGTCATTGGCGAGCCCATGGTCCTTAGCAACGATTTATCATAGGCAGAGTAGCGGATTACACTTCGGCTCCGTTCGGCTGGAATTATAAGCCGGCTGAAAAACACTGTTGGCTGATTTTTTGTGAGAGGAAAATATTGTTTCGGCTGAAAAAACAAGCTGAATAAGACGGATTATAAGCCGGATACACGAGCTACTCAAATACTAATGCGTTCCAAATCATAATTCGCTCAGGTTTTTCTAGATATCAAATACTAATCTGTTCCAAATTATAAGCCGTTTAGGCTTTTCTAGATATCAAATACCCATCCGTTCTAAACTATAAGCCGTTTAGGTTTTTTTCTAGATATAAAAAACTCATATGTTCCAAATTATAAGCGTTTAGGTTTTTGTTCTATATATATACTAGGTAGCATGCCCGTACGTTGCTACGGGATTGCTAATATTTTTTACTAAAAACACACGGATCGCACAATAAAATAATAATACTATAAAAATTAAATATCTACATTAAAATAACATTTAATCCAGAAGCAAACTTTGTGAAATTCAATGTTACTGAGACCATGGTGTCGCAGACTTACAAACTCTACTGTATAGATCTCTGTGTAGCAGCTAAAATAATGTTTTATATCATCTGAAGAAGTCTAAATTAAGGTAGGTCAAACATGGATGTCATTTATTTAGCATTGAAATGATATACTATAAAAGTCTGTTGTCTTTGTTCTACCTTTTTTTTTCCTAAAAAAGTATTTTGTACTCAGTTTAGTTTTTTAAGCACTAATCAAATCATTTAGCTTTGTTCAAAATAGAATAACCAAACAAAAATAGCCATAATTATCTAGCTGATTTAATCAACCCCAAATTATCATGTATTTTTTTTGTATTTGCAGAATACTAAAAAAATTACATGTTGCTAAATACACACATATAGATAGATAGATAATATGTGTATATTAGTAAAAAGAAAAAAAGGGAAAAGAAAGAAAAAAAAAGACTCACGTACACATGCCATGGACTTAGCCCAACGTTAGAGCAAGTATTATAATATAGTCATCAAGTCAGCTATAAGGGTCTTTACATGCTTTTCTCTGTCCACCCATACAATGGTTACCTCTTCTTAATTAATATAGAGTCTACTTGTCTTTCACACTATGTTTTTTGATTCTTGTACCCAAGTCAGCTGTAAACTAAAACCTGTTTCTTCTCTCTTTCCTTCACTTCTCCATCGCAGCATTTAGGGCCTGTTTAGATCCAAGAAATTTTACAAAATTTTTCAGATTTCCCGTCACATCGAATCTTTGGACACATGCATGAAGTATTAAATATAGATAAAAAATAAAACTAATTACACAGTTTAGACGAAATGGACGAGACGAATCTTTTAAGCCTAATTAGACCATGATTGGACAATATTTGTCAAATAACAACAAAAACGCTACAGTAGCGTTTTGCCAAAAAATTTGGCAACCAAACGATGCCTTAGTCTGCTATAATACTTGCTCTTATCCTCCCAGAGTCTCGACATCTTTCCCTAGGCGTCTCTCCTGAGTCCTGTCCGTAAGCCCCTTCTCTCTCCCTCGACTGTCTCTCTCGTCCAAGCAGCGCGGCTAGCGTGGAGGGTGGCGAGTGCGTGCTGCCGGTGGGTGTTGGAATGCGGCGCGCGGGACACGATCTGAACCACCACCTCCTCCTCTTGTCCCGGACGGCTCCGACGGCGGCTAGTCGGCCACGGCCGAGGCGAGCCAGATCCGGCGAAGGCAAGGCGAGGGTCCCCGTCGGTGAGTAGGCAAGTGTGCGCGGGCTCGGTGGTCTTCACGGATGCAAACTATTCCCTCGCCACAACGCAATGGTATGGTTCGGTGACTTGTGTTCACCTTAAATTTATTCCGATTTTGGTTCAGATGTTTGTATTGAGAAATGTGTTCTCTGGTCTCGATTTAGTACGAACGGTTCACTGATTAGCGCACTAAATAAGTTCAGTAGAATATTTTTTTATGAGGGCCACAACTGACGAATAGTCCAATTTCTCAGTCAAGTCATTGTCTACAGAATAAGAGTGAAAGAGGGAAGAGTGATCAACCAACAATTACATTATCTCAAGTGTTGTGTTATATAGATTACAACAGTGGCCAGCGGCCGAGCCTATCTCGGCACAGTGCGAGTGCGTGGATGGGCGCGCTACACGGAGAAATCGTGGGTGCTGTGGAGCGCGTGATGAGGACTTGACGCAGCGTGGGCATGATCTGCTGAAGACCTGTAGCTATCTGTTGGAGCTCCGCTGACACAGAGTGCAACTTCTCATTCAAGTCAATGTCTACAGAATAGGAACATTGAATTAGGTATCACATAGGACAGTAATATTTCCAAATTGCATAATACATTGAACGCTCTGAGCAATTTCATACTAAGTATGGAAAATAGAGCTCATGCACTATATATTTGCTTTCTGGGTTACCGTATTATTCTGCCATCTGCATTTGTTGCTTTAGGTTACTCATTGTCTGCATATGAATAGGTGGCAGTAGGTGAAGTGGATTTACCTGTCTGCAGTAAGTTCCACTTATAATCATGGATCTGGATTGACCTGTCTGCAGTAAGTTCAACCTTTAGCTGAGAAGCAGGAAATAGTATATATGCACCTGTTAGACAAAAAAAAGAAACCAATATAGAAACAATAAGACAAGAATTAAACTGTCAAACACTTTAACGATGGATTACCAATGCAAACACACTCATACATGGAAGGATCCTGAGTGCTAAAACCCTGCTGACTTGTATGTGTTACTGGATGGTGAATTTTGATTGAAGTTGAAAGAAAGAGAATGGATGAAGAAATAGATTGGTGGTAAAGGACTGACTATGACTTCTGAATTGTGTGTGGGTCTCATTGTTTGCATGATTATTTTTCTTATCTGTACACTTGCCAATATTGAAGAAACACTGAGGAAAACGGTGAGGCATGAAACTCATAAGAAAAATTGATGCTAATTTGGATGGATAAAGCCAAGGTGCATAAAGTTGATCTGAAATTTTCAGTGTACAGTACATGTCAATTCTGCACAAAACAGAATCTGTCTTGCCACGGATAAATTTTATAGATTAGTTCTGAATGAACCACTGACGAAGGAGATGTTTGGCAAATAGTGGCCATCGTAGTACACTACTTTGATATTTTAGTCATACCACCACATTGAATTCTTTGGAAGGCTAAAACACTTTCATGTAACCGGCATGGTTTTGAGAAAGTAGTGCTTTCCAGTCAGAATAAACTTACATCTCTAGGTTTTTTTCTTCTCTTTCAAGTGTTTCACATGACTCTATTTTCAATATACGCCAACCAGAAAAGGGGTATACATTTCTGTTTCTAATGTTCAAGAAGTTTTTTCTTTCTTTTTAATTTTTGCAATTAGAGTACAAATGGCTGGATATCTTTTTGAATACTTTGCCTTTCAGGTTAGGTTCTTGAACCAAGGATGTATTATTGAAACTGTTGAAAAACCTATTATGGTAAAGCTGATGAATTCTAATACCACAAGGACATTCCAAACTCAGATAATTGGCTATTTAGTACTGTGTATCTGCAATAATGTTTACCTGCTTGTATTACTTATGCCGAACAAATCTGAAATACTTGTGCCAATGTAAAATTGCAAATCCCTGCACCTATTTGCCACCTAGTGCCCTAGCTTTTGTGCAATTAAGTTTAAATTTTTTCCATATTTATATTGTGTTAGATTTGTATGGGTGATTTGAGTAGACACATTGTATTTTGATATTTCTATCAGTCTATTATCCCACATCCATAGAATTTTGTAAGTATTTTTGCATAGGCAAGGTATGCTTTATTAAAAAAAGAAAGAAAAAAAGGACTTCTGGGGGAATACTTTGAAGAAGTTGAATGTATCTAAACAAAAACTATTCTGTGTAGTGACGTGCTCAGGTTCATAGAATCTGTGTAGTATTTCAATCTATCCTCAATTAGAAACAAATGTATTTTTTTAGAGATGAAGTGCATTTTGCAGGCAACCTTAGGCTATGCTCAATTATACTATGCTGACCAACATAGCGGTTCCCATCTGAATCGGATCTCGCCATGCAGAAAATTTGTGTTTGCCCTTCTAATTGAAGAAAAGTATTGCCTTGGTACATAGTAAGAAACTTCTCTATAGTAAAGCAGTAATGATCAATGCCGATGTTTCTCCAAAACTACTTGTGAGGTATCACACATGCGGCAATTCAATGCTCTCATGGCCAAATTGAGTTATTTTTTCTTTGTTGGGTTGTGGGGCTGGATAACACGGGCTTGATCAATCCTGCTAATTCCCGTTGGGGTATGAATGAAGAAGCTATAAGCAACAAAGACTGATCTATGTCCATCTCTCAGTTAATCAATTTATGTTTCTTTCAAAGTTTTAGATTTCAGTTTCTGTGAATACTGGAACAGCTTCATGCCATTGACCTTGTTTTATACTCCAAACGTAAAATGTATATTTTGTTAACACTGCCTATTTTGTCAATTCACTAACAATGCATCTATGGTTCAAACATTTTCAGACCACGATTGAGATGTGAGGCACCTGTGAGGGTTTTGCCAGCGTACGAGTTGAAGACGTCGTCGGAGCCATGGTAGGAGGTGGCGAGGAGGACGCAGACGACGCGGTCACTGGTGAGGTGCCGAGGAGGACACTGACGACGTGTTTGCGGGTGTCGCCAGCGACGGCGGCAGCGCCCTGGGCAGCCGCACCCGACGGCAGGGCCATATGCCGGCGATCGGCGTGGATGTTCCGCCGACGATGATGACAACGACTGGCAGCCCCTTGGGCCCGATCAATGTGGAGCGTCGGTGGCACGGTCGTGGTTGTGCGCGAGGTCGTCGTAGGTTTCTCGGATCAAGCTGGCGTCGTGGTTGTGGCTGGACGTTGGGAGCAAGTCTTCCGGGCGGCACGGTCATAGGCGAGGTCGTCACGAAGGAGATGAATCGTGGCACGGTCTTTGACTGAGGTTTCCTTCCTTTTTATTCCTTTCGTGGGAGATGCACGGACGGGGGGCAGAGCGACGCACGGTGTGCGACATGACGCACGCCTCTTCGATTCCTCCTTCCTTTTTTAATTCCGGCAACGCACGCCGCGATGTTTCCTCCTTCTATTTAATTCTATCGACGCACGCCTCTCCGTTTCCTCTTTCCTTTTTTAATTCCGAAACGCAGGCCGTGACGCTTCCTCCTTCCATTTAATTCCGACGACGCACGGAGGGGGCAGAGCGACGCGAAACAAATGTCGCACGAAATGGTGGTCTTACTTTTATTCTTTTTAGTTGTAGGAGATATATCAAAAACTCTTTAGTTCCAAATTATAGCGTTCACGTTTTTTCGATATATAAATAATTTTTTACTATATGTTCAAACTTTAAATAGTACTCTCCCGTTCCAAATTATAAGTCGTTTTGACTTTTTTGATACATCCATTTTGCTATGCGTTAGATATAATAATATGTCTAGATACTAGGAAAATGAATGAATAAATAAAGTCAAAGCGGCTTATAATTTGGACCGGATGCAGTATATAAGGTGTATAGCAAAAATTATTATAGGTGACTATAAAAAGAAAAAATACCTGTTTTGATGGGTGTTTGAAAAAAAAACTGCAGAGTCTGGTCGATTCAAAAGGGATGGGCCCTTTATTTAGAGGCCCAAATCCATGACTGGATAGCCCATTTGCACCCACCCGATCGATCGTTCTGGGGAGAAAGCGCTCTCCTCCAAGCGAAAAGTCTATATAATAAGGGGGGGCGGGGCACCTAAGCGGGCAAGGCCACGACCCTCACCTCAGCAGCAGCCGGTGCCGACTCGACTCGACCACCACCCAGGGCCACATCCAGAGCCCGTCCCGACCCGCGGCCGGGCGCGCGCGTGCCTGCCTGCCTGCGTGCGGGCGCGGATTGGGCTCGGGGCTCCGCCTCCGCTCGCCGCCTCCCGGCCCCACGCGCCCCTCCCCGCGAGGGCTCGCCCCTCCGCCCTCTCAGCCTCCCGCGATCCCCTTCTCCCGCCGCTCGTCGCCCGCCTCTCTCCTTCCCGCTCCCGGCAGGTTCGTCTCCCGCCACCCTCGCCCTTCTTCTCGCGCTCACGGCTCCCGCGGGGGGACGCCGGCGGTTCCCCTGCGCCGCTCCGCTGATTTGATTTGATTTGATTGATTGACACCGTAGATTTGAAATTTCAGCCGCAGCCGGCTGTTTCGTTTCGATTTTGATGCTCCAACGACGTGCCCTCAACTTTGTGGCGCTGTAGGATCTCGCGCCCGAATTAGTTAGCTTCCAGCTCTCTCTGCACCTCCGCCTAGCCCGCCTGTCCCGTGCATGTCGGTTCTGCCCGCCTGCCATCTGTTTACGGGAGGGATTCATTCATTTCGTTATCGCGCGCCATGTTACGTTACGTGTTCCGTTGTCCACGCCACTCCACTCGTCTGGGGCTGCAGTCAGCTTAATTTTTTCTCCCCTTGTCTGTTCTTTTGCAGAGCTGCTGTGTATGCTGACTTAAAGGTGAAGGTGCTCAAGTATACCTTCCCTCAGTATACTTCCTCGGATGTCACGTCTGCCCCTCTGCGTCATTTATGGCTCAGAACTCGTCCCGTCTGCACCGCCTCCTCACATTAGTAGACAGTATCCTTTCAATCTGTTGCCCACCCTCTGCAGAGAGAATCTATTTAATAGTACAAGTTTTTTTAAAAAAAAATATGGTTCATAACCTCCTGGTATGTACTGTGTTCTGCTTCTCTAGAGTGTAACTGATCTCCACCTTTGCCTGGTGAAATGTGCAACTAACGATGCTAAAATGTAATCACTCAATATCTATCTATTATAAGTTGCTGATAAAATGACCGTCTAGGGGAGTCATTTGAGGTTCTCTGTTGGTTTATCTATCCCTGCAAAATTTCTTTAACATTACCCAGCTGGTTCGACACAAGCAACGAGGTTTGCGGCTGCACGCCAAATTGGAGAAATCGCCAAGTCCCATCCCCAGGAGCTGAATTCGTTGCTCAAAAAGGTACATTGGTGGCATGGCTGTTGCTAGTTTTTTCAGCTCTTCAAGCATGGTACCTTTGTGCTTGCTTCATATGTTGCACCACACAAGATCCAATGTACTGGAATACCCAACTACTTTAACTGCTTAAACTCACATCTGTATGTTAGGACAAATACGCGCCAAGCACTTTTCTTGTTCTGCACTCCTGATACGAATGGAATGGTGTATAGGTTGATAGGTTAAATAGCAAAGAGAGCATCTGTTTTCTGTTCAAGTGTCGATATCGATTGCTTAAAGAGTATTAAGCAGAGCTCAATATATGTCACTGTTTTGTTTTCCCTTCTTCCCTTCATGTTTATTTATTACAAAATTACAAAATAATACACAAACCACCCTAAACTAGGTGAGAATACAGTTTGAATAAATACACTCTTAACATGCCCCCAGCCCCCTGCCAAACTCAGGGGGCAGTGCAGCTTGGTGCTGGCTTGGGTTGTGATCAAGAGCTACCATGCTCTGGTGCTATTCCCCATGTAATGGGATGATTTTGTCAAAGTGAATACGTCTCAAAAGGGCTGAATATCCATTATGTACTTTTGCACCAAGCACCCAGCACTGTATGAGAAGACAGTTGCATAAATGCACTTTTAACATTGTTGATATGAGGTGTTTTCATCCTAGGATAAGTTAATATTGCTTGCTCTTCTATATCTAGCTACAAACATCCTGTCAAGTGGTATCTTTGTAAATATTCTGCCAGAGGATCAGCGACTGTTCTTTTTATTGTTAAGACATGATATAGGCCCATATTATCTTGGCCCATATGGCCCATGTGCCCTAGTATACATACACCACTACACAGCAGTCTCTTCTTCTCTCGCTCTGGATTTCGTCCGTCTTCCCCAAAAGGTAACATGGAATCAGAGCAGGATTGGGGTTAGGGTGAGGAGAGATTCTCCTCAGATCCACCCGAGATCCAATTTTTTTTTTCCTGGCCGTCGCCCGCCTGTCCGTCTGCCGCGGCGCACGCGCGCCGCCCATCCCGCTCGTCCGTCGTCGTTGCGGGGGCCCGTCGTTCCGCCGCCGTCCCGTCGCTGCTCGTCCATCGTCGTCGCGCGGATTCCGTCGAATCGTCACCACCGGCGCGTCTCCATCTGTCGCAGGCAGCCGTCGTCCCCGCCACTGTCGCGGAGGTGCTCGCCCGCCGTCGTCCGTCGCAGGGGACCTCGCCGCTCCTTGCGGCAGGGGACCTCACCGGTCCTTGCGGCCTCCTCTGCTGCTGTCGGTCCTTGCGGCCTCCTCTGCTGCTGTCCGTCCTGGTGACGCCCCTGGTGTCCTCTACTGCTGTTGCTGGTACTTTGCAAGCTTCACTATGGCTCAGAATCCTCAGTTCAGTCCTATTGTTATTAATATCACTCTTGATGGTTCAAATTATCCGGAATGGTCTTTTTGTGTTGAAACTGCTTTGCGGGGTCATGGTCTTTATTCCCATTTGACTGATAATCCACCTGAGCTCAAATCTGATGGCAGTAATGCTAGTGCTGTCACCGCATGGCAAACTAATGATGGGAAAGTGATGGCTGCCATGATTAATAGTACTAAACCATCTATGATTATGAGTCTCAGAAAGTTTAAAACTGCTAAGGCAATATGGTCTGCCTTAAAGAAGCGTTATGTTCAGGACAGTAGTGCTCTTCTCCATAATCTCATGCAGCAAATTCATGACATTGAGCAAGCAGCCGACATGTCTATTGATGATTATTATTCTGCTTATGATCGTTTGATGGGTTCATTGATCTCCATGGTGCCTGACTGCACAGCTGCTGACTGTCCAGCACACACATTCATTGAAAAATTTCTGACATATCGCTTTGTCATGGGAGTCAAGCCAGAATTTGATTCCATTCGTACACGGTTACTTCACAATTCTTCTAATCTAACCATGGACCAAGCCTTGGCTGAATTGCTTGCTGAAGAGACACGTCTCAAGTCTCTGTCTTCCTTTTCTTCTATGACAGTGTCTCACAGTGTGTTGGCAGCCTCTCAGCGCAACACTGTACCCAAAGCTACTTCTTCAGAGCCATGTAAGCATTGTGGCAAGACTACACATATATCAGAAAACTGTTTTTCTGCATATCCGGAGAAGTTAGCTGAGTATCGTGCACGCCGAGCAGCTCGTGCGACTCGTGGCCGTGGTACTTCTTCCACTGCTAGAGGTGGTTCTGTCTCTATTGCCGCCGCTTCACCCATTGGTGCCTCTCAGCCAGCTTGGGTTCTGGATTCAGGTGCTTCCTTTCATGTGACATCTGATCACTCTCAATTGGTTTCCTCCAAGCCAATCACTGGTGGTGCTTCTATTCAGACAGCCGATGGTACATCTTGCTATATCACTCATCAGGGTACTCTTTGTAGTACCAATTTTTCTGTACCTGATGTTTCATTTGTACCTCAGTTGTCCATGAATCTTCTTTCAGTGGGCCAAATTGCTGATCATAATTGCTTTATTGGATTTGATGACTCATCCTGTTTTATTCAGGATCGTCAAAGCGGGACTGTGATTGGGACTGGCCATCGCCGTAGAGGTTCTCCTAGCCTCTACATTTTGGACACCTTGCGTCTTCCTTCTTCAGCTGCTTGTGTGTCAACTGTTGCATCATCATCTACGTCATCCTTCGCCAAGTGGCATCATCGACTTGGTCACCTCTGTGGGTCTCGCTTGTCCACATTAATACATCAGGGCTATTTAGGTCATACATCTGTCGAGTCTCACTTTCATTGTAAGGGTTGTAAGCTTGGCAAACAGATTCAGCTTCCCTATCCTTCTAGTGTATCTCACGCAGCTAGACCCTTTGATCTTATTCACTCAGATGTCTGGGGCCCTGCTCCTTTTGCTACTAAAGGTGGCCATAAATATTATGTTATCTTTGTTGATGATCATTCTCGATACACTTGGCTTTATTTTATGAAACACCGGTCCCAGTTGTGTTCCATTTATCAGTCTTTTACTCGCATGGTTCATACTCAATTTTCCACCTCTATTAAAATTTTTCGTTCTGACTCTGGTGGAGAATATTTGTCTGATCGTTTTCGCCAGTTTTTGACCTCTGAGGGCACTCTTCCTCAGCTGTCATGTCCTGGTGCCCATCCACAAAATGGCGTAGCTGAACGCAAACATCGCCACATCATTGAAACTGCTCGGACCCTTTTAATTGCCTCCTTTGTTCCCTCTCACTTTTGGGGGGAAGCGGTCTCAACATCTGTTTATCTTATTAATCGACAACCGTCATCCAAACTATCTGGTAAGTGTCCTGGTGAAGTCCTTTTTGGTACTCCTCCTCACTATGATCATCTTCGGGTTTTCGGATGTACTTGCTATGTTCTGCTTGCACCTCGTGAGCGAACCAAGTTGACGGCTCAGTCGGTTGAATGTGTTTTTCTGGGATATAGTCCTGAGCATAAGGGTTATCGTTGTTATGATCCTTCCACTCGTCGCATACGTATCTCTCGTGATGTCACATTTGTTGAGGACCGTCCTTTCTTTTATAACCCATCTACCCAATCATCCTCCTCTTCTACAGAGTCCACGTCTTTTCTTTACCTTCCTCCTATTTTGCCTAGTGATGATGTTCCCTCGTCTACACCATCTCCTTCTCATGACCCTCCACCAATCCTAGCTCCTCAGTCTCCACCACCCAGGCCTCTATCATGTAAACCACCCATCACACGTGTTTACACTCGTCGTTCCACCAATCCCATAGAGCCTCCATCTACTTCTTCTTCCTCGGCCAGTCCTGATGCTCCTGTTTTGGTTGATTCTAATGCTTCTGATGAGTCACAGGTTCGACCGAGATACAATTTGCGTGATCGCACCACTATTGCGCCCCCTGATAAATTGGGATTTCCACGTGCTAGTGCTATTCTTGATGAGCCATCTACTTATCATGAGGCTTCTCTCATTCCGGAATGGCAGGCTGCTATGTCTGAGGAGCTCGCTGCACTTGAGCGCACAGGTACTTGGGATATTGTTCCACTACCACCTCATACAGTTCCTATCACATGTAAATGGGTGTTCAAAGTTAAAACCAAATCCGATGGTTCTATTGAGCGATATAAAGCTCGTCTAGTTGCCAGAGGTTTTCAGCAGGCTCAAGGCCGTGATTATGATGAAACATTTGCTCCTGTTGCTCACATGACCACGGTTCGTACTTTAATTGCTGTGGCTGCTTCTAAGTCCTGGAATATCTCTCAGATGGATGTTAAGAATGCTTTTCTTCATGGTGATCTACATGAGGAAGTTTATATGCAGCCACCCCCAGGTGTCGATGCCCCTTCAGGACATGTTTGCCGTCTTCGTCGTGCTTTATATGGTCTTAAACAGGCTCCCCGTGCTTGGTTTGAGCGGTTTGTATCGGTGATACAGGATGCTGGTTTTTCACCGAGTGATCATGATCCTGCCTTATTTATTCATCTCTCTCCGCGAGGGCGTACCTTGCTCCTTCTATATGTTGATGATATGCTAATCACGGGAGATGATATGGACTACATTTCTCATGTGAAGGAACAACTTAGCAAGCAGTTCCAGATGTCTGATCTAGGTCCTCTCAGTTATTTTCTAGGGATTGAGGTGTTACATTCTTCAAAGGGTTATTATCTCTCTCAATCCAAGTATATACATGATCTTATTGCTCGCTCTGGCATTTCTGATAATCGGACGGCTGCCACACCCATGGATCTTCACTTGCAACTTCGTCCTACTGATGGCACTCCTCTGGAGGATCCCTCTCGATATAGACATATTGTGGGCAGTCTTGTTTATCTCACCGTTACTAGACCCGACATTGCTCATGCAGTTCATATCTTAAGCCAGTTTGTCAGTGCTCCTACTTCAGTTCACTTTGGGCATTTGCTCCGTGTACTGAGATACTTAAGGGGGACATCATCTCAGTGTTTGTTCTATGCTCGTGATAGTCCACTTCAT